>PVIH01000283.1:0-13712 GCA_004025045.1 Sigmodon hispidus
TTTTTTTTTTTTTTTTTTTTTTTTTTTTTTAAAGATTTATTTATTTATTATGCATACAGTTTTGCAGAAGAGGGCACCAGACCTCATCATAGATGGTTGTGAGCCACCATGTGGTTTTGCTGGGAATTGAACTCAGGTCCTCTGGAAGAACAGCACTGGAAGTCAGTGCTCTTAACCTCTGAGCCATCTCTCCAGCCCCAACGTACTTTCTATGAACACCCATGAAACATCACACACACAGCATAGACTTAATTTCAATCATGAAAAGTAATTAAAGAACTCAAATTTTTTCATGTTGCTGAATAAATCAAGGGTTAGTGTCAAAGCTGAAACTCCGAACCCAGGACCTAAAAGCCTCCCCATCTCACTCCACCCCAGTGCGTCTTTCTGAAGATGCAGTCAGCTTCCTTCTTTTTCCCAACAGTAGATGTTTCAGACTTCTGCTATTCCCCTCTAATCTCTCCCAGCTCTTAAAGGATGTGTCTGCCCACATTTCCTTCCAAGAGGCCCTTTTGTAGGAACATCCTTGACCGATGTTCCCTCACCTGCCTAGAGTTTACATCACAAAGAACCAACTATTTTGCCATTTTCTAGGTAAAACCATGTAACCCTCTGAACCATTTATCCCTGCTTCTCCTGCATATATATCTAAATATATAATGTGTACATAAATAAACCAGGCATAGTGGTGCACACCTGTAAGGCAGAAGAATTGAGGGTGAGGTCAGCCTAGATTACACTGCAGAAATTTTCTCCTCCCTTTTTAAGATTTTAAATATTACCTCAGAATTTTAATCTATTTCAGAAGATTTTTCATTCTCAATGTTCTTATCCCAGAAGAGTTACAGGCTACATGGTGCTCATGGACTAGTACTTTCCTACAAAGGAAGGGTCCACAGCAGCAGGCAAGGCTTAGAAAGTCATCAGTGGGCAGAGAGCAGCTGATGCAATGGAACAGAATTCCCAAAGAGAACAGAAGGAGTACTAAAGCAGCAGACCCTTAGAGCTGGCAGATGTTTGAAGGAATAGGTGAAGAAGAGGGAGGAAAGGCTGGAGCAAGCAGGAGGTACAGCTTGCTGACGGAGTGCTTGCTGAGCATATGTGGATTCTAGGGTTCGATATCCTGAACCATAAAGGGAAAGAACAAGGAAGTCAAAGAACCAGGAGAAAACTGGAGCACCGAGTCACCTGCAGTCTCTCAAACGTAGGAACTAGTAGGTAGTTCACGTAACTTTGGAGAACGGCTTTCCTGGCAAGAAGTGAGGGCAACGTGGAGAAGGGAAGTAGACAGCGATGTGCTGCGTGGAGACGTTCAGCTCTGAGGGAGCATGCGGGACAAAGAGAGCACAAACACTGAGAGGACAAGCTTTCTAGGAAGGCAGATGCATGAGATGCAGAGAGCAGAACACAAAACAATCCGGTCTCACGTTCAGGGGATCCGACTGCCACTGAGAAGGCAGGTGAGGGAACATCGGTCAAGGATGTTCCTACAAAAGGGCCTCTTGGAAGGAAATGTGGGCAGACACATCCTTTAAGAGCTGGGAGAGGGCCTGGAGAGATGGCTCAGCGGTTAAGAGCACTGTCTGCTCTTCCAGAGGACCCGGGTTCCATTCCCAGCACCCACATGGCAGCTCACAACTGTCTGTAGTTCCAGTTCCAGGCAAACACCAAGGCAAATAAATAAATAATAAATAAATAAAGTTAAAAAAAAAAAAAAAAGCTGGGAGAGATTAGAGGGGAATAGCAGAAGTCTGAAACATCTACTGTTGGGAAAGAGAAGGAAGCTGACTGCATCTTCAGAAAGATGCACTGGGGTGGGGGTGAGATGGGGAGGCTGAGAACATGGCTCAGTGGATAAAGTGCTTGTTGTTTAAAAACTTTATTTATTTATTTATTTGCCTTGGTGTTTGCCTGGAACTGGAACTACAGACAGTTGTTAGCTGCCATGTGGGTGCTGGGAATCGAACCGGGGTCCTCTGGAAGAGCAGACGGCGCTCTTAACCGCTGAGCCATCTCTCCAGCCCCGTGCTTGTTGTTTAAAGTATGAGACCCCCTAATGCCCACTTAAAATCAGGTACGCATCTGTAACACCAGCACTGGGTGAGGACATCGGAGGGACCTCACATGGTCCTCAAATCCCTGGACCTCACTAGCTAGTCTGTCCAGCAAAAATGGTGAGTTCCACATCACAGAGAGACCCTAAAGCAAAAAGTAAGGTAGAAAGCAACAAGACATTTGACTTCTGGCCTCTGTACATAGACACACCGTAATGTACTTGCATAGACATGTTAAAAAACTTGCTTGTTCCACACAAGCAAAAAAAAAAAAAAAAAAAAAAAAAAAAAAAAAAAAAAAAAAAAAAAAAAAAAAAAAAAAAAAAAAAAAAAAAAAAAAAAAAAAAAAAAAAAAAAAAAAAAAAAAAAAAAAAAAAAAAAAAAAAAAATTAAAAAAAAAAAGAAGGAAGGGAGGAAAGAAGGAGAAAAAAAGAAGCAAGCTGAAGAGACGGCTCAGAGGTTAAGCGTACTGATTGTTCTTCCAGAGGTCCTGAGTTCAATTCCCAGCATCCACATGGTGGCTCACAACCATCTATAATGAGATCTGGTGCTCTCTCCTGTATACTGCATACATAATAAATAAATAAATCTTAAAAAAAAAAAGAAGCATGCTGAGGGCTTTGCTATAGAGGCAGACACTAGTCTGAATTGCTCACTTCCCTCAGCACAGACAACAGTACCAAGGTGAAGCAGAGAATGGGAAGTTGTCATGAGACAGCGTGAGCTTATCTCTAGTGTGAACCTTAGATGGCCGGAGCTGAGACGTCTCAAGAGAACAGTCTGGGGAAGGAGTATGTTACTTGGAGAGTCACGGGATACTCTCACATGCTTGTGCTCTGCAGAGCAGTGTGTAGCTATGGCTCTTGTTTTCTAAAAAGTGAAGTCATCCTTCTCTGAGCACCCCGTCTGGGTGAGTCTTTCTGGTCTTAAAGATCAAGGCCTGACAGAACAAGACCTGATCCTCTGGGTCAGTAGCAATGGTCTTCCTTCTTCCTGTATGTTTATAGTGAAGACACAAGACCATCTGATGCCTGGGTCTCACCTTTGACCAGAATTCTCTCCATTGCATCCAAAGCGCAAACAGGAGGGACCCCAGCTCTTAGGTATTTTGAGAGCTACTTTCCCAGTGCAAGGATATGTGATTCTTTGTAACTATTGCACAAATTCTATTTGGTATTATAATAAAAACCCAGAGCCAGATATTGGGGAAAAGCTGAAATATCAGAGAGATACAAACCACGGCTACATCTATCTCAGCCCACTCCCCAGGCCTGTCTCCAGGAATCCTCCTGGTCCAAACCTCTTCACTCTCAGCTGAAAAGGGAAAGGCTAGGCAAAGCTGGACTCCTCCCTCCTCTGTCTCCACCCAGCATATCACTTCCTGGTTCAACTTTCCTAGAGCTACAATTAAAGGAGTGTGCCACCACTGCTGGCTCTGTTAGGCGCTGAACTCAGCAGATCCAGATGGGATTAAAGGCATGCATGGGTCACCACTTCCTGACCTTCATGCCTGGCTATGTCCTCTGATATTTCAGACTATTTTTATTAAATATACAATATATCACCACATAATACTTTTGTATAATCATCATTTATATTTTGAAAATGGTAGCCTAAGAGTCCATCCAGCCTTGAGAAAAACTAGAGATGCAGTTCTCATACAAGCAGCCTTGTATGAGAACTGTTTACAGAATATAAAAATACAGTCCGGGAATGGTGGCCTATGCCAATCACTCTAGCACTGGGAGTGGGGTTTAGGACTGAAAGTATTCGAGATAGTTGGGCTAACATAGTAAGTTTCAGGTCAGCCTAAGCTACAAAGTGAGATCTTATCTTAAAACACCAAAATGAAAATGAATTTTGAAAATGTATGTAGGCACAGAGTTCAAAAGTTGAAGTTGTTCTAAAGGTAATTTGCAGTCACTATTTTTCCTATCACATCAAAATTATAAAGTAAGCCATGAATAAATACCAACCTGCTAGGATAGCCTTGTGAGCCTGGAATTCTTGGCCAGCCACACACAAGCAGCAGTCTGTGAACCGGGAATTCTCCCACAGCCCTCCTAACTCATCTGCCAGCCGGCACTCAGGAACCTTAACCATGTTCATGGTATTCTGTCCAGAAATATTGACGGAATCTTGCACTACACTCACCTATGAAATAAAAAGACAGAAACAAAGCTTTTGTTACCAGCAGGTGGAGAGATAACTTCTGCCACAGTGCTATCTATAGTAGATACCATTTTCTTAAAATCACCTCCACAAATCAAAATTTGGATCAATTTCCCCATTTATTATAATCATACTTCTTCCATACCACACTGTAGGACAATGACAGCCTCACAGACTAAGTCCTTCTCCAGTTTTTAATACGTCCCATCTCCTTGCAAACCCAAGCATAGCTACCAAGGAGAAACTGACAAAAACAAATGCTTAATTTCAAGAATTCCCCTTATCCCACCTTGAAAGAAAGGTTACACACAAAGAGCTACTACAGAGGTCACTGTCATAGTTAGGGGTTTCTATTGCTATGAAGAGACACCATGAGCACGGCAACTCTTATAAAGAAAAGCATTTAATTGGGGTGGCTTACAGCTCAGCAGTTTAGTCCATTATTATCACGATGGGATACAGTGCTAGACAAGTGAAAGTCCTAAATCATGTAGACAACCAGAAGTGATCTATCTTACTGGGTATGGCCTGAGCGTATATGAGACCTCAAAGTCCACCTCCACAGTGATACACTTCCTCCAACAAGACCACATCTATTCCAACAGGCCACACCTCCAAATAGTGCCACTTCCTTTGGGAGCTTTTTTTTTTTCCCAAACTATCAGTCACCATATCAAAACTCTCTAAAGAAACTTAAGAGCCAAAGCACTTATTTTACTTAGGTCAGGAAATAAAGATAAAGTGTAGTTCCTATAGGGCCTGGTAAGTAAACTGGCATTTCTCAAAGACATTTGATTAGTGAACACAATGACCCACAACCCATAAGGATCCAACTAGAAAGGCCTTTCAGTAGGGATAAATGGGTGAATATACAGTAAGTTTTACACCTGAATTCAATCATCCTTGATAATGGCAATCAAGATGGTTGACTGCAGTTTACATATTCACTTATACTCCTGGAACAGAATGCCAATGCCAATCATATGGAAGGCTCCAACCTCCCACTCTGGCTTCAGTAGCATGTTTCAAGTAGTTGAATTTCTCCAACCTAGACAGAAGCCAAGCTAAATCTTTAGATGGGTTAGTGAAAGTTAGCTGTTAGGATACCAATTACAATTTACAAATCACATTAACATTATAAAACACGATAGCCATTAAACAAAAAAATAAGATCCTGCAAAGCAGCCATGCATTAGCAACTACTGCATTTTTTTCCTACAACACATCATGTTAGGAAAGTTAAGTTCAAGCAGAACTCAAGCCTTGAGAATTAACTCCCCACTCTTACACTGCTAAGAATTTGATGAAAAAGACAGTTTAAGAACATCTTTGATGACCCAGATTTCTTTGACCTTCACGATGCAAGTCATCCTGTAGTGGCTGTCGTAACCCAGAGGCAGAGTTAATGCTTGATCCAGATAAGCTATAATCTCCTCTGTGTAAGAGTGAGATATTTACTATCAGGTCAAGAAACTTACTCATCTGCTTAAAACTATTATGATCTTGCATAAGCAGGCAGTCAAGTTAATCAATTATGAATGTGTTCACCATTAGAGCACATTTATCAGGAGCAGATTATAACAGTATTTTAATAATCCCAAACCCAGCACAAACCACCCCACAGAGACCCTCTCTTCTTCTTTGAAAGAGCTCTAATTTGGTTTAAACATTTTCTCATGTTAGTATACTCATTTCTTTGATATAATATTAACACTAAAAGTAAAAGTTGTCTGTTCCCAGTTATAGTTCTAAATACTGATTTAAAAAGAAAAAGGAAAAGACCAATTAAATCCAACTTCCTCATAGGGAAAGGCAGGAATCCCCAGGGACAGCCAATGTAGAGAATGGAGAAAGCTTTTGGCACCATGTTTCTAGTTTGAATTAAACCAGGCTGACAGGAGCCCAAAGTCATTAACACTTAATAGCAATAGAGTAGACTGGGTAAAATGAATTGGCAAAAGCTAAGCTGAATTTCAAATGAACTATGGTCACCAGTGGACTTTCTGCTGGCTTGGTAATGAGTGGGGCCCAAAGACTGTGACACCTCTCAGTAGTGTGATTCTTCTCTCTGGACACAGACAGTAAAGCAGCAGGAAGGAGAATATACCTTTACTGCCTGAGCCAAGCTTGTTCTGTAGATAGATGGATGCTTGGAATCTCCAGAGCCCTCAATGTCTGGCACCTCTTACCAACATTAAATACGCTTAATTAAAAATAAATTTTAAATGGCACTCAGAAATGAGTCTTCAGAGCCCAAACTTTTAACTTAGTGAGGGATTGTTTTCCTCTGCAAATGATGATGCTAAAATGAGACCATTTTGAGGAAAACGAAAGATTTTTTTATGCCTATAAAGTTGACTATAGAGACTCATTCAGAACTGCAGCTGTGAAGATGACGTGACTGTGACATTTATGTCGTCTTATAAATGAATGCATAAAAATGTCTCAGGAAGGCAGTATAATCTCCAGAGTTTCAAGTCATGGGAGGGTCTCACTTTTAAAGTCAACTTCTCTCTTCTTTCTTTTTCCTTTTTTTCCTTCTTCTTCCTTCTCCTTTGATTTATTTATTTATTTTTGAAGCAGTGTTTCTCTGTGTAGACTTGGCTGCCCTGGAACTCACTCTGTAGACCAGGTGGCCAACTCAGAGATCTGCTTGCCTCTGCCTCTTAAGCATAGGATGAAAGGTGTGGGCTACCATGCATGCCTGGCTTCAACTTCTCTTTTTTTTAAAAAAACAAATTACAAAAAAAAAAAAAAAAAAAAAAGGAAATTTCATGAACAATTAAGGACTGTCAAGTCTTGTATATTCATCCACATAAAAGGAAAATTCATGAAAACATTTAGTACCTATTAAAGACTAAGAACTGTCAAATCTCGTACATTCATCTTCATAAAAGGGGAAAATCCATGAAAATTACTTTAGTGTCTATGCAATTAAAAATTGAAAAGATAAGGGAACACCACACACTGTTTATTTTGTAGCACATCATTTGCAGCAATACACTAGCAGCGACCTGAATGTCAATCAGTAAGAGAAAAAACAAACCATATAACAGACTTTGCCAAGCACTAAAAATAAACTGTGGTTATACATTAAGTATAAATCTTAGAAACAATGCTTAAAAAAAAAGCAAGTTCTAGTGATGACAACATTAACTCTTATATTAGTTTTATAAAGCTCAAAACCAAGTAGATCTTAAAAATATTTTGTTTAGGTACATAAACAATAGGAAATAATATAAAAAGTGAAGTAACTGCCTCATTCTTTGGTCAGGAGACAAGTATTCAGTATAAGAGAACAAACAGCACACAAAGGCTATCTTCTAGTTACTGAGACCTTAGTGTGGGTGGTGGGTTTACTATATCAACATATTTTATAATCTACAAAGATGCTACATATCAAGCTAACATCTTTGTAGGTCAAAAACAATCAAACGCATAGCAACAATTCAGTAATAAAAGGAAAAATGAACAGACGTTCATTTAAAATTGCACAAAAATACATATTCTCAGTCAACCAAAGGAATACTCTATGAACAAGAATTGAAAGGACATTTTTAAAAGCATAAGCTAATGTCTGAATATTTTATAAGTGGTATTTTATATGGTGTTTCTTATTTTGTCTTAACTGTCACCTTACAGAGGACTCGTCTACCTGCATAGGCAAAGAAGAGGGAAACCATGCACCATCACTGCTAAAGGATATTTGTTTTCAACGTAAGTATAACCCTGGAAAGGTTATTCCATAACCCTGGGAAGGGTTAACAGAACCTGAAAATTTTCAGAGATTTTTCTATAGCCCAAATTATTAAGGAGAAAATTAAAAATATAATTTAAACATGCTTTTTATGTTCTCTCTTTCATTACCAAAGTAAATACTCTCTATTAAGAAAACGTGGGAGAGCCCTTGCTCTCTTGGGTGAATGGCATTCAGCTCCACTTAGTACAGCAGAGCAGACAAGAAGTGGGAAATGGAGAGCTGACATGGCCTTGACATTAATTTGCTGTACAATGTTAGGAAAAATTACCTGACCTCCCGAGGCACTGCTTCTCTCATGCAACAAGAAATGAAGAAAACAGAACTAACCTACCTCAAAGGATTGTGATAAGGGATGATTCAAGAAATGCTTAAAAAACATTTAAGCATGTTAATTAAACAAATTCATATCGCTAAATTTCTTAATAGACAAAACTCACCGAGAACTGAAAGTGAACCCATTACAAACAAGACCACCTGCCTGGTACTCTCAGTTTCCAACCTAATCTCACTTAAACATGCAGTAGCAGTGATACACTGAAATAAAGGCCAAGCAGACACAAGCAGGGTTCTCAGTCTTTCACTTTCAGATTCCCTGTGACCTCTAGGAGCACTGAGAATCTCTGAAGCAAAAAAGTATCTGGGCATAGACTGAGGGAGCAATGCAGCACTTGGGTACTTGCAACTAAATTTCCATGTGAATATCCTTTCATAAAAACCTCTAAGTAATTAGAAAATAAGAAAAACAATAGAACAAAATGTAAACTGGAATTAAAATAAAGTGGTTTAAAAATATTCCACTGATAGAAGGGAAACAGGTCAAAGAAATAGGACTTACATGGAAAATGGTCTAGCTGTGAAAAGTGCTAAGAACTTGGATGAATTGCAGACATTTTCAAAACCCACACATCCAATACACACCCCCACGCAACCGTCTTGCAGTGTTGAATGCTACTAAGTCCACAGAGAGCCTTGGAACAGGAATGAGTCTCACTAGGCACAAGACCAAGTATGAGAAGCAACACTCAGCACCTGTGGCCAACTGGGAAGTGTGAGAGGAACAGATGGCACACCTGGTTCCATGGCGAGAAACCACGGCATCAGCAGAACCCAGCAGACGCTTCCCCGTTCAACATCTCCTCATTTCCAACGTGTCATCTCACTTCCCTTCTAAGTCAGTAAGGCAAATCTAAACTTAACCACAGGATTTCTCCTAAGAGAATTTCACATGGGGAAGTGAAGAGAGAATGTTGGAACTCAACCTCACCATAAGATAAACCAAGAGAGGGCAGGCCGAACAGTCTCCAGATCACAGACCACAATCCAGGGGCTGGAGCAGCTGGAACAGTGTGGGAAAAGAGGAAGAAGTGCACCAGAAAAGGATGGACCCACTGTAGACTTGAAAATGCCACAGTACGAGCCATGGTACTGTCTAAAATGCCAGAGATAATATTTAGGGAATATTCTCTTCAGAGAGAAGCTTCAAAACTGGCTTTCATTTCCAATAAAATCAGAATTTTCCACTATCTTAAAGTATTTTTTTTTTTTTAAAATATAAGTCTTCAGCACTCAGGAGACTAAGCAGGATGATAGGGGTGAGTTTGGGGCCAGCCTGGGTTACAGAGAGACTTGCCTTTAAAAAACCAGAGGAAGGAGGAGGAAGGGGGTGGGGACAGGATGAGACAACCACAAGTCCCTAGGATAGCCAACAGGCACAGATTGAAACTGCTGCTGTTTATATGTCTAACCTCAAACAAAGCCACACAGTTAATTCTCATTGTTGTACTCAGGCAAGCAGGTGTAACCTGCAACTAGCAGGACTTACATGAAATCCACATTTCAAGTTCATTAAACATAAACTGTCATATGTCACATATTTATACCGATGCTGATACTCTACCATTTCTCAAGTTGTTCTGCAATTAAAATGGAGACAGAACAGCTTTTATACAAACTAAAATTTACTTCTTCACTGTACAAAGTTTTCTAATCATTAGCAATTATTTGTTATAATCCACATGCCTGCAACTGTTGGCCATGCTTCCTTCACGGAAGGGCAAGAGTCCTAAGGGACAAGCTCCTAGACTACACAGGTGTGATTTGCCTTTGGAACGGTCATTAACTCACAACTTGAGCCTATTATTTCATGAGCTACCTGTCAATTGGGATGCTTCCTACATTCTGCCTCATGAAAATATAAGACCATTTGCTTCACTCTCAGGAAGCAGTTTCGTGTCTATGAAATATAGAGGTATACTAATACTCTAGTTTACTGGAGAGAACTTTTATTCATTTATCCCAAGTTTCTTGCATTTCAAATGTATGGAAAATGGCATGAAATGACTCATTCCAATATACAGTGCCCATTTTAATAAGCCCCTTCAATTGGATCTTGGGTCAAGGAATTTTTCTAAGCCTTTCCAAAGGCCCTTAGGCCTCTGGTGAGAGACACTGACCCTTCAATCTGATGATAGCTGACTCCTCTGCTCTAAGCTACAAGTTTCCAGAGCTAGTGGCCCCTCACTTTCGTATTTCCTAATGATCCCAGCAAAACAAATCATGAACATTCAACTCCTGCAAGGAGCTACCTAGTCCAGAGAGCAGAGAAGGAGAGTAACCCAGTCAAGCACTTGCCACTCAAGAAGGAGCCAGGGAATTTAAACGACACATACACAAATTTAGTTGCAGTTGCTGGCCACTGCTCAGCTTGAAGTGTTAGCCCTGCCAAATACTATCTGAGCCCAACTCCTTCCCCCCTCACACACACAAAGTGAGGATCCTGACTCAAGCCACTCAAAACTGACAGATGCAATCTTTGTTCTTATGAACAGTAACAAGTGGAGAGCCCAGGTGCCCAACAACCTTGAAATCATAAGGCAGTTCAATCAGTCACATAAATAACATTTGTACAGAACCACTCCCCTTGGGGATTTTTCTCATTTCACATCCTTGACACAATACAATTAAGTCTACCAATACACATCAGGTCAGGGAACTGCTGGTCTCAAAGCAGGGCAAAAGGACTCACCTCACAGAAGAGGGTGAGCTTGTCATCAGGGAGAAGCCCATTGGCCTCATCCAAGAGAAAATCTCTACGAATGAATTTTTTGAATCCCCAGTCTTTGCCTTGCACGAACCTATAAGCTCGCTGACTCTCTGGAATGAAAAAAAAGAGTCATATTCAGAATTACTCAAAGATCAGCTCAAATTCACAACTTATTAGTGTATGAAGTTAATGGATGTGAAAGTAGAGAAACATTTACCCATAGCTTTGGTTTCTTCTCCCTTGGCATTCAGGATGGAGAACTTGAACTTTGCCCGAACTTCACTCTTTGGACAGCTGACCAGTAACAGGTAAAGTGACAGGTAATCTTTGCTTTCTTCATCAAGCCCTTTTGGGTTTACTCGTAAACACCTGCCCAACACAGAAACAAATGTGGATCAAATGAATCTTTATAGTCCAAACATAAGAAATTATATGGATTCTAGCATGGAACATCAGAATCCAGAGGGGAAGATGTGTTTCTGTTGTTGTTAGGTTTTGTTCTTAACGTCTAAGTCCCTTACCAGGAGACTGATTCAAAACAACTTTTCTATACCAATTTGAATCAGCTTTTAAAAAACAGACTAAAATAAAAGGGCATTCGCATTCCTTACATCTCTCCATTTCCTTTATAATTGTCAAATCATTCACCTATCTCAGCCTAAGACATTTAAAAGTTTTCCAGATTAGTCTGTTTTTCATTCTTCAGTCTCAGAAAAGATATACCTTAGTTTCTCATGGAGAAATAGCTTTTTTAAAAAAGTCACAGAGCCTTTTTTTTTTTTTTAAAAAACTTTATTTATTTGCCTTGGTGTTTGCCTGGAACTGGAACTACAGACAGTTGTTAGCTGCCATGTGGGTGCTGGGAATCGAACCTGGGTCCTCTGGAAGAGCAGAGGGTGCTCTTAACCGCTGAGCCATCTCTCCAGCCCCGTCACAGAGCCTTTTAGTAACACTGTGAGAGAAAAATGTATTCTGGAGGAGTATCCATACAGCACATACTCTTGTTTGTTTGCTTTTCTAAACCAGGTTTCTCTGTGTTAACAGCTTTGGCTATCCTGAAATTCACTCTGTAGATCGATCAGGCTGGCCTTGAACTCACAGAGATCTGCCTGCTTCTACCTCCTGAGTGGTGGGATTAAAAGCACCTGTCACTACACCTGGCTGATAATACTCTTTGATAGATATTCTAGTGTGTGTGTGTGTGTGTGTGTGTGTGTGTGTGTGTGTGTGTGTGTGTGTGTGTGTGTGTGAGTGAGAGAGAGAGAAAGAGAGAGAGAGAGATAGATACACCTATGGAGGTCAAAGACATGGGATCCCTGTAGAGCTGGAGTGAGGTGGTTTGTGAGCCATCCAATGTGTGTGCTAGGAACCAAATTCAGATTCTCTGCAAGAGCAGCAAGTATCTTTACCTGCTGAGCTGTTTCTCTAGCCTCCAGTAATTATATTTTAAGATTTAAAACAACAGAGGAAGAAGCACAGATAAAGGTAAAATCAAAACTCTTATTTGACAGGGAAATGTTCTAAAGTTGGCTTCTAAATAAGAGTTTGAGATGCCAATCTGTTAAAGATGAGTCAAAACAGAATTTAGACAGAACTTAATAGGTTCAACTGAGTTAAGTTGTAAATGTCATTAAGCCGAAATGCATGTAGTTCAGACACTGCTCTACCATATAGAATACGTAAGCCATATATATCTTCAGGCCTTGCCAGGGTTATGTCACCTTTCTCAAACAGGTGGTCTAATCCAATGCCTCTTTAGGGAGTACAGATGCCAAATGTATCACTATACAATATGCTAGGGAGGTTAAATATAACACCTAGAATAAACATTTCACTCAGTACTTAGTCTATCACTTAATGTACAAAGCCAGAAAATATTAAATTAATAAGCTCTTCAGTGGGTTATCAGAGATCAAAATGGGGGTTCAGAGACAAAAAATGTTTTGATCTTTGCTAGGGACATGTGGTTGTATCCTCAAGACGACAGCTGGTTTCCATGACACACATCCTCACTCCCAGATCATAGTCACCTTGCAACAGGCACTGGTTCAGGCATCCCAATCTTCATCCATTCAGTGCATGAACGACATACTTTTGACTACACAGTTAATTCAGAGAAAGCTCAAAGAGTTGTTGGCATGTGGTGCATATACTCATTGTTACTTCAAGCATAGGGAAGCTACACTTAAGACTTCTAATAGCGTGGGCCATGAGCAGAGAAAATGAGGTCTGCAATTTAACAAACTCCGATATAAAACTTACTTCACCTCGCCAGTTACAAAGTCAAATAAATTTCCTTTATTGCTTAATAGAAAGCTATTATTATTGTTAGAGACAAGACTTTATGTGGTCCAGGCTGGCCTGCTCTCCTGTTTTGAGAAAGTCTCACCACTGGAACTTGCTATGTAAACCAGGTTGGCCTTGGATTCGGAGATCTTGCCTCTTCCTCTTAGAGCAGGGAAGAAAGGTATGTGTCAACATTCTCAGCATAATCTTGAACTCTTATGAGAGAATTTCTCTATCTGATCAGTGGGATTTCAGGTAACCACCACCATACCCAGTTTAAGAGCTCTGGGGATGAAATCATGTATGTGCAAGCTATTTAAAAGTCAAGATTTTATGTTAAAAGCCTAGGTTTGTTGCTGCATGTGATGGCACACACCTTTAATCTCAGCACTCAAGC
>PVIH01000283.1:13812-326124 GCA_004025045.1 Sigmodon hispidus
AAAAAAAAAAAAAAAAAAAAAAAAAAAAAAAAAAAAAAAAAAAAAAAAAAAAAAAAACAAAAAAAAACAAAAAAAAACAAAAAAAAAACAAAAAAAAAAACAGAAAATCCAAGAGTTGGCCCTTCTCCACACATAGCTTTAGTTAGCTGAGCTGAGTGGCTACCAGTCTTTCATATACTCACTGTGGTGCCAAAAAGTAAACTAGAATCTCACATATGCTATGTGAGCACTCTGCCCCTGAGCTACATCCTCAGCTTTCTCACAGTCCTTTACAAAATTTAAACTGCACTTACTAATTTCTTTTGTGTGTCTATATGTGGGTCTATGAGTGCTATGGTTCTAGTGTGGAAGTCAGAGAACAATTTGCAGAAATGAGTTCTTTTCCTTACACCAGCAATCAAACATGGGTCTTCTGGCAACACTGGCTCTCTTTATTCATTTATATTACTCTATACAACTTGAGTTTGCTGAATTGTAATAAACTCATTAAATTATTCCAATCACTTGTTAGAGAGTACCTACTATGTCTGGCGCTATTCTAGGCAATGGGGAAAAGAAAAGTCAAGTCCCTGCCTTTAAGACCTTACATTCTGTCCATATCCTATTCAAACCAAGCAAAACAGGCAACTTATGGAACAAGTTTACAACTAGAGGTGTTCTTCCTCACCATTTCAGTTTATCATTGGCTCCTGATGAAAAAGTTGAACTTTTTATGACTTCACCCATTTCCTCCCGGCAAAAACTAAAGTTATTGATGGTCCACATGTAGGAGAATTTCACTACCTTGATCTGTTGATAGAAAATTAGAAAGGGATTAAGTAAGATGAGGGGAACCTGGAAAAAACAGGCTGAAGATCAGACAAGCACCCCTCCCTTATCCCCACAAGAAGACAGCAGTTCATTAGGTCCCTAATCCACAGTAAAGACATCTCAGTGACCTACTGCTTTTATAACATGCATTTTTTTTTTTTAACTTCTGAAAACAATGGCTGTAATGAGAAAAAAACAGTCAAGGAAAGAACAGCAACAGTAACAACAAAACATGAGCAGGGTAGGGAAGTCTGAAACTTCGTGGTCCTAAAAGAGCCCATAATTGAGGTGCTGATGCCATCCATTCCCAGGGATGTGAATCTCAAACACTGCTCCAAGCTTTAGCACACACTCTGACCAAGTAGGATGTAAAGAATCTAGACAACATCTCTGTGAGTTCTAGTCCACCCTGGTCTACAGAGAGAGTCCCAGGACAGCCAGAGCTGTTCACAGAGAAAACCCTGTCTCAAAAAACAAACAAACAAACAAAAACAAACAAACAAAAAACAAACAAACAAAAAAACCCCAAAGATTTCTCCTTCAATCACCATAGAAAAGCACTAGCCTTGGGAATTCTAACTCTATGTAAGAAAAACAGAAATGGCAAAGCTAACAAGGACCTCATCTTGTACTTGCTGGCAATTATGGCCCAGAGAAACTAGGAAACTCAAAGTTGGAAGTGATTATGTTGCTTCTACCCACCAGTGAAAACATGAACGTACCTGTGTATAGCACCAGCTCTCAGCCACAGGACCACTTGACATTTCTGCCGGAGGTGGAGGACTTGGAACCCTTGACATCGCCAGTTTGAAGGTTAAACTTGGTTTCCAAAGTCAGGGGGCAAAGATTTCTAGTTTCTCTTCACCCTGGTAAGACCCAATAATTAAAACTTATTAGATTCTTTTAATTAATTATTTTTAATTTTAATCTCAATTTTTATTATTCTTCTCTCATATATGACCTCAGTTTCCCCTTTCTCCCCTCCTCCCCTCCTACCCTAATATTTGTCTGACCTTCTAAGACACTGGAAACTTTGTAGCCTGTCTAAAATTTTCTTGATTTAAATATTAACTTCAGAGAAGATCAAGAAGTCTCCGAGGCAAAATTATCCAGGCATGATGATACACACCTTTAATCTCAACACCCAGGAGGCAGAGGCAGGTGGATCTCTGTGAACTAGAGACCATTCAGCAAGTTTCAAACCAAGTGAGGCTAAAAGAGACCCTGTCTCATGTAAATGAATGAATGAATGAATGAATAAATAAATAAATAAATAAAATGTCATTCCTCTTCTGCACAACACTCAACATTATCAGGGTGTGACATTCAACTCTGATTCCAACGCTCTAGAAACTGAGGCTGATAGATCTCTTGAGTTTGAGGCCAACCAAGTTTACACAGGCAGTATCAAGTCGATATGCGCTGCACAGCATATCGACTTGATACTGCCAGAAACAACAGAAACAGACAAAGGGTATAAAGCACATCTGTGAGAAGACTGCTTGACCAAGAGTCAGTATGGCTAACACCAGATACCTCCTTGCCACCAGAACCTTCCCTTAAGACACAAATACTCTGCTCTGGTGGAGAATGACCTTGGTACCCTCCCCTCCAGTTTTCCTGATGTCTGTGCTTCACCACAGTCTTAGAACAGCCTTCTGTTCAACTCCTCCGCCAGCTGCTCTCTTAAAGGGCAACATTTTTACACCTCCTAAGATGTGCTCCTTTCTCTACAACATCATGTCAAATTTCACCTGACTTTCTAGATTTTTCTTGCTTTCTCTGCTAATTGCTCCTCAACCTCAATTTCTGTTTCTCTCTCCCCTCTTGGTCCCCCTCTCCCCCGCTTTCTCTCTCCCCACCTCTCTTGAAAGGGTTTCTCTACTATGTAGCTCTCTCTGGCTCGCTTGGAACTCACATGTAGATCAGGCTACCTGAAACTCTGAGCTCCTCCTGCCTCTGGATACTGGTATTAAAGGTGTGTACCACCAATTTGGCCTTCCTCAATTTCTTTTATTTTCTTTTCCTGCTATTCCCCATGGTTTACTTTTCAATCTTTTTCTCAATTTATATTCTTATGGCTACCAAATCATTTCAACAGTATCAAATTTCTGCCAGTACACAAACATTTGCAAATTTCTTTAGCTTACACCTCTTTTATAGCCCTAGACCTCTTTCAAATAGCTGCTTCACATTTTGATGGGATGTATCACTAATAAATAAAATTCAACTGAAAATTATTTTAAAAATTTAGGTCATGGACCAGTGTGATGGCTCAGCAGATAAGATGCTTGTCTCCAGGCATGCTAACCTGAGTTTATGCCCCAGAACCTACAGGTAGAAGGAAATAACTAAGTCCTAAAAATTGTTCTTGTACTACATGTGCACTATGGCACATGCATGATATCCCCACAAAATAAATAAGATAAATATAATAAGTTATTTAAAATGTAAGGCCAGCCATGCTAGTATATGCCTGTATCCCAGCACTTGAAATTCAGAAGCAGCAGATCTCTGTGAGTTCAAGAGTAACTTGGTCTACACAGAGAGCTCTAGGCCACCTAGAACTGAGATCTTATCTCTCAAAAACAAAACACAAAAAACAAAACAAAACAAAAAAACAATGAAAGGTAAGTCAAAGGATGGAAAGTTGCACAGTATAGGCCAGACAGAAACTCTTTTTCACTATTGCTGAGATACTAAAACAAGAAGTATAGCGTGTATGTTAGAAATTTGGTCATATCTAGCAAAGTGTAAAGTGCACACACCACAGAAAGTGTCCCACTTTGAACAGAATGCACACTGAAGCAGGGATTACCAAGTTTGGAAGGCACAGAATTACTTTTTAAGAATGTTGATCTTACCCTCGAGCTTCTGATTCAGCAACTTGGGATGGGCCCAAGAGTGCATTTCTAGCAAGGTCCCAGGTGATCCTGCTGTGTTGGTTCTGGAATCACACTGAGAAGCACTGCCCTAGAGAAAGTCTGCACTTATATGCACAAGGCATGGACTAGAGTGTCATTGTGATACTGTAACAGGGAAAGGCTAGAAACCAACTAAAAGCCCTTTAGTGAGGACAAGGGATTAAACTGGTTATTTCCATATAATGGAAAATGAGTTTTAGCATTTAAAATAATAATTAGATTGGTAACACCATGGTCCTCAAACACAGTGCCAATGAAGAGAACAAGTTTTTGAAAGATAAGTGCAGGACATTATTTCTACTGGTACAGATAAAAGCATACTATAGAAGGAAAACAAGAATAAGGAAAACAGAGCAAGTTGTTACCAGCTTCATGGGGAAATGAGATTTGGAAATAGAAGACACTAACTTTGTCTTTTATGTTTTTGTTCTTAAGGATTTATTTTTATTTTATGTATATAGATGTTTTGCCTGTATATATGTATGTACACACATATATGCCTGGTGCCCAAGGCCTGAAGAGGACCAGATCCCATTGGAACTGGAGTTAAAATTGTTACGAGTGGCTATGTAGGTGCTGGGAATTGGACCCGGGTCCTCTGGAAGAGCAGCCAGTGCTACTAACCACTGAACCATTATTGCATGAATTCTAGTTAGTATATAATGAAAACCCAGCACCACATACTGGGGGAAAGCTGGAATATCAGAGAGAGTAAACAGACCATAGTCAATTCTCACCCAGCCAACTTCTCACCATGAACAGGGTAAAAGCTATCTTTAAGAGTCCTCCACCTGGCTGGTATCTCCTACAGAATGCCTGACTCTTTGCTCCTCCTGTCTTAATTATCTTCCCCACCCAGCTGTTTCACTTCAAGGCTCACCTCTGCATCATAATCTTAGAGTTAGGATTAAAGGTGTAAACTACTGCTCTTTAGTAGTTAGGCCTTGAACTCACAGAAATACAGAAAGATCTCTCTCCTGAGTGACGGGATTAAAGGTGTGGGTTACCACTCTCTGACCTTCCTGGCTTGACTGTGGGTAATTTTGTTCTTTGATATTCCAGCTTGATTTTATTAATATAAAGTATATCACCACAAACCATCTCTCCAGACTCTTTGATATCTGCTTTAAAATAAGGGTGATAGAAAGCAAATAAAACAATACAAATCTCAATTAGAGATAACAAGTGCTTGAGTACCCACTATTCTTAGAACTGTCTAGCTGAGATAATTTTTAAAATGGTGATGACAGTATGTGCTTATTACATGTGTTCATGCAAGTATGTATCTGCATGTGTGAGTATGTGCCACAGTATGCATGAGGACATTAGAGGACTACTCTTTAGATGGATTTCGGGGCTTGAACTCACCAATATACATGGTACTGTCTGTCCTCTTGGTCTGGCTACTTGGAAGCTCTAAGACAAACTTTTTGACTCATCTCCTAAAATGACAGGTTTACATTCCTGTTCTACAAGCTTTGTTTTATATGTAATCACACATTTACTTTACATTAGTATTAAGTTCATTAATTTTGTCTCTTTGCTATATTTTTCTGAACTATTTGTGTGTGTGTGTGTGTGTGTGTGTGTGTGTGTGAGAGAGAGAGAGAGAGAGAGAGAGAGAGAGAGAGAGAGAGAGAGAAAGCGCACATGCAGGCCTGCAAACTCAGGCCAGAAGGTAACAAAGGGTGTCTTCTTCTGTTGCTCCCCACCTTATTTTTTGAGATAGGATCTCTCCCTGCAACTGGAACTCACAGATTCACCAGGATTTCTGCCTTCCTTCCTGTGCTGAATTATGGACATGGGACACCATGAATAGCTTTTCATGGGTGCTGGGGATCAGAACTCAGGTCTTCATGCTTACATGGCATGTTTATCACCTGAGCTGTCTCTCAAGTATTTTTTTCAGTTTGCCTCAAATCCTGGGTAGAGGATGGTATAAATGAATAACAGCAAAATCATTCAGTAGTAACTTCACTCACAAACATTTGCTTAAATAGCACTGGCAAGGTTAATAAGATATACCTGTATTTATCCAGAATAAAAATACTTGTAAGTGTAATTAAATTATGTCATTGGTCATAACACTGCCCAAGAAGCACCTCTAACTACAGCATCATCTGCCATCACAGATGAAGTCAGCTGTCTTACACACAAGATGCTGTTTCAAACCACTGCATTCATCAGCTTGTGCAAGTCAAGAGATCTAGTCTCACAGGCTTGTTTATCTTAGTAACAAGTTAGTGTATCTTAGGCAGCTTTACAAATCCCAGTTATCATTGCTGCCTAGAATGAAGTTGAAGATTTCCTACTTTTGGGCAGCACAGCAATGAAGATGTGAATTTTACATGTGAGTTAAGAGCTTAAAAACTGGCGTGAAGCATGTTTTGGAGGCTACACTCCATACTGAGTCATCACAAAATACTGATCGGAGCTTATTTCAAAATTCTTTTTTTTTTAACCTTCAAATTCATCTAACAATTAATAATTTACAGGGCTGGGGATGTAGCTGAGTGGTAGAGTGCTTGCTTAGCCCTGGGTTTAATGCCTATTACTTCAACTACAATTTTAAAAGTCTAGGAAAAAAACACATATTTTTTCTAATGACATTCTGTTAATTCCTTAGTTTCTTTCCACTGAATGTTACTCTATCATGACCAGGAATTAAAAAATACTATTTTATTGGAATTGGGCAAGTGTGTGTTTGAGTGGCTACTTTAATCTAGCAGTATGTTTTTATTTGTTTATTACAACAAACTGATTTTATTTAAATAATTAAAATAAAATGTTTTTTAAAAAAGAAATACTATGGTTTTGGCTATTTCTCTCTCTCCCTCTCTTTGCTGTTGACTTGTTTTATAACCAACTCTTTCTTTGATTTTTTTTTTCTTTTCTTTTTTTTTTTAATGACCAACTCAGCATCTTGGAGAACTGGAGATTCAATCTCAGCTCTGAGAAGCTCTAACCAGACAACCTGCTGGGAGGGAAATTGACTGGGATGGCAGAAGTCTAATTAATTCCACTCATAGTGGGCATCATGGGCAAAGTGTCCATCAGCAAAGTAACCTGGTGCTGCATGAACTATTCAGCACTTCATGCCAACCAATGCAGATGCTCAGCAAAAACAATCATGGGGAAAAAAGATCTATTTGAAGGTTATAGTTTGAAAATGTTTGCAAGAGACAACTAGAGCCAAAATATATTATTCACGGCTTCAAACAAGTTAAGACATGACCATCCAAGTCCTCTAAGGAGAAAATGATTTCCCCAAGCTTGCCAAACTCCAGTGCACTGACAGCTCTAGGTAGAGGGTGCCTTATGTACCGCCATTTATTTTCCTGCTGACTCTGTAAAATCCTGACTGTAAGAAAAGACCTTCCTGGATAACACAGAGAAAAATCCACTTCAGCATATTCCTCTCAATTCTAATAGTGGAAGCAGTATTCTTAGTAATGGCCATCACTGATGAGAGCTTCCTAGCGCAGTACCATAAGACCCTGAAATTATCAACCACCTTTTGACCGGGGATTTAACTAGGAGGTTAAATTGTGGAAGGCATGATACAGGTAAAAGAGAAACATATAAATGATATCATGCAAAAAAAAAAAATGCTTTGAACCAAGCCTCCACAGTTCACTTTTGAGCTGAAGCACCTCTTCTTGCCTTCTTGCACACTTGTGAACACCCAGTTGCCTTCAGAAGGTTTTCAAGTTACTTAAGCATAATTTGCATCTATCTGTTCTTTATATTCATTTCTTTACCACCTAACATACTGCCTAGAAACAAAGGTATTATTATTCACTCAGTAAACATACTTTGATTTAAATACTTATCTGATACTTTTATGATTTTTGTTGTTCCTTTTTGACAGATCTTTAAAACAGGCTTTCAAACAACACTGAGTACATCAGATGTGCAATGCAATGACAATCAGTAATTTGTTCTTTCGATAAATGTCACACACAGGTTCAAGCTCCTAGCCTATAAAATCAAATCCCAGATCTAGTAAAAATGAGAATTTTGGCCAGTATGAAGTGTATCTTCTCTTTATAAAGAAAGGAAGATTTTTTTTTTAATTTTGGAAATACATATCAAGTGGGCTAATTAATTTGAGTTAGTCAATAATTAATGGGCTTCTTATAAAATCATTATTTCAACATATAGAAAGATTCTATTATTACCAACAGAAAAGCCAATTGTTTGTGTGGTATTTACTCAGCTAAACTAGAATACACCAGAGAAGTATAAAACAGACAGTTTGTTCAGCTATTTTGTTTAATCTTTCATGAGCATTCCTTTATCATTAATCTATTCTACTCAGCCAGAGAATTAAAAAAATAAATCAATGCACACAGACATATATCTCATACATGCTGAGTTAACTTTATATCCACCAGTTTTAAAATGAAGGAAATAAGATCATGAAGATACAAAGTTGAACCATGAAAAATTTTTTGTATGTCAAAATAGGTGCTTATTGGCAATTCCATATGATACTATGTAATACCCAGCACAAATGAGCTAGGGATGTAGCATGAGCCAGGAACAGATCTTTCTACCAGAGAACAGTCAAGAACTTCAAAAAGCCTACCTCTACCTTTCTTCACTTTAAAGACTTGTTCAGTTTCTAAAAAAAAAAAAAAGAAAACAAAAAACTCCCAATGTCATACCTATTTTAAACCTGAGAGACGTTAACATTTTCCAAAATATAAGATGCCAAAAATACTGTTGCTTTAAACACACACACACACAAATATAGAAAAGATTTGGGTGTATTCAGTTTCAAAAGACTAATGTAACCTTAAAGGAGTTTCTGTTTCTTCTTTTAGTGTGTTCAAGCATATTCAGTCCAGGAGGTAATAATTTCTCATTACATTAGGGACAGCTATTACAGGTCATACTGACATCTTTTGTTGCAATATTTGTATGAGATTTTAATATTTGTTAAAAGTAAATTTTTTGTAGTTTGGTCTAATCTAAGGAAATTTTAAATGCACTGGGCTTTTTTTTTTTTTTTTAAATGTAGAGACACTTCTTAAAATGAAAATAGAAGCACTGAAGAGAAAGCTCAATCAGCAAAAGACTGGAGATTCTTGTACATCCAGTTCATGTTCTGTACAATCATACAAGACTTACTGCTCTGCTGTTATTGTTTTCATTAAAAAAAAAAAAAGTTCTATGCCCCTATGCAAGGACTTAGTAATATTAAGTGGATCTAGAAATAAAGAGAAGCAACTGGGTTTCCCAGAAGCTGTGTTGCTGTTGAGAGTAGTTCTCTAGGGTAAGAAGGGAAGCAGAAATAAAGGAGTACTGGCTCAAAAAGAAAAAAAAAAAAAGAGAGAGAGAGGCAACTACTTCTAGTGTGGCCATGGTAGCCAACACAACCACCCACCCACTGCAGTTCCTCCTGCTACAGCTTGGGGTCAAGTGAACAGGATCAGCAATTCACACTGTGATGAAGAGTGATAAAGAAATTGTTGGAACACTTCTAGGATTTGATGATTTTGTTAATATGGTGCTGGAAGACATCAAAGTTTGAAATTATACTAAAAGAAAGAAGATCTACATTAGATTAGATTTTACTACTGGCAATAATGTAACAATGCTGGTTCTTTGCAGAGAAGGGCCTGAAGTGTAAGTGGAATTCCTTGACTTAGGCTAGATTCTGGCTTTTTTTTTTTTTAAAGATTTATTTATTTTTATTATATATACAGTGTTCTGTCTACATGTATGCCTGCACACTAGAAGAGGGCACCAGATCTCATTATAGATGGTTGTGAGCCACCATATGATTGCTGGGAATTGAACTCAGGACCTCTGGGTGAGTAGCCAGTGCTCTTTACCCCTGAGCCATCTCTCCAGCCTCTTTTTAAAACAAGCATGAGGACCTGAGTTCAGATCTCTAACACCCTCATAAAAGGCTGAGTGTGGCAGCACACATGCACAATCCAGTACTGGAAAGGCAGACACAAGTAGATCAGGCTAGTTAGTCTCACCAAGTCGGTGAGCTCCAGGTGCAGTAAAAGATCCTGACTCAAAAAAATAAGGTAGAGGGCAATGGAGAAAGAAGCCTGAAGCAAGCGTGCACACGTGCGCGCACAGACACACACACACACACACACACACCCCCCTTTAATCATAAATTTTTAATCAAATAAGACAAGACACAATTTTTTTTGGCAGTTTATGCTATTCTCAGTAAAATCAGCTGTCTTGTTCTGACTTGACCACTATGGTCTCTCTGCCTCATAGTAATGCTTACATTTCCTTTCAGCCAATATGTTTTATTTAGTCTTTAATTCTGTTGGCACATATCACTGAGCACATGGACTTTGTCTTCAGCCTGAACAGCTTTGTCTCCACATGTTTCCCCATTATGGGGCTGGCCTTCACCTTACTCTGATCTTCCTGGCATACCCTCCCACGCTGGGATTAAAGGCATGAGGCACAGTAGCTCCACCAGGTTTTTCTAGTTGACTCCCTCCTATCATTTAGGTATCCTATAAAAAGAAGTATCTTAAGAGATCTCTTTCTTGACCACTTAATCTGGGAAGTCTTCACTTCTAAATCTGTTTCTTTCATCACATTACTCATGTTTTTCTTTATTGTCACTAACTAAAGTAACCTTGCTTCTATTTCCACACCTGTCTAGTCTTCCCCACTACTATTATGTTCAATGAGAAAACAGCATCTCCTCGTGTCTCCAATGGTAACATGATGACAGGCTCTTAATGAATATTTGTTCCATGATGCTGTTGTTGAGTGGCTAGACTCTTTAGGATGTATTTCTCTAAGTGTGTCCTACTTACGGAGCTGAACTTCATGAGCTACTAAGTAAATGTAGGTACACAAATTCTGGCATACTTTTTTCTGAATGTATATACATGTGTGGTATGCATCCATGTGTATATGTGCATTCACATGTGAGTGGGTGCATGTGCGCCTGTGCGAGTAAACCTGCTCTTAAGTGTGCACGTGTCATGTTGAACACCTTGTCTCTCCCCCCTTTTGTTTACTAAGGCAGAGTCTCTCACAGAACTCAGATGCTTGCCAGTCCTGACAGTCTAAAGCCAGCTTGGCCCTGGATCCCATTTCTGTCTGCTGCAATTATAGGTGGCTACCACCTGCTTGGCTTTACATGGGTTCTGGAAATCCAACTATGGTCCTCACACTTGTTGGCAGACACTTTATCCAGCCTACCCCTCCCTTACCGCATACTTTTAAAAAATTAAGAAATAAAACCATCAATCATTTTATCATAAAATTTATTAAGTACATCTTCAAACTATAGTCAAAATTCTTTTTTTAATCTTAGAAAATAGGACAAAAGGAAATCTGCAGGTATATAGGAGAATCTCTGAATCTACTAGACAATACTGAGAGAAGCATACTTCCCAGAGTAATTTCTCTTACAGAAAGTACAATCAATTCCCAGCAACTACATGGTGGCTCAGAACCATCTATAATGAGATCGGGTGCCCTCTTCTGGCACGCAGGCACAACGCTGAGTAATAAATAAATAAATCTTGAAAAAGAAAGAAAGAAAGTACTAACAGCAGGAACCCACCTTTAATCCCAGCAATTGGGAGGCAAAGGCAAGAGGATCTCTGTGAATCTGAGAGCAGCCTAGTTTACAGAGTGACTTCCAGGGCAGCCAGATCTACATAGAGAGACCCTATTACACACACACACACACACCCCTCAAAACAAAAACAAAAAAAAAAAAACCCAAAAAATAAAAGTTAAAAAAAAATAAAGTAGCATTATAGTAACTGCTAGGAAACAAGTCAAAATTTCTATATAATAAAATTCCAATAAAATAACCAAATTGAAGCAGATAGTTAGCATTTACTTAGATCAATCTCTAATTTTCCTATTTGACACAGCTTGATTACCTTAAAACTGGCATATAGAAAAAAGATAATTAAGCATGTACAATGGTAGAAACATCTATGTCTAGACACAAATTTTTCTAAACTTACTATTTTTCAAGCTATTGTATAAGTGAGAAAATCTGAAACAAAGACATTATTTAGTGTGTAAGACTTCCCCAGGCTATAGACATTTCTTAGGCAAGTATTGGTACTAAGGTAGCTGTGGGGACTCAGATGTTTGCAACTACAAAGCTGTTCTTCCTTCCTTTCCAGGACCACAAGCTAGAGTTGCAGAGAAATAGACTGACAGGGCTCGTGCATACAAAGTCAAACTGACAAAGAACAAGAAAGCATATGAAAGACTATCAGTCTTTTCCAAAACTGCAATAGGTGAAACAACAGCATGTTCTCTCTCATTCTCAAGCTTCAGGGTACGCTGGAAGTTTACAGTCCTTATTGCTCTCTTCAGCAGGCAGTAAGTTATAAATAGCCACAGACTGTCCTTGTCCCTAAGGAGGCCTAGCAGTCAGCTCAAAGGTTAAAAATGAGACAATTTTCACTGCAGATACAATTTTTCCAGATAGCAAAAAATAAAAATGCAAAACATCTTATTGCCAATTTAAGGATCTGAAAATAATTTCCTTCCCCTAAAATCTACCTACCACTTTAAGAGTTACTGGTACAGACACACTGGCATCATCCTCTACCCTCAAAATAACACTGGGAGAAGGCAATAAATCTATGCTCCAAACTCAGAAGCTTGTAGAACTGAAAAACTCCAGATATTCGAAAGACTTCTGAAGTTCCGTTTTACTTTTTAATTTAGGCACAAATAGCTCTGAAACAAAATACATGCAAATAATAGCATATGAGGAAAAAGAATCCACCTTCACTTGGAATGGGGAATCCAGAAAAATAAAACATCTCAGCAACAAGCACAAGACTTGGGCTAAAACCAGCAGGTGATATGCTGCTTTTGTTAACAGAACCCCTGCTGGGAAGCAAAACTCTACCAGCTGCTTAAAACACACACACACCACCACCAACAACAACAACAACACATAGGGTTTATCTGAATAAGCTCTCTACATATCACTTTTAAATCCATTACTTGGGAGATGTCTAAAATAGAGCAACACAAATTCAAGTAAAAAAAAACAAACAAATTTGCTTATAAAGGGGCTGTTTCACGTTAAAGTGAACTTTTTTTATGACTTCATTTTTCTAAATTAAAGTCATGTGTTACTTCCAATGAACGGCATAAACAAAACCTTCCCAGACCACAACGAGTAAGCTTGGGAGAGGTAGAAATGTTCACATCTCCCACATGTCCAAGATTTCTCTGCTGGAAAATAATAACAACAACAAAAATGTGATAAGAGAAAGCGAGAGAAAAAGAAAATCCTATCGTTAAGTAGACACTAGTGTTAGTTAGTACTCCCAAAGCTCATCACATGTGCTCCACACAAGGTAAAATGTGAGAAAAAACACAGATTATTGGATAATGTTTTTATAGGCATACTTGAAGAAAAATGGAAAGATCATAATTTCAAGTCTAAACAAGTTTGGAAGTTTTAGTATTTCTAAAAAGATTTCACATTTATTTAGTTTGTATGGGGGTGTGTGAATACCAGGGCTCCTGTAGGTAGGCAGAGGGCAAATTGTGGGAGTTGGTTCCTTCTACTATGTGGTTCCTAGGGATCCTATTCAGGCCATGAGGCTTGGGGACAACCCACTAGCCATCTTGCTTGCTGACCTGAAACTTTATATACAAGTAAATAAGCTGAAGAGATGTCTCAGCAATTAAGAGCCATACTGCTCTTACAGAAGACCCAAGTTTGGTTCCCAGTACTCATCTCAGGTGCCTCACAACTCCCTGTAATTCCAACTCCAGAGGGGAACCTGAGCATCTGGCCTCCACAGGTTTCTGTACTTATCTGTATGTACTCACACACAAACACACATGCCTACACATAGTTAAGAATACTTCAAAAAATAATGATTAACCATAAACAAATGAAAGGTTAGCTTTAATACTATTATGTGTGTCCAGCATGCAAGAAATTTAAAAACTAAATCATTTTGTTTAACAAAGAGAGTTGTCTATAAGCCATAGTATTCTTTGGCCTTATAACAAGAAACCATTTAAAACATTTATTGCTAATAAAAATTGGTCAGATAGGGGGCCCAAGAAATGAACATAAAAGAGTCAGAATCAGTACTGGGATATAGAATGAGAAATAATTCATTATCTTATAAACAGAAAAGCGTCACCTATTACAGGGTATTTACTATACTACAAAAGTAACCCATTATGTTTCCCATTGAACATTATAACCTATCAGGAAACTCAATTTCCCTCAAAAATACTTTTTGGAAGGAAAAGTCCAACCCCTTCAACTAAGATAAACAAGTACTCTATACTCTACCGTGTGTGTGTGTGTGTGTGTGTGTGTGTGTGTGTGTGTGTGTGTGTGTGTGTGTGTACAGTGCTTGTCTTGTCATCTCTTCCTTTGGGGTCTTTTTTTAAAAAAAACTTTTTTATTTATTTGCCTGGAACTGAAACTACAGACAGTTGTGAGCAGCCATGTGGATGCTGGGAATCAAACTCAGGTCCTCTGGAAGAACAGTCAGTGCTCTTAACCGCTGAGCCATCTCTCTAGCCCCCTCCTTTGGGGGGTCTTAACTGAACACATCTACTGATTAAATGAAGCAAAATATCTTATCTAGAAATTAAACAGAGAAGATAAATTCCTTCTTAAAAATAACGAAATTTAGCCAGGCAGTGGTGTCATACCTTTAATCGCAGCACTCAAAAGGCAAGAGGATCTCTGTGAGTTTGAGGCCAGCCTAGTCTACAAAGTTAGTTCCAGGGCAATCAGAGCTGTTACACAAAGAAACCCTGCCTCAAAAAACTAAACAAACAAAAATAACCAAATTCTGTCTTGGACATGGAGCTCAGTTGGTGGAATTCTTTTGCTTAGCATACAGAAAATCCTGGGTTCAATTTTCAGCAGCACATAAACTGGGATATATATACACACCACAGATCTATATAACCTCTGCATTTGGGAAGTGGAAGCAGAGAAGACCACTGGTCAGAAGATCATCCTCAGTCACATAGTTTGACGCCAAGAATAAGTGTGACTCTCTATATTGGTGTGTGTTGGGGACAGGAGGGGGCAGAGAGAAGGGAGAGAGAGAAAAAAAAGAGAGGGGGAAGAGAGATAGAGAGGGAGCATTCACATGGAGATGACTCTTTGGGTAAAGTGTTGCCAGGGACATAGACTGGAAAGCCCAGCACTTGGAGGTAGACAAGGAGAGTTTTGCGGACTCGATGGGCAGCCAGTCTAGCTAAGTGATGAGCTATGTTAAGGATCTAATAAACTCAACAGAACAAAGAAAAACCAGGAACGTCTCAGTCTCCAGTGTACATTCCAAATTCTTGAATCAAGGGGAAAGTAAAAACACAGAGGCAGACACAACAGGAAAGTTGAACAGGATGTCTATCTTAAGAGAATGTCCTTAGCTCCTGATAACCTTTGTCTGAAAAAATTAAAATGTAGTGACACTCATTTTGCCCAGTAAGACTCTGTAAAAGTATACATAAAGGTTTGAGGCATAAATCAGACCATAAAGTAAACACTTGAAGAGAGTCATTTTGGTGGCAAGATTTTAAGTAAACATTAAAGAACTAAGTTCTAAGGTACAATACAAAAAGGTAAAATGCTCAAAATTCAAATTCCTGTAATAGATCAAAAAAGTCACCACACTGCTTACGGATTTTTGCTTTGTACTGTAATCCTAACACTCTAAGGGGCTCTTCTTACTCTACTGTTTACATATCATGTATTATCAACCCTTGATTAAAAACTTAAATCCAGCTGGGACTGCCATACACCTATAATCCTAGCTTTTGAGAGGGCCGAGGCAAAACGATGATGAGTTTGAAGCCTTGTGTTATATAGCATCACTATGTTTCAATAAATAAATAAATAAATCCAAACACAACTGTTTCCTCTATCATTAGTATGTATAATCTTTTCCTAGTATATATTAGTTACCAGAAAAGATATGATTAAAAGGTTCTAGTTTATTCCCAGCAGGAATATTTAGAATAAAACTTTTATTAAAGTCACTTACAAAAATGTTTCTTTGAGTTGGGCTGGGGAGATAGCGCAGTTGGTAAAACACTTACTTACCTTATAAAAACAAGAACCTGAGTCAATCCCCAGAATCCACATAAAGCTAGGCGTGGTGGCACTCACCTGTAAACCCAACACTGCTGGCAGGGAGAGAAATGGGGATTCGGGGACTCACTGGCTAGCCACTCTATCCTAATTGGTAAGTAACTACAGGCCAGTAAGACAGCCATGTCTCAAAGGAAGTGGACACTGATACTGAGGATGACAGCATACCCTCTGGTCTCCACAGGCACACACAAACAAGTACATATACATTAAAAAGAAAATCAAACTTTTCTTTATATGACTTCAATTTTACCTTCCATATGCACTAAAATCAAACTATAATTTGCATTTAAAATGTGCTTTTTCAATCACAATAAATATTTCTGTCTATTCCATTCTGCCTTACCCCTTCATGATTAAAATGTATAAATAAAAATACATAAAACTCACCAAGTCAAATCAGTACGAAACTCTTAATTTGTCTTGTCTAGCAGGAAATCTGTTGGAAACAGAAATGACAAGTCAGCTTAGCTAGATTCTGAGTCTCATACATGTCTGTCTTTGGCTGTTCTTAAAAGGAAAAGTTCACAAAAACCAGGCAATTGATTTGCAATGAAAAACTGATAGAAAGACTCACTAGACAAAATTACTATTCTAATACTCTAGCCTGAACAATCTATTTTTTATTTAGCTCTCAAAAAGGGTATATTTGAAAGTCAGAAAACCAGTTGGTTCTAACATTCTTGCTTATAAGCAAAAATAAAATATCATCTGCCCCATGTCAACACTGTAGTGAAAAAAATACTAAAAACTATAAATATGCCTTTATGAAAGATGGAGTGTGGCTAAATTACACCAAAGCAAGACATATTTAAACAAGGTCATTAATTCCACGGTTTTAGGAAATAGCAGGAAGGAGTCCACCAAGAGCAGGTTATTAATACTGATTATGTACAAGGGAGAACAGGGGTTTCTTTTGAAGATCAGTGAGATTATCTTGGTTGCTATCTGTAGCACAACCGCTCTAATAATCTATCATGTATCCTGCAAAGGAAATTGGGCTTGTAGGAACAGAACTTAGGAAAAAATAGGTAGAATTGATCCTATTTTCCTTTAGTGGAAGAAATGAGGTGCCGTGGAAATCATCAGTTAGTGTTCAAAGTCTCTCAAATGTGTACACATGAACTTTTTAGCACACTGAAAATTTCCCTAGACTGTAACAGATTTTGGTAAAACCAAATATGGTTACTATTAGTAACAGAAAAAAAAATCACCCTAAACAGGTGCTAAAGCAGAATACCATTAATCAAGGACCATAAAACAAAACTTAGAAAATTTCACATTTCTGCCAAGGAGCAGCAATTAGACCGAATCCATTCAACAACTATCTGGTGAGCACCACTGTACAAGGCATATTTTCTGTAATGTAAAGTGTCAAAGGGACACAGCTCTGGACACCAACAGGCAGGAAGAGAAAGAAATGCCTTAAAGTACTAACTTCCAGGCAGAAGATAGCCAACTTTTTCATATGAAAAGTCTCTGAATATGTATGATTTTTTTTAAAATTTAAAATAAAGTCTCACTGTGTAGCTCTGGCCGTCCAGGAACTCACAATGTAGACCAGCCTGGCTTTGAACGTACAAAGATTCCCCTGCCCTCTGCCTCCTGAGACTGAAGGTGTGTGCCACCACTGTCCAGCTTATATGTGTGATTCCTGAAGTAGAAACCTTTATCCTTTCCTCATTTTTCCTTAGGTTTCTGGGTTTTGTCTTCAATTAATTTCCCAGAATTAACATTTTTAGGCCCTATACACTGGAAAAGGTTAAAGTAACACTATAGTGCATAGATTCCCAGCTACCCTCTACTACTGAACAGTGAACAAAAGGTCTCCCACAGAGCACACCTTTGACTTAACTTTTTTCCAAAGATAATTCAGGATTGAGATCTTGGTAATAAGGCAAAGTCACCCAAGAATAAATACTTACACACCAACATTGTCTCATATTACTTAATTTAATTTTAAAACATAAGACCTGTATTTAGAAGTTTCTTTCATTGGCATAAGTGCTGAAATCTGATGTATGTGACTATTCTCTTGGAGCCATGACCTAACGGTCCAATTACATGAGAAGCACAGCTTCGCCAAGAGCAAGATCAGGACATACATATTTTCTTTTGCTTTGTGGAGTGTCACAGCAGTTGAGGGAACTTCCAGGCACCCATCTCATTCTGAGTAAAAGCCACAGTCTACACAATGGCCCCAAGAGCCCCGGCACAAGCAGTGCTCTAATGCTTCTCTGGCCTCATCTCCAGTCCATCTCATAAGCTCCCTGGGTTCCAGCACAGCTACTTTTCTTTGTAGTTCATAGTACAGGTTCTTCCCTGTCTTGGGTTTTGTGCTTGGAATCTGCTGTCTGGTAATGTTCTCCAGTCCTGAGAGATTATTGGGGTACATGCCGTGCCACTGCTGATTCTTTCTCACCATCTCTGTAGGAGCTTCTCCTGATACCCTTAAAACGCAATCCTCTCTCCCAGCCACCGTCTCACTCCTGCCTCATTATTTTTTCTATACTAAAGTCATCTAGTATACTATATATTTTACAATTTGTTTTCTCTAACTGAAAAATAAGCTGTACAAAGGTAGATTTATGTGTTTTGTTGCTGCACCTAGACAGTGTCTGGCACATGGAAGGCAAAAAACAAACCTATTTAGTAAATGACTAAATTCAACTTTCCTTCTGAACTTCCAACCTTTAAAGATTTCACAGTAATTCTATACATTCCTGTGCTGGCACATGCCTGCTACACAGAACTCGGAAAGATAAGGCTTGAGGATAAGTTTGCGGTTGGTAAGAGTCACAGATCAAAGCTCCAGTCCAGCTTGGAATACATAAGGATACCCTGTTGCAAAAAAAGCAAAAAATTTACTTCTCTATAAATTAGCAACTGTTTTATTTTTAGAGACAGGGTTTCCCTGTATAGCTCTGGCTATCCTAGAACTCACTCTGTAGACTTGGCCAGCCTTGAACTCAGAGATCTGCCTATCTCTGCCTCCTGAGTGCTGAAATTAAACATCACATCTGGCCTTAAGTATTTATTGATTTATTTAATGTAATGGATGTTTTCTCTGCATGTATGTCTGCACACCAGAAGAGGACATTGGATCCCATGGGACTAGAGTTATAGAACCCAGGCCCTCTGTAAGAGTATCCAGTGCTCTTAACTACTGAGCTACCTCTCTAGCCTCTTAAAATCAGCATTTTTTAATGTACAAGATTTAGGCTTATGCTTTTAATGTTAACAAGAGCTAGATATCCAAAAAGTTGATATGAGTACAATTATATTTTCCCCCAACAAATCAAAATATCTGCTTTTTAGTGATAACATCTTTGAGGGCAAAAAGAGCTAAAAACTCCCATGTTGCGGGAACTAGCTTACAATGAACAAGAGCGCTCTCTTTGTACTTTTTACTATTTCTAAGTTGTAAAAACTAAACATGTTTTATTTATACTATAAGGTAAATTAAAAAAATACATAAACAAAAAAAATATAAGAAAAACATATGAGCCTCCAGTGGTGGTGCATGCCTTTATCTCAGCACTTGGGGGCAGAAACAGGTTGGTGGATTTCTATGAACTCATTAAGTTCTACATAAAGTCTACATAAAGTTCCAGGCCATCCAGGGCTATATAGTGACACTGTCTCAAAAATCCAAAAAGAAAAAAACAGCTCCTTTTTGTTTTTCAAATACTATATTTTTAAAGATTTATTTATGCATAAAGTGTTGTGCTTCCATGTATGTATGTGAACTATGTGTGCTGTGCCTGTCAGAGGTCAGAAGGGAACACTGAATCATATGGGTTTGGAATTAACAGACAATTATGAGCAACTGTTTGAGGATTGAGAACTGAATGTTCCCAGGTCTTCTGCAAAGGCAAATTCTCCAGCACCAAGAAAAAGTATTCCCTATCCCTTTGGGTATGAATTTGTGTGTATTTTATTGTGAGGATGACATGACAGTGGATGTGTGAAAAGAGGACAATTGCAGGAGCAGGTTCTATCCTTCCATCTCGTGGGTCCCAAGGAACAAACTTAGGTCACCAGGCTTGGCAGCATGCACCTTTGCCATCCTCTGAGCTATCTCACTGGTCCTTAAGAAGAAAATTCTTCATTATACTTTGATTGCCACAGAATAATAAATGCTTTTATATATCCAGATGAAATAGAGCAAGAGGGGGGCTGGAGAGATGGCTCAGCGGTTAAGAGCACCGTCTGCTCTTCCAGAGGACCTGGGTTCGATTCCCAGCACCCACATGGCAGCTAACAACTGTCTGTAGTTCCAGTTCCAGGCAAACACCAAGGCAAATAAATAAATAAATAAAGTTTAAAAAAAAAAAGAAATAGAGCAAGAGGATGACTATAATTAAAAAAAGTTTGACTAAAAAGAGATTCACAGCAATTTCTAGAATGAAAAGAAAACTCCATAGCGTTAGCATTCTTTTTGTTTGTTTTTGTTTTTCAAGACAGGGTTTCTCTGTGTAAGCCCTGTTTCTCTGTAGACCAGGCTGGCCTTGAACTCACAGAGATCCACCTGCCTCTGCCTCCTGAATGCTAGGATTAAAGGCATTCACCACCACCACCACCACTCCAGCTAGTGTTAGTGTTCTAAAGAAACATTTAGGATAAGAACATGTCTTTGGGTTGGTGAGACGGCTCAGTGGTCAAGAGCAAGTAGTGTTCTTGCAGAGGACTCCAGTTTGTTTTTTGGCACCCACTCACATTAGGCAGCTTACAACTGCTTGTAGCTCCTGCTTCAGGAGAATTTGATGACTTTGGGCTCCAAAGGCACTACACACTTACATAACTACATTTAAGCAATTGAACAAACTTATCTCTACAACATCATAAAGTGTAAAATGTGGAGTTGATGTGAGAAAGAATAGGTTACCAATTTCATTCATGCTCCATAATTACCATGGCCTAAGGAAAAATATTCAATAAATAAAATTGCCTAGCAAATGACATGAGACATATATTTCAGCATACAGACAGCACTTCTTATTTCTTCTTTTGACAATATCTGGTTGTTTAGTTATGCTTATCTAAAATTCTCCACTCTTCAGCCTTCCAAATGCTGGAATTAAAGGCTGGAAGCAAGCTTCACTGCATTTGCACTTTTGATGGAATACTTCATCCACATAAAAGTGAAAATGTGCCTGAATCTGAGGTACTTTCCAACCCTGGTCCCTATGACCTAAACTACACTCCCAAGATGAGAACATATCTGAAAGAACACCAACATCTGGTACTCTAGTTTTATTAATCTGGTTTCCAATTCAAGGTCATATTGGTTGAAAAAAGCAAAAGCAAAAACCCTCAGTAGACAAATCCTTTCCAAATTCTCAAAGATAGTTCATATGTGCATGAGACGGGTTGCTGCCCAAAGTAGTTGTTAAAGCAAGTCCTACTTGACACTTGCAACAGGCAGTGTGTGCTATTAGACAAGAGTAACTAGCAGTTTTCATTCTAACACTTCTAGATTCCAAGTGCTGGAAACCTCTGAATAGGATCCAAGTTTAAAGGGGGTAAAACGTGTAGGGCGCAAATTAAAAGAGATACTCAACCTCTCAATAACAAATAAAGTACAGGAAATTAAAGCCCACAAATTTTTTTTTAAAGTGAAAATCACTGATCACTAAAATATATAATTCCCCTGATAAAATTTATATAAAAAATTCTAAAGTAATGCCAATGTAAAATTATATTTTTAAAATGCTGCCCTTGTCTATAGCACTTATAGTCATTAAATTTGAGGGAGGCAGAGGGATAAAGAAAACCTTCTATACTCAGAATATTGGTCCTCTTTTCCTAGGGTGAGACAGGTAAAAGGCAGGCAGATGCTGTGAGTCTGTTCCAGCCTCGACTACAGAGATAGCTCCAGGCCAGCCAGGACTACATAGAGATGCCTGTCCAGGAAAAAGAAAAAGAATCTTCATATACATACAGTATACATACATAAGCACTTAGAAATCCACATAAAATGTATTATATAAAGACTGAGCACATACAGAAATACATTTTCATATCCATATCTCCATCACACTGAAAGGGTGCATTCTCTGTGGAGCAAGGGTGGGTAACTGAGGATGACTTCTTTAACTGATAGTATTTCTCACAATCTCTATTTGGCTTTGTAAAAAACTTCAATGAAAATCCAGGGGCTGGAGAGATGGCTCAGCGGTTAAGATCACCCTCTGCTCTTCCAGAGGACCCGGGTTCGATTCCCAGCACCCACATGGCAGCTAACAACTGTCTGTAGTTCCAGTTCCAGGCAAACACCAAGGCAAATAAATAAATAAATAAAGTTTGTTAAAAAAAAAAAAAAGAAAGAAAATCCAGAGGAAATAGGGAATTAGGAAAAACTAAAAACAGAGTAGTCTTTTCAACAGACAATAGTGTAGTCTGAATGAAGCGTCAGTACACCCCAAAAGCCAATGAATCTAACCAAATCTCATTAGTGAAAACCTGTTAGTAAAATACCTTTCCTGTGATTGATGGGAATAAGACAGCAGTGTGTGACTTAAACAATGAGGAAAAAGGCACCAGCTCCACACACTTTAGTAAGAAAGCACTTCTTAAAGTAAGCTCACAGTAATGCACCAAGCCTCTAGGAAGGGAATGTTTTCATAGGGCAACTCCTCATTCCTCTCTACCATGCCACTCTGAAGAACTACCCTCCCTCTGAAGACCAATCCCCCCTCTGCTAATAGCCTCAGATTTCAGTGGTGAAAACTCAAAGACAGACTTTCCCAAAAGGCACTGGGAGGGGGGAGGGGTGGGGGGTTCTTTGAAATATTTTAAGTCTTTTTTCTTTCTAATATTTCTCTTTTTTGTTTGGTTTGTCTCTGGCATATTTTTCTTGAGGGAAAATATAATTCCAAATAAACCAAATAAAACTCTACTTCATAGTCCAAATCTAAAATAAAGGAAAAAAAAGGGGGGAGGAGTAAGAAAAAAAACTAACCTTATATTGTAGCCTTCATTTTAGCAATAAGACTAGAAATAAAGTTCTAATTATCAAGTAAGGGAGTAAAATCAAACTTACTCGGACATCATAACCCTTCAATAATTACGAGCTACCTTTTACAAGTCACTTTGTTTAAGAACTATACAGCCACTTGAATAGGTTTCTACAACTGACCACTACAGTAGGATCTCTAACCTGAAAATTCAGACCTGTGATACAGTCTATGTATCCCTACCTCATCCTTCTGGTCTCCCCTCCAAGGCCTCCCAAGGACCTGTTTAGTTCAATGTTTTGGGCTATATAAGGGCTCCCTCAAAAACAGAACTGATTCAGTGCTAAGTGGCTTCAGTTGTTTTCAAAGCACTCTGACATTCATGATCTTATTTGGGATTTTTACCAACGTAGTGAAGCGTGCAGAGTAAGCATTTTACAAACCAGGAAATAAGCTTCCCAGCTGTCCTGGTCACATGGCTATTAAGGAGCTTAAATTAGACTACAAGCTTTTTAACTACTAATCTAATAGTCTAATCCTTTGACTTCCTGATTCTTATATAAGGCTATATGTAAGAATGTATATGTCTTTTATTTGACATGTAGAAAAAATATTTGAGGAAATATATCACAGAAAGCTTTTTTTATATACTCTAGCTTGCAATTTAATTTAATTTCCTTTTTCTTTTTAGCTAGGGATCTTATGAGCACAGGCTGGCTTCAAAGTCACTATGTAGCCATGGATGGCTTTGAAATTCTGATTCTACTGACTTGGCCTCCTCAGGGCTGCAATGTGCCATTGTGCCTGGCTCAATTTCATTTTTAAGTAGCAACTCAATAGAAATAGTCTTAGGGTCTAATGAGTTCTGAACATCATATTTGTTTGTTTTGGTTTTTTGAAACCAAAACAGTTTCTTTGTGTAGCCTTGGCTGTCCTGACTCACTCTGTAAACCAGAATGGCCTTGAACTCAGAGAGTCACTTGCCTCTGCCTCCCAAATGCTGGGATTAGAGGTATGTGTTACCACCACTCAGCATCTGAGCATCACTATTAAGGAAGACATCAGTAAGCCAATAACTGGGTTCATACCTTTCTCTAAGACTGGGTGTACCTAATTCTTCTATGATGACTTCCCATACATTCATTCATCAGTTCTTTAGAATTATACTCAGAATATTGTCAGAATAATATTCTCTGTTTTCAGGTAACTAGAACCTTTTCTTCTAAAGACCTCTACTACTCAAGTTACAAGAATTAAAAACCAGAATTCCTGCAGTTGTTTAATTACATTTATTTGTGATATCTACCGTAACTACATTTACTGCCATTACTTTCAATGGAGTTGCTCAGGCCAAACCCTGTGTTTGCATATCCCACCCATTATCAAGTCCTCCCATGCACTAGGTTTCTACCCTATTATCTACTGTGCTCAAGCCACAGCATTCTCTCTCCTGAACTGTGTTACCTGGTTCCTAACTCATCTCCTGGCTTCCTCTGTGGCTCAGCCTATTCTCTACAAAATAGCCATGGTAAACTTTTTAAAATGCCAACCAGATCATGCTACTTTTTACTCTTTACCACATTTAAAATAAAATTCAGCCTCTATATCAGCCCCTATAGGATCCTTCTATATGGGAGCCGACTAATTCATTTCAAACACTGGCCTTCTATAAACAAGTCAAGCTTGTTTCCATCTCAGGTCTTTGACTCTGTCTTCACTGCAGGGCAGATCCTTAGAAGTTATTTTTGTAGATATTTATATTGCTACCTCCTCTTTATTGTTGTTCTGTTCTGTTTGTTTGTTTTTTGAGACAAAGTCTCAACTATGTAGCCTGGGATGGCCTGGAACTCACTATGTAGACCAGGCTGGCTTAGACCTGGGTGGTCTCATAAGAGATCCCCTTGCCGCTATCTCTGCCTCCCAGAGCTGAGACTAATGAATATCACATTCATTGCTCGCTTCTTGTTACTAATCCAAGACACCTCTTAAGAAGCAGGAAGAAAGGGCTGGTAGGAGTGGAGTAGTCTCCTTTTGATACACTTTGTGACCTCAATCAAAAGTTAACTGCCTACTCCTTGGATGATTTGTTTCCTGTGCATTAACCCACTATGCTGTTTATAGCCTGTATCTTCTTGGTGTAGCTATAATAATGACATTCTAGTCAGGTGTGGTGGTACATGCCTATTTATAATTCCAGTTCTCTAGAGGTAAGTAAGAGTTCAAGGAGAACTTGAACTATGTAGCCAGACCCTATATCTATAAACAAAAAGCAAAAACAATAACAAAGACATTTTGTTCCTATAGAGCTGAGAACCAGGATAGGAAACAAGAGATTCTCCTGAGAAAATGTTCATTTTCAACAGTGACTTGTTTCTTTTCTTTTTGGAACCCAACAGAATTTTCTCTTTACTTTGGTCATAAACTTTTGTAACAAAGCCACAGATTTATGATACAGATTAGACATTTATGATACATTTTCAAGACATGGGCACATATGCTATCTAGTGAATCTCCCATGACCAAGTGACCTTCCTCCTTCAGCTTCTTGAATAGCTAAAGACAATCCCAAGTCTCTATACCCAACCCTAGGCCATATTTAAATCTCCGAAAATTCCCTTACACAATTACTTAGGAACTGAAACACTTGTGAGTCTGGCGCCTTAGACCACTCTGCCATCCTGACACACATGGATCTGATTTTAAAATACATATAATTATTATGCCTCTAAATTTTGTTTCTCTCTCTTTTAACTCACTGAGTCCAATTAATGCTTTTTATATGCACAGAGACATGAGTAACCTGCCAGTGGCTACTTTTGTAAAGAAAACCAACTCTCCCTCCCCCACAGCTATCAACTGCCAATCATTCTCTGGTTGTGTGTGTGTGTGTGCGTGTGCGTGTGCGTGTGTGTGTGTGTGTGTGTGTGTGTGTGTGTGTGTGTGTTACTCATATGCCACAGTGTGTATATGGAAGTCAAAGGACAACTAACTTTCGGGAGTCAGCTCTCTCCTTCCGCCTTGAGCTCTATGGACAGAACTCTCAGGCTGCAGAGCAAGTGACTTTACACACTAGCAATCTAGCTGGTCTCTGCTCCAAACTCAGAATTTCCCTCCACTTCAAGAGAGATCATTAGTTTAGGGCTGAGGGCAGAGTTTCATGGTAGAGTTCTTACCTAGCATTCGAGAAGCCCTGAACTTATCCCCCACCAAAGATTGAATGGAAATGAAGGCAGGCAGGAGGGAAAGGCAGACTAGTTTTCTGACTACAGAATATTTTATTTTGTGTATGCCTATTTTGCCTGCAAGAATATGTGTACATCATGTGCATGCCTACTGCCCAAGGATACCAGAGAATATACCATAAAATCCCCTGGGTTGGAGTTACAAACAGTAATGAATCACCATAAAGATACTGGAAATATCTTGGACCTTTGTTGTTGCATAAACCTAATTGATTTTACAATTAAAAACCCAGAGGCAGATAGATATTGGGGAAAAGCTGAAAGATCAGAACAAGCCAGAGCCACTTCTCACCTTGACAACTCTTCAGCCAATAAAGTGAAGATCCTGTCTCCTCCCGCTTATATTCCTTTATCACTTCCTAGTTCAACCTTCCTAGTGCTGGGATTAAAAGGCATGTGTGCTTCCAAGTACATGGAGCAGGGGCACGAGATCCCAAGTGCTGGAACAAAGGTGTGTGCCACCACAGCCTGGCCGTTTCTCTCCTGGGCTGAATCAATCTCATGTAGCCTAGTGTGGCCTTGAACTCTCAGAGATCCAGAAAGACTTCTGCCTCTATCTCCTTAGTAGTAGGATTAAAGGCCTGTGCCACCACTCCCTGACCTCTACAGGCTAACTCTAAGGCTGACTGTCTTCTGATCTTCAGGCAAACTTTATTTCTTTAGAGCTTACACAATATAGTACCACAGCTGCAAGAGCAATCAGTGCTCTTAACTGCTGAGCCATTTCTCCAGTCCTCTAGCCACTGACTTTAATTCTATAGATCTATATAGTAGGTTTCAAACCAGCCAAGGCTGTACAGTAATATCATGTCTCAAAAAAGAAAGCAACTAATCATAATGAGAACAACATTGGAATTTTCCAAGATGAAAAATTGCTTCTAAATAGAGTGGTGGAGAGAGGTACAGATATGAGTATTTTGGGAGATTTTTGTCTCTAGATTCATATTCATTCTCCTTCCCCTCCCCGCCTAACCCACTGAGTCCAATTAGTGCCATCCATATGCACACAGGCATGGGTCATTCACTGGGGCATGAGAACCAACCTCTGACCACATTTGTAAAGAAAACAGACTCTCACTCCTGCGTCAACCACTTTAACAAATACCTTATAGAGTGAAAATTGAATTTTCTAATACTAATCTTTCAGAAGTAAAAGACTAAATTGATCTTTAGAAAACAAAGGAAGTTCTTTGCAATGAACCCAACTATTCTCTTGAGGGAAAAGGACTATAGGCAGAGAATCTTATACTGTGCCTGGCACATAGAATCAACTCCATAAATGTTTGATTAATTAATAAAATCAGTCTGAAGATATATTTAGAAACAATTTTATACTAAAGATCAGGAAGCTGAACTCCAAAGCAACTCAGTAGCTTGCCAAATGTGATATTGACACTGAAGCCAACAGCAGAGCTGAGCCCAACCAAACACAGTTATATTAGGAAAGGGAAGTTCTGAGCTGAAGAATTTCAAAGTGCAAATGACATAGCATCGGACTGTAGCTAAGAACAACAGAGCCAGTAATAATAGGCAAATTAAAGCAACACCACAAAGGCATTAGTTACCCAGTACATAGAGTACAAAAGGACTAGGCAAGTTCTCTCCATTATGAGGAAAGATACTATAAACAAACCAAAAAAAACAAATGAAACAGACAGCACCCATCCTAGTTTTCCAGTCTTATTTAGTGTGACTGCTCAACTTCAATCAACTGTCAAGCTGCCCGATCCACTGCTGAGTCACACCCACAAAAAAATTAAGGTAGGTTTAGAAACTGGATTCCTCCCTAAGGAGATGGAATTAGAATGATAATTTTGAAGATATATTTGTTCTTGACTTCAGTAGCCCTTTCCTCTTACAATTCAACCAATGTTACTGACTAAACAACATCTGCACAGTTTGACTCTGATGTTCAAAAAACAAAAGGGCTTCCCCTCAAAACTCTTTCATAGCAGAATCTTCCTATCACCTAAATAAAATCATCTGAATTATTATTATAAAATATTTAGAGATCCCACTTGAGCCAGGGCCGTCATTCACTTAAGTTTTATAAAAGTTGTCCCCATCGCTACTAGTATTAAGATCAAAGGGTAGATTTTTTTTTAAAATCCTAAATCTAACTAATTGTAACATTAGTAAATATGTTTCTACTGCTTAATCTCTAAAGTCAAACAACCATAAGAATATTTATTGAAGGCTGGAGAGATAGGTCAAAGGTTAAGAGCACTGGCTGTTCTTACAGAGGACCCAGGTTCAATCCAGTACCCACATGGCAATTCATAACCATCTAACTGCAGTCCCAGGAAACCCAATGTTCTCTTCTGGCCTCCTCTAGCACCAGGAACATTCATAGTGCATAGAAATACAGGCAGACAAAACACTCACTCACATACATGATTAAAAAAATAATTTATTGAGTATAATGTAAATGTTTAGTCCCATACTGAGCGAGCAACCTCACCATTGCTCATTTCCTGTTTGGCATGAATAGAAAGTGTTTTGGGCCTTGAAGAAGTAGGAAAAGACACAGGTTATAGTTAAAAGAATACATATTTCTAAGGACTAAGAAAAGCTTCTCCAATATATATATTGTCCTCTTAGACAGCAAATCATTTAAAAGTCAGAGAATGTTTGCCCTAGTATTTAAGATTTAACTTTTTTAAAAAATACATATTTATTTTATGTGAATTGGTGTTTTGCCTGCATGTATAACTGTAAAGGTGTCAGATCTTGGAATTACAGACAGCTGTTAGCTGCCATGTGGATGCCGGAAATCAAACTCAGGTCCTCTGGAAGAACAGTCAGTGCTCTTAACCACTGAGCCATCTCTCCAGCCCATAGTTTAACAATGTTTTAAAAAATTAAATCTTGGGGCTGAAGAGATAACTCAGTGGTTAAGAGCACTGATTTTTCTTCCAGAGGTCCTGCGTTCAATTCCCAGCAACCACATGGTAGCTCACAACCATCTATAATGAGATCTGGTACCTTTTCTGTATACTGTATACATAATAAATAAATATTTTTAAAAAAACATTGTTAAACTAATCTAAACATTTAGAATCATTAGCTAGGTGTTCAATGAAAGGAAGCACTAGACTTTAGACAAATTCCATTTCAAGTAATACATAATGTAGTAAGTCCTTTTCTGTTCCACCAGCCAGTTCCCAAATAACACGGAGACTAATTAAGCCTGGCTTATAGATTAGGCTTGTTCTTAACTAGCTCTTATATTTTAAATTAACCCTATGTACCATGTCACCTCTCTTCCATCTTGCACCTCCTATTTCATCTCTGTGTCCCTGGTGTCTCTCCATTTCTTTTTCCTAGAGTCCCCTTTGTCCCCATAGGTTCTGCCTAGACTCTTGCCTAGCTATTGGTCATTCATCTTTTTATTACACCAATCAGCAATACACCTTCACACAGTGTACAAATATCCCAGAACATAAGAATGTCATAAATACATTCACCTTTAAGGAGTTAATTGAGTCACTGAGACTTATAAAACATGGGTGTAGTGGAGACCAGGTATTATCACCTTAACCTAGAGGCGTGGCCTTTGGGCCTTAAAGGCCTAGTGTATGGGGCCTGGCCAGGCCAGTTTAAGACCAGGTCCATGCCAGCTCTCTTGCTGTTTGCTCTCTAGAGCTCTTGGAGGAACGACTTGATATGCTTCTGCCCTGTGGACTAGTCCAGCTTTTTAGGAATTGCACAAATGTTTAATCCCTTGTATCTGTGTTTCCCTATAAACTCCTTAATAATATGAACCTTTTAATCAGTTGCTAGTGATTAATGTACCTGCTACACACGGAAAAGAGTTAATGCCATCTAATCATAAAAAAACATCTTGTAGGTCAACATTTTTTGGGTGTTCTCAAAAATGCAGCTCTTTACAAATGAGAAATGAGCACCAGTTAAATTAACTTAGGGGAAAACAAGAGTTGCCAATATATTCATCAGTTACTGCTATTCTGGGGCCTGACTTTTAGTGCAGCTTTACACATACATTCCTAAAATCTGAATTTTCTGTTTCCTAAACCAAGGGCAACAGTATAAGAATGTTATGAATACTATCATATCTTTCATTCCTGAATATGAAAAGAAATAAAAACAGTAAAATCAATTTTTAAAAGCTAGATTCGACAGGTATTAAATTTCATCTGATTTCCAGTACTAAACTTCTGTGCCCCTATGGAAATAATGTAATAATTGTTACTTGGCTACCTTTGTCATAAAGCAGTTAATATGATGCAGCACACATGATGCTAAGTTTTAAGAAGCATGGTGGCCCACATCTGTAATCTCTGAAAGAAACTAAGAAACTTAGTTTGGGAACTTGGGAAACTAAGGCAGGGAAACTGAGCTTGAGGCCAGCCTGGACAGTATAACAAGATTCTGCTGGGGGTGGGGAGGCGAGGAAGAGGGAGAGAGAGAGAGACAGAACAAACCAGCTTTGGCACACTGTCTTTGGACCTCCATGACACCACACATAAAATAAAAATAATGAGTGACAAAAATTTTTAAATAAAAAACAGAACTTCCTTTTAACCCTGCTGTATTCTAGGGGTTTTGCTACTAAAACAATTTAGCAAACAGTCTATAAGGAGGCCCAGGAACTTTGGCATATTGTTAACTATTTTATCAAGATAACTGCCCCCCAAAATGTACTGATACTTTTACTATTTCTCACCTAATGTCTATCCACTGAATATGGCCAGAGAATGGAAAAAATGAGAATAAACAAATTTTAAAGTAAAAGAGCCAGTGAGATTTAGACTAAAACATAAACACTTAAATTCATGAACTTAGTGGACAAACTTCAATTAAAAGTACAGCAGATGTGAACTACAGCGCTGACTGTTGTTTGTAAGGTCCAAGTGCTGCTGTTGACAGAGAATAAATTTCTATTCATAGTACAGGTAAATACTTTGTCTTATAAATTCTATCACCACAAAAAAGCCCAGTTCTGTCTCAGGTCAGGATGTATTTTACTAAGATGTATGCTATCCTGGCCACTTTTGCTCAGAATGGGCCACGAGCACAACAAAGAGTCAGTTCCTAAGAAAGAATTCCTATTCAGTCAGCTGTCTTCTGCATTTTAGTCTCTGATTCCAAAAGTAGTAAATGTGCTAACAAAACAAAATTAGCAGTTCATACAACATCTATCATGTAATAGATGTCCAGTAATAACTGATTTAATTCATGGTATCTACTCTGAATATTGTCATCTAATTCTGTAATGTAAACATTTGCAAAGAAACATGTAAACAGCAGACAAGCCAAGAGTTTATATTATATGCATGGGGGAAAGAAGTATATGAGTTCATAAAAGCAAAATAAGACAAAATTCCTAATTTACTTTTCTAAAATTTGATATTTAAAACATATAAAAGTATTTTCAGCAAAGGCTCTTTTTAGTTTTATATGGAAGAAAAAACCAACATAGGATTATTTAATATATTATTTCTTCCTCACCTATATAAACCAACTATATCTAACACCTAAACTATTTAAGAAAACTGCTCATTTCTGTTATTATCAGATATAAGCCTTACAATTTTTGGCAGTAACAGGAAGCACTTGGAATCAAGGCCAACCTTTATAAACATCTACCCATAAAGCTAACCATGAGCTGGTGTTGGTGTTGGTGGTAACCTGGCAGCTGCACGTCTTTAATCCCAGCACTCCAGAGGTGGAGGCAGAGGCAGGTGGATCTCTGTGAGTTTAAGGTCAGCCTCATCTACACAGAGAAACCCTGTCTTGAAAATTCAAACAACCCAAACAAACAAAAAAACAAAACCAAAAACTAACCATGACAAGACCAGTGCTGATGGCCAGAACTCTTTCTCATTATGAGGCTTGTCTTTCTTAGCCTTTGATCTGATTATGTCAGGACAGTGCCCAACTGTTACATGGATTCGCAGCAAACAGTTCTAGGCACCAAAAGATATCAACAGGTGCATTAATTGGATGGAATGTCAAATAAGGAGCTTGGGTGATAACTTAATCAGTAAAATGCTCACCTTATAAACATGAGTTCCTAAGTTCAATTCCCAGCATCCATGCTTGTTTGTTTGGTTGTTTTTTTGGGGGTGGGGGGGTTATATTTTTTCAAATGCCCAAAGTGGTGGTACACGCTTTTAATTCATGCACTGGAGAGGCAAAGAAAGGTACATCCCTGGGGCCTGCTAACCAGCCACGCTACTGTAATCAAAGAACCTCAGGTACTAATGAGAATATTGTCTCAAAAAACAAGGTGGAACAGGAATAATAACTAAGGAATAATACCAAGGTTGACCTCTGGCCTCTACAAACATGTGCACCCAGATACACACAAGTAACCACACACAAAAGAAAATCAAGATCAGACAGACACCTTTTATCCCAGCACTTAGAAGACAGAAGCAGGTGAATTTCTATGAGTACAAGGCCAGCCTGATCTACATAATGAGGTCCAAACCACCAGATAAATAATGAGAACCTGCCCAAAAAAAGTCAACTAAGGTTTACTGGAAAAATGATGAACAAAAAGTGTGAATGATCCCCAAATTCTAAGACTATTTATTAAACCTTGATCTGCAGGTTTATGGCTTGGGAGGTTCATTAAGATTGGCTGCAAGCTGAAGAAAAATTGAAGTCTTGTCGGTGTGTTAGCAAATTCTACCTAAGAGTTCAACATCCCATTTATCAGTCAAATTCTACACATTCCCAAATAAGAATTTTCAAATAAAAAATTTAAACCATAGAAAAACAAATATTCTAATCACACAATTAACTGAGATAAAATAACTACATTACAGATACTATTGCTTGCTTGCTTCATATTTCTTGGACTTAAGAACAGTATTAAGTAGCAATGGTTTAAGGATAGAGAAATAAGCTACCGAACACCAAATCCAAAGACATCCAACATAATATAGAATGTTCACAGTGTAAAGAACAAACTAAAGCAATGTTAGGATGGGTTGCTATGTTAAATGCCACAGAACTAGGATATCCAAGACAAGAAAAGATCATGATTGGCTGTACTACAGCCTGATAACTAAACTACATATTCATTAGCTGTTGTCCATTAGTACAGGAAAATTTTATGCAACCAGATTACACAATACAAATAACTTATAAAGATAAGTGACTTTAAAACTGATGATTAATGTTTTGATACTTTTATTTAAAATTGACTCAATTGCTTTTATAAACTTATAACTTTGATAACTTTAATTATCACAAATTACATTAACTTGGCTAGTTCAACATATCTTTGTATTATAGATAAAAACAAAATGATACCATTTATTCTTTATTCTGAAATGAAATTATGACCTTAATTTAAATATCAACCACAGCTGAATGAGCTCAAAAGTTCATTCAAAAGACATTTAAAAACAAATTACTTTTGGCCAGGTGTGATGGCTCACACCTTAATCCTAGCACTTGGAATGTAAAAGTGGAGATAATAAATTCAAAGTTATCTTCAGCTACATGGTAAGATGGAGGCCAGCCTGAAATACATGAGACTCTCTCTCAGAACAACAACAACAACAACAACAAATTATGTTAAACAACCTATATGAGTTCAGTCCCAAATGATTTTGAAAAAGAAAAGATGGAGTTCATTCTGAGCCTACTTTTCCGTTTGTGGCTCTTTAGGACGTTTTTTTCCCCTGCGTGTCAAATGTCTAAGTAACTTGCTTCTCAAGTAGAACATGTTCTTATTTGTGAACTTGACCACAGAAGTGGCTACAAAGTTTAGGCAAGTTAATTAAAATGAGGTTTACAAGATGGAGAAATGTCACATGTGTTAAGAGCATTTGCTGTTCTTACAGAGGTTTGGTTCCCAGCACCCATGTGGTAACTCACAACAGGCTGTAACTCCAGTTCTTTTGATGTCAGAAGGCTCCTGCACAATGTAGTACACAAACATACACTAAGGCCTATACATACAAATACACATAAAATAGATTTAGCCAGGCTATGGTGGTGCACACCTTTAATCCCAGCACTAGGGAGGCAAAAGTAGGTGGATCTCTATGACTTTTGGGGCAGTCTGGTCTACAAAGCCAGCCTGTTAAAGTAACAGAGAAACTCTGTCTCAAAAACCAAAAAGATTTAAGATAAATAAAGCGAGGTTATTTTTTTATATTTTAAAAAGATCTAGCCATATGCTATCCAAGGACACGGAAAGTAAAACACCCACATTTAATCTTTTTTGTTACAAAATATACTTTTTAGTATACAATTCTGTAAATTCTGACAAATACCCACAGTCATGACACTCCATCCAGACACAATATAACATGAATGTAAATTTCGGGACAACCACCTAAGTAACAGCTAACCAAAAGCATTTATTCCAGTAGGAATTTTTTTTTTTTTTTTAACTAAGATCTATTTTTTTTTTTTAACTAAAACAGAATCTAAAAATTTAGATGAGAGCTATGCATGGTAATATACACCTTCAACAACAGCACTCAACAAGCAGATATCCAAGTTCCAGGCCACACTGATCTACATAGGGAATTTCAGGCCAGCCAAGACTTCATAGTAAGACCCTGTCTCAAAATTTGTATCATTAAAATAAAAATTTGGGTGATGATTTAATGAAAACAGAGGAATGAACCATTGTCTACTTCTGATCCTATTTCTGAGTCAGTCCAAACTTGCTATGATCCACCCATGTCACTGAGATGCAAGCTTAACCCTTTATACTGTAACTTCCTGCTACCCAAACAGCTCTGTATTCTTCCATTTTGGACTTTAAAAGTCTTTCCACAAAAATCTGATTATAGATAGGTAGTGATGGTGCATCCCTTTAATCCCAACACTCAGGAGACAGAGGCAGGAGGACCGAGTTCAAGGTCGCATATTCTACAAAGCAAGTTCCAGGACACCCAGAGCTGTTAGACAGAGAAACCCTATCTCAACAAACAAACAAACAAAAGACAAAAGACAAAAAAAAAAAAAAACCCCAAACCAAAAAACTGATTATCTTCCACAATGATTCTACTATACATTTTACTTAGTATCAAGTCAGGCCTGATGGTGTGTACCTTTAATCCCAGCACTCTAGAGACAGAGGCAGGGAGATCTCTATGAGCTCAGAACAGACAGAATTATTGAGATCCTGTCTCAGAAAACCAAAACAACAAAAAACACGCAACAGAGTCAAACAAAACACCCAGGAGTCAGTCTTTACCCCTCAGTCTCTTCTCCTCTACCTTAACTCCCTACTTCCAATTCTAGTCAATATTACCATAGAAATAAATCCCTTCCTATATCTCCATATCAGTACAAAACCATCAATATACTGAAATATTATTTTAATTGCAACACCAAACTCTCCCATTCCCACTAACAGTGAACTCATTTTTGCTATGGCATTTTGAATACTTTTCTTCTACCCAGAATGCTTCTCCCTCATCTTTGCAAATACCTACTGCAATCTTTCCAAGGAAAATTAAATGCTTCCTCCTTACTCTCAATGTGTAGATCTCTTGCTGTTGTAATTATTATTATTCCTTCCCACTAGACTGAGACTCCCTGGAGAGCACTTGTTATATTACATTAACCTTAGTAAGTTTGGTTTTCAGGCAGTGCCTAGCATGTTGTAGGTGCTTAATAAATGTTTGAAAAAGAAACAAGTGTATACATCATGATTTGGATAAATCAGCCTCTAGGCCATTTACTTTCCTGGCTAAGATTTCAGTCTTACCATGTAGTAATAATGATCTTTGTTTTTCTGAGGCAGGGTTTTTGCTTAACAGTCCTGGTTGCTCTGAAACTTGCTTTGCAGACCAGGCTGGCCTCAAATTCACAGAGATCTGTCTGCTTCTGCCTTACAAGTGCTGGCATTAAAAGCCTGTGCCACCACCGCTCAGACAGTAATGATCTTTTTTATTATTATAGCAGAGAATATTAGCTATAAAAAAATTTCAGGCAAGTTACTTAAAAACCTTTCTCTGTTTCAGACTCCTCACCTGTAAAATACAGAGGAAACTAATTAGTGTTATGAACATGAGTTACACACATGTAAAATGTCTAGTGCAATGCTAGACATGTGTGCTCAAATATAACAGTAATTATTTTTAGTGCTACTGTGTCTCTAGGAAGAGATAGGACTAAACAAAGATGTGTCTCGGTCACAGAAAAGAATACTGTTCGACATACACTGGCAAATGCTATTTTAGTTTCTCTGCAATTCCCTGTGAGTTTAGTTACCTAAATCTGGTGACACTGAATTTATCAACAAAGCTGAGGAATAGAGCTTGAATTTGAAAGACTCCGCCAAGTTAACAGCATCCTGAGACAACCTGTCAGAAGAGCCATTTATTGGTCACTTTATGACACCTTATGTTGATTCTCCCTATAATCAATATTTTGGCCAAGTAGTATTGTTTAGTTTTTGTCTCTTTGTTTTTCCTTTTAAAATGCTCCTAGGAGAAAAATAAAGCACATCACTAAATAGCTTTTCAGCATTATGTACTTTAAAGAGAAAGCTCTTGAGTTTTTTGTTTTGTTTGGTTTTCCAAGACAGGGTTTCTCTGTGTAGCCCTGGCTGTCCTAGAGCTCTGTAGACCAGGTGAACCTCAAATTCACACAAACACCTGCCTCTGCCTCGAGGGCTGGAACTGAAGGCATGCATCACCGTCTCTGGGCTAAAAGGTGGAGTTTTAAAATTACTATTATCTGCACTGAGTTTTAAAAACATATGAATAACTAAAAATAAATACTAAAAATACCCTTAACATTTTACTTTCAAATATACTAACATAATTCTTCCTAAAGATTTACATTCAAAATTATCTCTTCAATGAAATAATAATTGGTATAACTATCCTTGGTATACATTAAAGAAGACACAGGGGTAAATGAAATAGCAATTTGTATTACATTGTTAGATGAACTGTATAATACCTTGAACAAGCATAGAGATATATGTAGTAACAAAATTAATCGCAACTTTATATCACTATACACAATTTATATGCAATATACAAAAATTCCAATCCAATGTAAAATATTTACCCTTATATCCTATCATATCTGTATCCCTTTCTTTAAAAATAAGAACTCTGAAATTTAACCTTTCTTGTTTAGCTTTTTTCTTACCATAACCAATAACAATTTTTAACCAATTACCCTAAACAATGACAATCATCCATAACCCACCGAAAGACCAAAAACCACCCACCCCAACTCTTAGAAATGTGGGCATCATCTTTTTAAATTTACTTTCTGCTGTGTGGGGGTGACAGCATCTTTAGGGGATCCTGAAAAGAAAAGTTTTGTTAATTGTCAAGTCCTGAAATAAGCAGCTGTATCATTTCTTGTTCAGTCTTTGCATAACAGGAAAGTGCACAGCTTGTCTCAAGTCCTGACTAAAATAGTCTGTGAAATTGGTTCATCTCAGCTAACCACCTTGACATTGTCCTGAGCAGTTTGTAGTCCAAATCTGATCTTTGGTTGGTGTTTGTCAGCCTAATGGCTTTGTCATAGTCCAAGTGAAATCATCGTTGTGGGGCACCACCTTCCTTTTGGATACTTCAAGTTTGCAATTAGGCATTGTCATGGATCACTGCAGAAAACTCATAAGAGACTAAAACCCAACACAATGTACAAAGAAGTTAAATATGTAAGTATTTATTCAGCATAGGATTACTAACAATAGAATAGTCCCTTACTTTTAGTTATTCTTCTGTCCCATATTAGGTGGCTCTTCTGATATGATAGAGATTTTGCATTTTCCTTTAACAAATATGCTTAAGTTTAGAGAAGGAGAGAGCCACACTCCAACTCTATAACCAGATTTAAATTATAATTAAACTGGAACTTTAACTTACAAATAAAGATACATAGAGGTTAAATAGTGAGATTTTTACCCTGTAGAGTATGCTGGTACCAATAGGTCCAATATCCTTTTGCTTGCAAATTTTTCTGGATAGCCTCCCTTCTGCTTTAGATGTTTAGATGTCCATGGTCTTTTAACTTCCTGAAAATGAGTATTTCTAGTTTTCTATAATGAGAAAAACAAAAAACTGCCCCAACCCTTTGTTCTTCTTTTTTTTTTAAATTTATTTATTTATTTTTATTTTATGTACAGTGGTGTTTTGCCCTGAAACTAAGTCACATACAATTGTGAGCTGCCATGTGGGTGCTGGGAATTGAACCTGGGTCCTTCAGAAGAGCAGTCAGTGCTCTTAACCTCTGAGCCATCTCTCCAGCCCCTCTTTGTTTTTCTTACAACTTAAAGAATTATAATATGGGTGGATGAGCCATCAACTCTTATTTTCATGAAGTTTCTCTGGTTCAAATCAAGTCTTAATTTTGATGGTATCTGTAACTTTTCCTTACCCGTGGAAACTAAAGCAAAACCCCTTCTCCAGTGTAGCACATATCTTGGTTTCCATTCTGAGGTCAGTACATCCTTGAAGTAGATAGGCTGATTGAGCTCAGCTGTTTTTTCTATAGTCCAATGCCTTTCAGCAGCTGGTGTTTCTTTCTCATTAGCATTGAAAAATTTCAAAGTTAATAAAGCATTATGTAGTCTATTTCTAGGGATCTTTGTTATTCCTTTCTGTTTATTTATAATATCCTTTAGAGTTCAATCTGATCTCTGTATGACTGCTTGCCCTGTAGGATTGTGTGGTAATCCTGTAATATGCTTTATATTATAATAAGCAAAAAATTGTTTCATTTTACTACAGATATATGCCAGAGCATTGTCTGTCTTAATCTGTACAGATATTCCCATGATGGCCATAACTTCTAACAAGTGTGTGATTACAGAATTAGCCTTTTCTGAACTCAAATAAGTTGCCCATTGAAATCCTGAAAATGTATCTATTGTATGACATACATATCTTAATTTTCCAAATTCTGTAAAATAAAATGCATCCATCTGCCAGATTACATTTCTATGTATACTTTTAGGTTATGCTCTGCTTGTAATAGGGTTTGGTTATAGAAGGAACAGGTGAGACATATTTTACAATTTCTTTGGTTTGTTGCCAAGTGATAGAGAAATCTTTTTTAATCCTTTGCTATTGATGTTACTTCTTTAATGAAACTCTTGGGCCTCTAGCACATTTCCTATTAGTAATTTATCAATTTTATCATTACCTTGTGCTAAAGGACCTGGCAGACCTGTATGGGATCAAATGTGTGTTATATAGAAGGGATGATTCCTAGTCCTGATTATTTCTTGTAACAGAATAAGTAATGAAGTTAATTCTGACTCATCACTAATAAAATCAGCAGTTTCAATGTGTAAAAGCAACTCTTTCTGCATACTGAGAGTCAGTGACTATGTTAAGAGGTTCAGTAAAATCCATTAATACCATCACAATGGCATATAATTCTGACTTTTGAACAGAAATATAAGGGCTTTGAGCTACTTTGTTTATATTTTCTGATTTGTAACCTGCCTTTCCTGATTTGTTTGCATTGGTATAAAATGTACGGGCTTCAGAAATTGGTTTATCTCATACAACACAAGGAAGAATCCAATTAGTTTTCTTTAAAAATTCTTTTTTTTTTTTGCTTTGAGGATATTTGTTGTTAACATCTCCCAAAAAATTACTGTAGGCTCTTTGCCAAAGTTCACTTTCTACCCATAATTGGTCAATTTCTTCATTAGTTAAAGGTACAACAATTTCTGCTGGGTTTATTCCTGTCATTGATGAAGTCTTAATTTTTCTTTAAAAATCAATTCAGAAATCTTTTCTACATATCTTTAATTTTTTACTCAGTTTCTGTGGTAGAAGTATTCATCCCAATATAACATTTTCATTTTGCATTAAAATTCCTGTAGGAGATTGCTTGAGGGCAAGATAACTAGAATGTAATTAAGGTTTGGCTCCACATGATCCACATGTGCATCCTGTAATTTCTTTTCCACCAAAGCCAATTCTCTCTCAACTTCAGGTGACAATTCTCTTGGACTATTTAAGTCCTTGTTACCATTTAAAGTTTTTGTTTTTTTAAAAATATTTATTTTAATTTTTATGTGAACTGGTGTTTTGTCTGCACGTATAATGTGTAAGGGTGTCAGATCTTGAAATTACAGACAGTTGTTAGCTGCCATGTGGATGCTGGGAATTGAACTCGGGTCCTCTGAAACAACAGTCAGTGCTCTTAACCACTGAGCCATCTCTCCAGCCTACCCCTACCCCCGTTTAAGGTTTTGAACAAATTATCTAGTTCATTTTTTATTCAAATAGTGGGTTGCAAATTGGCAATGTCTCCTAGTAACCTTTGAAAATCATTAAGTGTCTTCAATCTATCTCTCCTGATTTGTACCTTTTGGGGTCTAAACTTTTGTTGCCCTATTTTGTAACCTAAATAATTAATGGAGTCTCCCCCTTTGTATTTTTTCAGGGGCAATTTGTAATCCCCAAGCAGACAATTTTTTTTTTTTACTTCTTCAAACATTTTTTTCTAAGGTATCAATATTTGAATCAGCCAACAAGATGTTGTCCATGTAATGATAAATTATAAATTGTGGAAATTTTTTATTTATCTGTTCTACTGGCTTTTGTACAAATACTGGCACAGAGTAGAGCTAATCAGCCTTTCTTAAGGGAGGACCCTCCATTGATATCTCTTTACAGGCCAAGAATTATTATAAGTGAGCACTGTAATGGCAAATTTTTCTTTACTCAAAGGGTAAATTTCTTTACTCAAAATTTTCAATACTCAAAGGGGTATTCTCTTGAGATTATTCCCAACAAAGACACTGTTTCTGGCAACGCCTTATTTACAGTCTCTGTTTATGTGACCTTGCCTTCCACAATTGTAACATTTAACATTTTGACTTTTTCTTATACCTCTAGAAATAACCTCTCTTACCCAGTCATCATCACCGTCATAAGGCTCTAGATTAATTGTATCATGAATCCAATCCTCCAAGGGTGCTGACCATACTTTTAATGGTCTTATTATTTTTTTTTTACATTGTGTATTGTTCTTGTAAAGGTACTGTAAACAGTTTTTTAAATTAATAACTATAATAAGCTATTCTTTTTTTTTTTTGTTTTTTAATAGGCCATTCTTTAGGCAACAGAGAAGGCAAAGGAATTCCAGAATGTAGAGAGCCTATTGGCTGGATCATCTTGTTTATTGCCCTTAAATCTGTTACCATTATCCACTTTCCAGATTTCTTTCTAATAACAATACAGGAGAATTCCAAGGGCTCGTTGATTCTTCTATATGCTGAGCATTTAACTGCTCCTGTGCCAGGTGCTTTAAGGCCTGCAATTTCTCTGTGGTTAAAGGCCATTGATGAACCCATATAGGTTTATCTGTTAGCCATTTTAAAAGTAGCACAGTGGGTGTCTTTGAAAGATCAGCAGCTGTTGTGCCTTGTATCTGTACAGTCTGAGTGGTTTTTGAGTGTTTCTCATAATACCTAATATTTCTTCTGAAAATGTTAGTTTATGACTCATTTCTGTGTTTGGAGGAATGCTAATCTGTGTGTTCTATTGTTGTAGTAAATCTCATCCCCATAAATTTATAGCAATGTTAGTCACATTGGCTTTAATATTCCTCTCTGTCCTTCTGGTCCTACACACTCAAGCCATTTTGCACTCTGTTTTGCCTAGGATAATGATCCAATTCCCAAAAAATGAACATTTACCTCCTGAAGGGGCCAACTTGGATGCCATGACTCTGGTGAAATTATTGATACATCCATCCCTGTGCCCAATACACCTTCAATAACAACATCATTTATTTGAACTTTTAACTTTGGCCTTTGTTCATTAATAGAAGGTTACCAAAATATTCACTTTATATTTTTTCTTGAGTTTTTTTCCCTTTTCTATAGATTTTCTATCATTCAATGTAGTATGTCTTTTTAAAATAGGTTTTAATTTCTTTAATTGTTCTAGGAAGGTGTTTTCTCCACAATGGCAGGGTAAGATTGAACTGGATTAGATGGATATGAGGGCTTTTGAATGACTCCTTGGAGCATTTCCCAAAGGCAGAAAGTTGCCTTGTCTATCCCTTACTGACCTTCATTCATTAGTCCAATGTCTCCCTTTTCTACACCTTCTGCATACTCCAGAAGGGAGGGGTATTCTCTTGAGATTATTCCCAACAAAGACACTGTTTCTGGCAACGCCTTATTTACAGTCTCTGTTTATGTGACCTTGCCTTCCACAATTGTAACATTTAACATTTTGACTTTTTCTTATACCTCTAGAAATAACCTCTCTTATCCAGTTATCATCACCGTCATAAGGCTCTAGATTAATTGTATCATGAATCCAATCCTCCAAGGGTGCTGACCATACTTTTAATGGTCTTATTATTTTTTTTTTACATTGTGTATTAGCATCCCCAAAAGCCAGTGATTCAATTATTATTCGCCCAGCTTCTGAGTCTGATACCATTCTGTTATGCTGCAGACAATCTCTGCAAAAAGTCTGTAAAAGTTTCTTTGGGGCATTGAATTACTTTTGTGAAGAATTCAGTTTTCTTTCCTATTTTTTCAATCTGATCCCAAGCATTTAATGCTGCCATGTGGCATAAATCCAGAGTATGTTCATTGTATAAGGACTGCCTTTCAATATTTGCATAATCCCTTTCCCCAGGAAGTTGGTCTTGGGAGACTATCCCTCTTGCTCTGCTTCTTTGTTATATTGTTTTAGCCTCCTCTTTCTACCATGTTTTCCACTGTAGAAGTGGCCCAACCTCTTAAACAGCAGTAATCATATCTAACCAGTCCTTAGGGGTGATCCAGTTACATGATGACCAACTGTTTAGCATTTGTTTTACAGATGGTGAGTGCATACCATATGTCACAATTGCTTCCTTGACTCTTAATTCTAACATTTGTACCGGAACCCAACTATTTTTATCATCTTGTGATTTTTTAAAGGTTACTGGATATATTAATGTTGGCTGTTTGATAATCTTAGGCTGTTTTTCTGTCATCTTAGATGACACTGCTTTATATTCCTCTGTTTGGGTTTGAATATCTTTGTGCTCTCTTAACAGGCTTTTCTAAGACTTTTTTCATGTCATTTATATTATTTGACTTTTTAAATGATAAAACAGAAATCAAACAAAAATATTCATAATAAACAATATAATAAATATGATAGTCCCATCTACTTTATTATCTTTTCCTTTACTGGTTCCAATATCAAGTCTTGAGTAAGATCACAGAAAAACCAAGCACCTTCTATAGTCTTAAACAAATTCTCCTTTAAAAAAAAAAAAAACTGATGTACTAACCAATCTAGGTGCCAGTGATGATTCTAATGATTGTGAAGTGGGTCAGCTACCTAGTGTGACAGCAGCCCAAGGAGGGGTCCGAAAAGAGAAGAAAACTTCAACCCACCAAGAGAAAGAGGCCATTGTCTGAAAAACTTAACCAGATGAAAGTGAAACAGAAACACATGTGACTGATCTGCCTAAGACTGGAGGCTAACTCAGAACAGAAATTCTAGCCAGCCAGTAATTACTCCTCCAGGCCTGTGTTGCTCTGGCCAGCAAGCGGCTTTTTTTTTTTTTTTGGGGGGGGGGGGAGAAATACATGCTCCACGTTGGGCACCAAATGTTGCACAAATTCTGGTTGTATTAAAAGAAACTCTGAACCAGATATTGGGGAAAGGCTGAAATATCAGGAACCATCACACTCAAATGTCACTCAGCTATCTTCCAGCTTCTTCAGCCTCACTCCTCAGTTGCTTCTAATGCCTCATGTATCTTCTTACATTGCCTTAAATACCTTCTTCACCCAGTTGTATCACATCCAGGTCAGATTAAAGACGTGGGCTACTACTATTTGGTAGTTAGCCTTGAACTCACAGAGACACAAAGATCTCTGTCTCTGAAGTTATGGCATTAAAGGCAGGGGACCACCACTGCCTGCCTGGGAACCTGGATTTCCTCTGTAAACCAAGATGGCCTCAAACTCAGATCCTCTAGGATTAAAGGCATAAGTCACCAAGCCCAGTCTGTCCCCACCCACCCCCCCACTCCCATGCTGGAATTAAAGGTGTGAGTTACCACTCTCTGATCTTCCTGAATTGACTGTAGGTAGATTTCTTCTCTGATATTCCAGACTGGTTTTATTAAATATATAACATATCACCATACAATTATCTAACAATTCTCTTTGAACTCTTGCCATCCCCTTGTTGCTTGTTCTGAGCCATAAGATACATTCTAATGAGAATCTTTGGGCCAGGAGGATGGCTCAGTGGGTAAGTTCACATGTCATCAAATCTGAGGAACTAAGAGTCCTGCCACCCACATAGTAGAAGGACAAAACTCCTGCAAGTTTGTACTCTGACCCCTACTCTCCAGTCATGGCATGTGCACGCATATGAACATACACACTCTCTAATGTAAAATATATATATAGCAATTAAAAATGAAAGACGAGAAAAACCAAGTTGCATGGAGTAGAGTCAGAAATGAGTACCAACATGAACAGAGACCAGTTATTTTATAAGCTTCTCATTCTTGAAAGGTTCTGCAATAATTTCAATGTTAAATTCACTGTTTAAGTAATTTACACATAAATAACCCCCAATCCTTATTTCTTATGAAAAAGTAACTATACTGTTTCTAGTTTTTAAAAAATTGGGCCACAGTTGTCTACTTTATCTTATTTTTCTATACTATGCAACTTAAAATGTACTAAAAATAAAAGCAGTCCTCTGAGATACAACATAGCTCTCATAAAGCCTTTCAACTACATCACAAATAAACTCCCTACTTCAACTGACTATGGCATCTTTGTCAGCTCACTAACCTGCCTTTTTAAAATTGATTCACAGAACTCTGAAAGCCAAAAGCATTCTTCTTCTTCTTATCAGAATATTACCTTTCTAGATCCAGGTCAAGTTCTACCTTGCTGCCCCAGTTCACTCTGAATTCTTATCATACTATAACTAAATGCTACTTAGAACACAGGAGCTGAAAATTAACTATAATATTTTTCTTACATCTCTCACGGTCCCTTTTTTAAACATCTATGTATTTTGATATTTTCACCTGCAATATGTATATGTATATATATGTACATATATATATATATATATATATATATATATATATATATATGAACCACATGTGTGCCTTGTACCAGGAGGGCAGAAGAGTGTATAAGATCTCCTAGAATTAAAGTTATAGACAGTTATTAGTTGTCATATGGGTGTTGGGAAACAAAACCCAGTTCTTTGTAAGAGACATAAGTGTTCTTAACTGCTGAGCCATCCATCTCTCTAGCCTCTCACATATCCTTTAGATAGAGATAATGACATCTAGAATCAGTGCTTAAGAAAAACAAACAAACAAAAAAACAAAACTGTGACTGGAAAGATGGCTCAGCAGTCAGCCTTGGCAGTAGGTACCCTTATCTACTGAGCCATTTCAAGGATCCTGTTGCACACACATACTTTCACAAAATAATGTCAAATCAAATATCAATCCCAAGAGATCTAATCAGCATATAAAGATTTATATATAACAATGTTCATGTCGGTGTAATTTATAGATAAAAACCAGAAAAGAAAGTTTATAGAGTTGGTTAAATAAAGTATTATGTATTCAGGGAGTAGGGATGTAGTTCAGTTAATGGATATTTGGCTAGTATGCACAAAGTCCTGGGTTCTATTCTGAGAACCACATAAGCCAGAGATGATGACACATGCCTATACCCCCTTCCCAACACTTGAGAGTTAGAGATAAAAGGATCAGAAATTCAAAGTTATTCTTGACTACACAGCAAGTTACAAGCCAGTTCACACTACATGAGACTTTGTCTCAAAACCAAACCCAACTAACTTAAAAAATAAATAAGCAAACAAAACCACTCTAACTAAACAAAACACTAACATAATATGTATCAATACAACAAACTTCTATGATGTTTTGTGGTTTGTTTGTCTGTATATGTTGTGTATGTGATGCATGCACCTGAGTTTGTAGGTCTGAGCACCAGTGTGTGCACATGGAGAGGCCAGATAAGGATGTCAGGTCTTTTTCTCTGTGATTCTTTGCTTTTCTTTAGACAGTCTCTCTCACTGAACCAGAAAAAAATAAAAAAAAAAATAAATAAATAAAAATCAATGTTTCCTTAGGCTGGTAGAATATTAAGTTCCCAAGAGCCACTCATCTCCACTCCCCAATGGTGGAGTTATAGGCATAGGCAGCCATGTACAGTTTTGTTTTGTTTTGTTTTTTTTAAATAAGAGTTCCAGGGATTTGAACTTGGGTCCTCTTCCTTGGCACAGGAAACATTTTTCCCATCAAAACTTATGTTCTCAGCCCTATTTGTTTTGTTTTCATTTGAGATATGATCTCATGTAATCCAGGCTGGTCTTAAGAGTCTCTGTGTGGCTAGTGCTGGGTTTAACTCAGCCTCCTGCCTCCATCCCTCAAGTGTTGAGCTTACAAGAGTGTGCTGTTATACTCTGCTTTCTATGGAGTTACTTAAGAGATCATGATTTCATATGCTGATTTTTGGGGATTTAATTTTATTTATTTGTTCATTCATTCATTTGGGTTTTCAGGACAGGGTTTCTCTGTGTAACAGCCTTGGCTATTCTGAACTAGCTCTGTAGACCAGGCTGGCTTTGAACTTACAGAGATTAGCCTGCCTCTCCTTCCAGAGTGCTGAGATTAAAAGTGTGTACCACCACCCCCTAGCTGAGATTTTATTTTTAGTTTTTGTCTGTATGAGTGGTTTTGCCTGGCATATGAACATACATGTACATACAGTGCCCGTGGAGACCAGAAGAGGGCATCGGATCCCTAAGACTGGAGTTATAGTTGTGGGCTGCCATGTAGGTTGCTGGGAATTGAACCCAGATCTCTAAAAAAACAGCCAGTGATCTTAACAGATGAGTCATCTCTCCAGCTCCAATAAAATGAATTTTTAAAGCACCTTTTTTTCCCCTCTCACTATGTAACCCTAACTGGCCTCTTACTTACTCATAGAGATCAATCTTCCTCTATTATCTGAGTTCTGAAATTACAGGTATGTGCTAATAAAAACATAACTTTTAATTCAACTTAGCAAAGATATTTCTTTATATAAATATATAATACAAAGCCAGGCGATGGTGGCACACACCTTTAGTCTCAGCTCAGGAAGCAGAAGCAGGAAGATCTATGTGAGTTTGAGATCAGCTTGGTTTACAAAGTGAATTCCAAGACAGCCAGAACTCCAGAGAAAAACTCTGTATGAATTTACATATATGTGTGGATATTTTTTAAATGTCCAATAAGAGTTAAAAATGTTGAGTAAGATGGGTCAGTGGGTAAAAACTTGATGATCTCAGACACTAAAAAAGAAGAGGGGGACTGGAAGATGATGTGGGATGTCTTTCTGTATGCTGTGAGTATACTTTGCCACCATTTGTTAATAATTAGATATGAAACTTTAGACTCACAAGGATAAGGCAGATAGAATATTTTCTTTAATTTTGCTAAATACAAATAGACTAAATATTGTAATGTAATTCTTGCTCGATAGCTGTTTTGTTATATGTAATTTTGCTATGTTGAAATTGAAACCTTCCTTTTTTGATTAGATAGAAAAGGGGAAGTGATGTGGGGTATCTTTTTGTTCTCTGTGAATATACTTTGTTACCATTCGTTAATCAAGGAACTGTTTTAGCCTATGGTAAGGCAGCTTAGAGGTTGGTAGAAAATCCAAGCAGAGATAAAAGAGAAGGGCAGAGTCAAGGAGAAGCTAGCTGTAAACTGTCAGCAAGAAGGCAAGATGTAATGGAACACGGGTAAAGCCACAGAGCCATGTGGCAATACACAGATTAATAAAATTGGGTTGAGTTAAGCTGTAAGATCTAGTTGGTAATGAGCCTGAGCCATAGGTCAAACAGTTTATAATTAATATAAGTCATTGTGTGATTATTTGGGACTAAGTGGTTGCAGACGGGTCAAGACCTTGGGGTTAGGCCAGGCCTGAAGGGTCAGAAATATCAGGCTACAGAGAGATGGCTCCAGTGCAAAACAAAACTCAACTAACTTAAAAAACAAATAAGCAAACAAAACAACCCTAACTAAACAAGACAATGTATTATGTACCCATACAACAGATTTCTATGATTATCTGCAGTTTGTCTGTGTGTATGTGTTTTGTATGTGTGATACATGCACCTGAGTTTGTGGATCTGAGTACACAAGTGTGTACTGTTCTTTCAGAGGACCTGAGTTCAGTTCCCAGCACCCAAGTCAGGCTGCTCCCAACTGCCTGTAACTCAAGCTCCAGGGGAATCCAATGCCTCTGGCCTCTGAGAACCTGCGTTCACGTGAGCAACCCCCCCCCACACACACACACATACATAATCCTATGACTCCACCACTACTCCTTCTGCTCTTACTGTGAGATGGGGGCTGGGAAAGAAAAATCACTCAGAAGCTCATGGAGTAGTTAGCTTAGAGTATAGAGTGGGAGAAACAAGGCAGACCCTGGCTCAACCAAGTAGATGATGAAAACTGGCTCCTGAAAACTGTCTTTTTACCTCCACATACACTCAGTGGCATGCAAAGACCACTCTCAAAACACCTGCACCTACACAAACAGCAACAAACAGTTCAGAAAAATGAAAATGTCAAATATTGTTAATTCCTTGTTGGTTCTTAGGGGAATTTGTTTATATATATAATTTTTTTCATGAACTATTTTATAATGAGAAAAAGAGAATACTTTTATTCAGGAAAAAATAAAGTACAAGTTTGTTTTTTGTTGTTGTTTGGGGGAGGGTACTTGGTTTTTGGTTTGGTTTGGTTTGGCTTTTTGAGACAAGGTTTCTTTATGTAGCCCTGGCTGTCCTGAAACTCCCTTTGTAGACCAGGCTGGCCTTGAACTCACAGAGATCTGCCTGCCTTTGCTTCCTGAGTGTTGGATTAGCGCTGGCTTTTTTATTCTTTAAGGACTAGGACTAGTGTATGGGTTCATTACTCATTTATTGTCATCACTACTACTTAAGCAGTGACAAAATATAGCTCATGAAGAGCTATTTTCACTAAGTAAAAAATCATTAACAGTGTATCAAAGTTTGTTCAATTAAATTCTCAGCTTTTTTTTTTTTTTTTTTTCAATGCAGTCCAGGCTGGCTTTGAACTTACTATGTAGCCAAGGATGCCCTTCAACTCCTGATCTGCCTGCCCCTCTCTTATAGGTATACATCACCATACCCAATTTTTGTGTTGCTGAGGATCAACCCCAGAGCTTTTGGCACACTGGGCAAGCACGCTACCAACTGAGCTACACACCCAGCTATCTTCTTCATAGTATTTCCAGAAGTTTCTAAAATAATTTAGAGTCATTTTCACCAAAGTTAGTTTCTTGCCTCTGCAGAACTGTTTTACATAAAAGATTGAAAGGATAGATGACCATGAGTCAAGTCATCACTGGAATCAATTTATATCCCAAAGGTTTATTACTATAATCTCACTGCTGTGGTATCTCTGATCAAAAGATCTGAGTACCAGAGTACACGGAAGACCACCTTTGCCTTTGTACTGACAGGGTTTCAACTTCTTCAGCTTTCATAGCCATTCCATTTCAAATGCTAATCCATACTACCATATCATTTCTTAAAGGATCATCTTATTTATTTATGTGTCTGAGTATATGCATACATGTATGTGTGTTTGCATACATCTATGTACATGTGAGAGTCAGAAGAGGGAGATGTGGGATGCCTAGGTTGTCACATGGGTACTGGGATCTGAACTCCAGTTCTCATGACTATGCTTCAAGCCCTTTTAACCCCTGAGCCATCTCTCCTGCCCCTAATCCCATCTTACTTCTGGAACTTTCTCCACTTCCCATATGTTAACTTCTGAATTCTTCTGTCTATATTCACTATTATTCTTTTAATCAGAGAAAAAGCTGAATCAAGATGGAGGGTGGAAAGTATAAGAACTACAAGGGAAAAATTAGCTGGGGACACTAGAGATACAGGAATAAAGACAATACATCTCAGGTATGGTGACCAAAGTGAAACACTGCATTACACAAAAAACAGGTCAGGATACACGACAGACAGCCTAACACATCAAAAGTGACTAAAAGTGCTACCATTTTTATACATCTTGGTGAATCTATTTTATTTTATTTATTTTTATTACTGTTTTGCCTGTATGTATATCTTCGTGAGGGTATTGGATCCTGGAGTTACAGACAGTTGTGAGCTGCCATGTGAGTAACTGAACCCAGGGCCTCTGGAAGAGCAGTCAGTGCTCTTAACTGCTGAGCCATCTCTCCAGGCCTGGTGAATCTATTTTATATAAATAAATAAAATTGTTTCATGGAAATGTATTTCTAGAATTGTATTTTGAACTTCATTTGCCCTTCTAGAAAGCAGTATAAAAAAATCCAAGGAACGTGCTGCTGGGAATGCATCTTCTAAATGATAGCACATCTAAAGGCAAGCACTTCCCAAAGACTGTTTTATAACTGCTAATAGACCCACCACTCATCAAAGCTTGGCATTCCAAAGCTATCTTCACTTCCTTGCCCGTTGCCCACCTCACTGAATATGATTTCACAGGTCCTCAGATCTCCAACATACTTTCTGCTCTATTCAGCTGACATGGTCCTCACTCACACTAGTACCACTTCTTGTTCAGATAACTGTGACAGGCTAACTAGTTCTCACACTCCCAGATCCTCCTCCATCAAATTCATCATGTAAAATGTCATTTAGACATTTTAAAGACCATCAATAAGCAGATGGTATACAAATGTATTACTTTAAGGTCTGATTTCAATTGAAGCCCCACTCATATAACTGCCTACTTAACATATTTATACTTAGCTTAATACACATCCCAAATTTGACATGTCTAAAATTGAAATCCTGATTTTTGATCTTTCCTCCAAATCCCACACCTACTCCCATTCTTCTTTATCCCTCACCCTCATCACAGTAAGTGACACCTCTATTCATCCAGTTGCCTAAGCCAGAAACCTGGAATCATTCATGACACGTTCCTTTCCCTCAACCTCCACATTGAATCTATAATTAAATGGATTCCGTTTTGACATACTTCTCAAACACAGTCACTTCTCTCCCTCTCCTATGCCACAGTCCCACTTGCAAAGATCCCTATTTGGTGGTACAAGTACAGCCCAGGAATTAGGACTCTTGCAGGCTCCCTAAGTGTCCTATACCCTAACAAATAGCTAGCTATAGGAACTAGACTTGGTTAGCGTCTCTTACTCCACTTCTACTCTCTCTTGCTCACTTAATTCTAGTAGCCTCCTTGCTGGATCTTTCAACACAACAGACACAAGCATGCCTCATGGCCCCTGCTTGTCCCTTTCACCTCCAATAGACCTAATCTTTACAGTGATTTCAAGAGGCCCTCTCTAATTAGACATAGGATTACAACCCAACACTCTCCATTCCTTCCCCATTTCTACAGTTTTGATTCTGGCATCTTCTGTCTGATTTCCTTTTTTCTTCCATACTTTTGGATTCCTAAGACCTATATGGTGGAAGGAGAGATTCACCTCCTTCAAGCTGTCCTCTGATTTGCACACACTTGCAAACATAAAAAAAATTACTTGAATTTTTTTAATGTTTAAAAAAATGTTAAATTGAATACTATAATACATGAATGAACATATTATCAAAAAAGTTTATACCAAGACTATCACATGCTTGAAAGAATATCTAGCTGAAAAGCTTAATCCCTTAAACTCTGCTGTTTAAAAATGTTAATTCCTAGGATGTATTTCTAATCAAGAAATCTAAAGCATTTATACTCTTTTAAAATATAGCATTTACTTTGATATCATGCTAAGCAACTGACATGACTACACCAGCAGTCCAGTAGGATTACACTAGGAAGGACTTGTATCTCCTCTTACAGTTATCAAAGTGTGGTGTGTGGATGCCTGGCAGGGTCTTTCAAAAAGTTGTAACAGTTTCATGAAGAAAGAAGGGAGGGGGAGAAGAAAGAGAAGAGGGAAAAGAAGAGGAGCAGGAGGAGGAAGGAGGAAGTTGTTTAGCTTTATGAGTATGCTGACATTTATTCTGATTACACAAAGTAATAAGTAAAAATTGTTCTATCTAGCATAAAGCAAGGTAAATGGCATGAAATTAGTATTAATCTTTGAGGTGTTGTCCATTGATGATTTAGAAATAAAGTCAACTACACTAAGAATGTTCCTCTGGTTTTTTGAGACAGAGTCTCATGCAGCCTATGATGATTTGTTGTAGAATATTTTTGGACCTGTTTTGGCCAGAAGTTTGGACCTTGTCTGTGGCAGCTTTTATTTTTTTAAAGAAATGAATCAGACGCTTATATTAACTTTATATTGTTTGGCCTATGTTTTAGGCATACTGTTAGTTATTTTTTATTTTATTTTAATTTATCTGCCACATGGCCCAGCCTGTGGCTCACTTGGATTTTTTATATGGCTTTTCTTTGGGGGTCAGATGGAGACTGACTGGCTTTGTTTTCTTTTTACCTGTGTCTATTTTGATTTTTTTTGCCTATTGCTATGGTGTTCACCATGGGCCAAAACAGTTATTTTATTTACAGTATTATAATATAGAAAACAGTCCCACCACAATGATTTTCAGTTAAACTCCAGATTCTCTTTCTCCATTTCCCAAATACTAGAATTACAGATGTGGGCCACTAGGCCTGACTCAAGAATGTTTTTGATGAAGTAACAAAAATAAACTCATGAATATTTTGTGAACAGAAACGGGAGGTATACATAAAGAACTTCTCAGTATCTTCAAGCACAATGGTTTCAAGGAAAAGCACTTGTGACTGGGGTTTTGAGCTCAACTAGCTCCTTTTTCATAAAACATCTTTTTTTTCTTGGAAAAAGAACAAACTGGTTTATTCAGAAATGAATATCTAGCAGACATTTTCTTGAAAACGAAGTGAGTCTGTCACTCTAAGGAAAACAACCGACAGCATTTGTTGCCAATGATAAGTTTGAACGTTTAGTGAAAAAATACAATTTTGAATAACTATAGTTGTTTGACAGCTTCCCAACACTGATTTTTTTTTTTTCATAAAAAGAGTGGTGATCATAAGTAAAGTATATTTTGAAAATGATAAGATGTTTTAGACATTCAGAAAATCTGTTGAACTCAGTGAGTCAATAATTTTCCAAATGACCAGTGCCTGATAGTACTGGTAAAAGGCATTCAAGTGAGCACTTGCTCCAGCTACTCAGGAAGTTAAGACAGGAGGAGTTCTCAAATGAAAGAGTTTGGAGCCAGCTTGGGCAGCATAAGAAGGTTCTCTTTAAATAAATAATCCATTCAAATGCGGGCATACCAACATATGTCATTGTAACAGTTCCATTAATGTAATTTCAGATCAACACTGAAAACTAGCAAGGAAACTAATGTTTGTCAAGTTTTATTACAACATCAAATTCTGAAATGGCTATAAAATGCCTCTTCCTTTCTAACTGTCCTTTGAGACTATGCTTCTTTCCTGTATTTCAATCAAAATTATCTATCACATCAGTGTAGTGTAGTGAGATTTACCACATCAGACTGAACATAGAAACAGAGCCAGGAACATGGCTCAGTTGGTAAAAGTGCTTGACAGGAAGGCCTGACAACCTCGAGTTCAAGCACTGGAACCCATGTAAGAGAGTCCTGTGGGTAGCAGAACGTCCCAGCAGAACCATCCAGAGGCTCAGAAGCTGACTAAACTGAAGAAACACCACAGGAACAAGAAAGGCCCTGCCTTAAAGACAAGGCGGAAGGCAAAAAATGACTGCTGAAAGTTATCCTCTGATCTTATGTTCACACAGCAGCACACATGTTCTCTCTTTCCTCTCTCTCTCTCTCTCTCTCTCTCTCTCTCTCTCTCTCTCTCTCTCTCTCTCTCTCTCTAATACACACACAGCACAGCACATACAAACAATAATAATAAAAGGATACAGAATGTTTGGTGAGGTTACACCTTTAATCCCAGCACTTGGGGAAGCAGAGGCAGGAAGATTCTCCATGAGTTTGAGGGCAGCCTGTTCTACCTCTAATCTACACAGTGAGTTCCAGAATAGCCAAAGCTATGTAGAAAGACTGCCTCAAAAACAAACAAACAAAATCAAAGAATATAGATAAAGATACAAAAATTTAGCTTGCCTGTCTTCTATTAAGCTAGACATTTAAGAGACTTACAAAAATGTTTAAAAAAAACCCAATCTCACTAATTTTTCAAGTTTATTTTTTAAAATACTAATTCAAAAAAACAAAAAAACTGCTGAAAAGGGATAGCACATGCTTTTAATTCCAGCATTCAAGAGGCAGAGGCAGGGAAAATCTCTGTGAGTTCGAGACCAATCTGACCTTCCTAGGGTGAGTTCTAGAATAGCCAGGGTTTACACAGAGAAACCCTGTCCCAATAAACAAACAAACAAACAAATAAAATACTATTTAGTTTAATAGTTTAATGAGATGGAGGAGTTTGCTTTCTTTGTTTGAGACAGTTTCTTCCTATATAGTCCTGGCTGGCCTAGAACTCACCAAACAGACTAGACTGGCCCCAAGTTCAACTGATCTACCTGCCTGAGTGCTGGGATTAAAGGCATTCCTCACCGTACCTGGTGACGTGACTTTATATTTTTTTTTAATTAAGAAAAAAAATTCTTAAAATGTCTTTCTTGATTTTTCTTTTTTGTTACATGTATTCAGAGTGTGTGTGCTGTGGCATGCAAAGTGGAGGACAGAGGACAGTTTACAGAAGTCAGTTCTCTCCTTCCGCCATGGTAACGGCAGGAGCACCTTTCCTGCTGAGCTATCTCTCCAATCATCTATTCTAAGTTCATATTTGGCAATGGCCAGTGGATACAAGCTACATGTTTAAAAAAGAAAACAAAACTCTTTAAAGCTCAATAATTTTTAAGATTGTAAATAATCCTAAAATACATCATTTCACAAAGAAAACCTGTCTCTAATTCCAGCCATTCCCCAAATTTCTATTTATATTAAACTTCCCCTTCCCCATAAACAACTGGAGTTGAACCTGGGGCACATATGTGACCCACGGGAAATCAAGCCATGGCCTGACCAAATCAGACCTCCCTTAGGAATCTGAATTAAGCCTCATGGAAACTACAGTTTATTTATAGAGACGCAGAGTCCACCAGTTCTTACTGCTGAAGGTCCTGCAACAGTTTTGGACCCAGGACTTTCTGAAACCCGGTTTAGCTTTTCTTGTACCAGACAGCTACTATATATCTCTTTGATAATTCCTTTATTCTAAACAGATTTCATTTTCTCATGATCAAGATTTTAACACTATTGGACACGGTGACTCACACTTGTAATCCCAGCATCTAGGAGGCTGAATCAGGAAGACTGCCACAAATTGGAAGTCGGTCTGAGATAAACTGAGATAATGTCTCAAAAACAATAACCACCACAACAACAAAAAGATGAAGAGAAAAAAAGAAATCCTTTATACCACCAAGTTCAATATAAATGCCATTACCAAAACTGTTTTATTGGTGTCCTTACACAATCATAACAGGTCACTTTCCAGGTGAAGTTCTGACCTCTATATAAAAGTAAAAACCACACAAACAAAACTAAAAGGAGAATTGGAATTATAAACTCTTTCAGAACAAGTTGCTTGATAAGGAAGGCTTAACCCCCTTCCCCTGGAGGTCATAGTATATCACATGTACATATTTCAACAGCAAATGACTACTACGTTAAACTGTACCAACTGACCAGACCAAGTTTTTCAAGGACCTTGATAAACATAAAGAGGTACTAAGCCTTGCTTATCAGATAAGAACAATCACTATAAGTTTCTGTTAATGAAAGCAGTACTCTAACAGCACAAGATAGGCAAACTGACTGAAAGGCACAGGAGAGAAAATATGAGAGGCAATCTTTATATACACTGACCAACACAAATGACATTTTAACAAGAGTAGGGAACAGATAGATTATCCAAAACATCAGGATGGGTCACTGGGTTATCCTCATAGAAAGTTAGATACATAGTTTAGGATCATCCTTACAGAAAAAAGAAATTTTATATTTTTCATGCTAAATATCACATTAAATTGAAAGTAGAGGCCTATTTGTAAAAAGCAAAGCTATAAAACATGTAGGAGAAAACAGGACTTAGCTTTCCCTTAATATAAAAGAGAATTCCTTCTGTAAACACACACACACACACACACACACCCCTAACAAACAAAACCAAAAATCAGGTATGGTAGCATATGCCTATAATCCTGAAGCAGAAAGATCACAAGTTTGAAGTCAGCCTGGCTTATTATACTGCTGGCAAGACTGTTCCAAACAAACATCAAAAGGGGAACAAAATAAATCTGATTACTGTAAAGTTTATGCTGGCCATGATGAGTCATACTTACAATCTAGAATCTAGCTTTCGAGTACGGAAGGAAGATCCTGAGTTTTAAACCAGCATGACTACAGGGTACAACTATGTCTCAGAAACAAACCTTGGGGACTGGAGAGATGCCTCAGCAGTTAAAGCAGATTAAGAGCACATACTGCTCTTCCAGAGAATCAAGAGTTCAGGTCCCACACTATCCAGCTCAAAACCACCTGTAACTCCAGCTTCAAGGGATATGATTCCCTCTTCTGGCTTCCATGAGCCCCTGTGTACTCACAGCACAGACACAAATAAACAAGACTATAGTGAATCTTTAAAAAATTAAAAATATAAAAACTTAAAACTTAGCCTCAGTAAAAGATAAAGCTAAAAAAAGATTCAGTAACACTCTTTAGAAAAAAATGTTGCTAAGAATGTAGAGAACTTAGAACATCTGTGTACTATTGGAGAGAATGTAAAATGGTACAGGCACCATAGAAAACGAAATAAAGGAGCTTGAAAAAAATTAAAAAATAGAATTATATAAAATCTAGCAATTCTAACTTTAGTTATATACACTAAAGAATTGAGAGAAGCATTTTAAAGAGAAGTTTGTATACCTGTTATCAAAGCATTTCTAAGTTAGATTCAAAAAATTAACATAATGTCAGGCACAGGCTGAAGAAATGAATGTCTCTGCTGTTACAAACACTTGCTGCTCTTCCAGAGAACCAGCATTTGGGTCCCAGCACCCACATGGCAACCTGCAACTACCTATAATTTTGCTCCAGATGATTCAACACCCTCTGCAGACACACATACCAGCAGGCAAACATTCAAAACATACACTAACATTAAATAAATCTTTTAAATAAAAGACTTTTTTTTTTTTTTTTTTTTTTTAAGGCTGGGAACATGGCTGTAATTCCAGTACTCGAGAGACAAAAGGATCTCTGGGGCAGCTTGCCAGCCAGTCAGCCAATAAGAGACCTTGTCTCAAAGAAGGTGGTCAGTGTTCCTGGGAATAATAACCAAAGTTGTCCTCTGGCCTACAGATACACACATAAAGGTTTCTATATTATTGGGTGATGGTATATGAGTGGCATTCTTTCTTATACTTTTCTACATGTTTAAAATATTTTATATTTAAGATTATTACTTTGGGGGTAGTGAGTGTGAGTGCATGTGGAAGTAATAGTCAAAGGCAGATGTCTTCCTCAATCACTTCACCTTGTTTTTTGAGACAGGATCTTTCACTGAACCTGCCTGGGGTTCACTGATTTGGCTAGACTGGCCGGGGCCTTGAATTTGAGGCAATCCTGCTCTGCTACCTCTATCTTCTTTTCAAGTGATGGAGCTACAAGTGCAGGGCATATTCAGATTCTAAGTTAAAAGTTAAGTCAAGCAGCATAAATAATGTTCTATGGTTAGCAAACATGGCTGCCTCTTTATAAAAATCAAATAATAAAATATGTACATCTCAATTTAAAGTGATAAATAATTACATATCCCTTCTTACAAATAAAAAAGCAGATCTGCGGACAGCACAAATTAGAGGTTTTTGGAAAACTTGTCATAGCCCTCTTAAAGGTAATTGATGATGGCAGGAAAATTTATGTCAACAGCTTCTCAGGAACAGTTAGGAATAAAAGTCTTTGTATCAAGGACAACTTATGCATGTTAAATTTCCACTCTGAGGTTTAAGCTATATGACCAACTTTGCTATACATAGTGAACACCTAGGCAACTGCTGGCCATTCTTTAGAAATGTGACTATGAGATCTATCAGACGGCTCAGCTGGTAAAGGCACTTGCCGACAAGCCTGACAAAAAGCGTTTCATCATCTCTGGAACCCACATGTTAGAAAGAGAAATTCAACAAGCACTGTAGAATGTATGGGCATGTTTACACACACACTCAAATAACTATAATTTAAAAATAAACAAATGTGACTATAGTAATAAGAACGATGGCCTAAACATTCCTTCACAATTCTGCTTTCAAAGTATTCCTGTAATGGTAGCCTTACAAAAGTGAAGAAAGCAACCAGATCCAATTTATTAGCAAATGTGTCCACATAGCCTTTCAGAGTAATTTTACATGCCTGAAAACAACTACAAGAAACAGGTGTGCTTCCTCAAACACAAAGCAGAATGTAATGTGGAGCCAGTATTGTTAAGAAACCAGACTGGGAATAAATAACCTTGTAAATATAACAAGATGGTAAAAAGAACTTGGAAAATGGATTTCAGATAAGTATCAGAATGATGTTATTTTATTGTTAGTGAAATTATTCAAAATATCACTGCATGGGAAGAGACTAATTAAACATTTTTTATTAAAACAAAAATTAATCTAGACCCTAAGATTGCTACAAAATGCGGTTCTATTGTATCTTTTATTTGTGTGACATTAGTGTGCCTTCATTAGTGTGACAGTTGCAAAAAGTCCTCAGATGAGCAGACATTTTTCCTGAGTCTACAGTACACAGTATCACACAATGTAGCAATGTTCCAGACCCTGAGTTAAGACAACTGGGAATCAGAGGTCATGGTTTGGCTAAAAATTTTCCCTAATTAAGAACAATTTGTCTTGCTCCTCTTGAAAGATGAAAATCTAATAATAATGAAAAAAATATGCTATAACAGCAGAATCTTACATAACATTCTTGTAAAGAAATACATGTGGAAAATTTAAAAGAAATGCTTTAAATGAGGAAAAGGAAAGAAAAACAAATACATACACATATGCCCACAAAGATTTCTTTTATATAATGTTAGAATAACACATGCTCCAAAAAGCTACAGACTCCCTGTGTAGCTAAGTGATGCCTTAAACTTCTAACCCTCTGCTTCTACCTCCCCAGTGCTTGGATCATAGGTGTCGGCCAGAATGTCCAGTTTATGTGGTGCCAGGAATCAAATCCAGGCCTTCCTGCATGCTAGGCAAGCATCCTAAGAACTAAGTTACAATCCAGCCCTCATTTCATATATTTCACCTCAGAGGAAAAAAAAAAAAAAGCAATATTACTTATGGGAGAAAAAAAACTCCAGTATTTTCTAAAGCTAACTTTATGTTCACGTAGAAGATAGCAATGTACCCGTTGAGACACTACCTATCTTTCACAAAGAATAGTCAAGACAAAGTAGTTGTGGGTTCTAGAGTCTAGATCCCAGCAATGTCAGCAGCACAGAAGTGAGTCAAACACTAGGTATATATAGTTAAAATAAAGGCAATTTTGTTTTTTAGAATTTAGCTAAAAGGTTCCATAAAGAACATGAACTTCATTTATAGAAAGGGAAGCTCCAGAAAGGTAAAGAGGTGGGGGACTGGAGAGATGGCTGGATGGCTAAGTACATTGGCTGTTCTTCTAGAAAACTCGTTCAATTCCCAGAACCCATACAGCAGTTCATAACTGTTCAGGGAATTCCCTCTTCTGGCCTCCAAGGACACTGCATTAACATGATTCACAGACATACAGGCAAACAACACATACTTAAAATAAAGGTTAAAAAAATTAAATTAAAAAAAAAAAGGTAAAGTGAGGGCTGCATACAAAAAAAGAAAGAAGGAAGGAAAGAAAGAAAGAGAGAAAGAAGGAAAGAAAGAAAAGAAACTTCTTGTGCCAGAAAGTAAAGACGAAATCTGATGTTGAACTGAGAGGACTCCAGAGCTGGAACAGGGAACATCTTGTGTATCATAAAAAATGTTATAACTGTCAGCAAGACACAATACATTAAAACCTATGTGTGGGAGCTGGAGAGATGGCTCAGTGGTTAAGAGCACTGGCTGTTCTTCCAGAGGACCTGAGTTCAATTCCCAGCATCCACATGGCAGCTAACAACTGTCTGTAATTCCAAGATCTGACACTCTTACACAGTTACACATGCAGACAAAACACCAGTGTTCTCAACTGCTGAGCCATCTCTTCAGCTCCTTCTGTGGTCTTTCTATACTGCCTATTAATTATACCACCTCCTTACTCAGAAAATATTAAATGGAAAGAAAGATTCATCTCAACTTTTTTTATAGAAATTATAATTTCCTAACCCATAAGGAAAAGTTTTATAGAAAACCAAAAACTAGTCAAAGGAAAAGAATGGCAGAATTTTAAAATCACTATTTTGCAACTACTGAATTAACTGACTAAGGTAAGGACCATCATCTTAGGAGAAAAGCTGCCGAAAAACAACAGTACAGAGCCAGAGTGGGACCACTCTCCAGAGTACCTGCTAATTACAAAAGGAGGAAATTTCCATCACCTTAAAACACAGGACCAAACCCCAAACCATTAACAGAGGGCTCTGGTCTTGTGCTTTCTAAAACTGTTTAACGGAAATCTAACCAAGCCTTTAGATCTCAATATCAGCTTATACTGATAAAAGAACAAATTACTGAAACAAACAAACAAACAAAAAATCAGAAAATTCCAAGATATGATGTACCTTGGAATACAAATGGCCTGCTCTCTTCAAGAAGCAAAAGCCATTAATCCTGAGCAGCTTCAAATGGTTCGGAGACTAAAGAGACATGTTTGAAGGAGAAAAAAATACAAACAATGGCAAGTGTGGTAGTACTTGCCTTTGATTCCAGAACTTGAGAGGCAGGGGTAGGTGGTTTTCTATGAATTTGAGGCCGGCCTGGTCTATATGGTGAACTCCAGTCCAGTCTGCATAATGAGACTCTGTCTCAAAATATAAAATAAAATTTAAAGTTACCCATAATTGACTTGTGATAAATACTGTAAAAATAAATGAGTAAAACAATGTATTTCAAGGAGATACATCTAAGGGGTAAAATATATCTGCAATATATAAAAGTCTATATATTATACATCCTAACATATATCACATATAAAGATTAAAATATAATGGGCAGTGATGGTGCATGACTTTAATCTCAGCACCTGGGAGGCAGAGGCAGACAGATCTCCAGGTTTAAGGCCAGCCTGGTATATATAGTGAGTGCGGGACTGCCAAGCTACACAAAAACCCTGTCTGAAAAAACAAAATAAAAAAATTAAAATACAATAAAAATATAAATAATCTCAGTGATAGAAGGGTAATAACTGTACTCCTTTCTACTTTTTTGTATGTTTAAACTTTCATTTCAACAGTTGGGAAAAATCAAAAACCTCAGCATACAGTTCTTCCAGAAAACCCTCCAAAACAAACTTTCCTTCAACCCTCTGCCCTCCTTTGCAGATCTCTGCACAGAACACAAGCACTATTTTACATTATATTTAATTCTTATTATTTCATATATTCAGTACATCTGGTTTTCCAGTGATGAAAACCTCCTGTAGGCACAGAAATCTTTTCATTCATTTTTTTTTGGTTGGGGGGGGCATTGGGGTGGGAGTCTCACTGTGAAGTTCTGATTTGCCTGGAACAGACTATGTAGATCAGGCAGGCTGGCCTAAAACCCAGAGACCTGCCTGCTTCTGCCTTCTAAGTACTGGGATTGAAGGTGTGCTCCAACATATCCAGCCTTTTCATTTCTTTAGAGCTCACAGTAAGGTGTTCTGCAATCAGAAGACTGCCAAGACCAACATTCTGGTGGAGATAACAGACAGTACTGTAACAACTGAGTTACCTTTTCAACACAAAAATCAGCTTATTTGCTTTCAGTCATAGTCACAGCTACCAAAAAGATACCACAAAACATTACATAAGCTTTTCGAGTTCCACAGAGACTAGAAGCTGGGTGAAAAGGAAGAAACTGGAATACAGGTCTTCAAAGCCTTCCTAGGACTGTCATGGGTTTACTGTAACCCAGGCATATGACTTCACTTTAATGGTATTGTTCTTTGACTAAGGCATATTCTCTGTACTCTTGATGTACAGAACAGTGACAGGATCTTTCTACAACTCCTCAATGTAAAAAAACTTATGAAGCTATATAATGAACTTAAAACCTCAGACAGAGGAACTGCTGGCAATAATATAAATTCATAAACCTCTGTGGAAAACAATTCAGCAATATTGCCAACATTAAAAATGCATACATTCATTGGTCTGACACATTTACAAAAAAAAATTAACCCAATAAACACCTAAGTACACATAAAAAATGAGTTGTGGCTCTGGAAACCTACTGTTAAGAACTGGCTAAATGATCTATCATATACAGCGCAACCCTTGCCACTTTAAAAAAAAAAAAAAAGAAATACTACATACACTATATAAAATAATCACCAAGACAAATTGAGTGAAAAAAATAAAAAATGGATATGGTTTCTCACCATTTGTGAAAAATAGACATCAAAGAATATGTAGGTATATGTAACAGATGACTGTGAAAGAAGATGCTGCCTCTGAGAAAGGTAAGTAGTTTTCATTATCACCGTGCACCTTCTGAATTTTTTTTCACATTTCTATTACCTTTTGAACAAATGGGTGCACCAATATGAATTAACAACTGATCTTAACCCTAAAAGCTTTCCATGCTTCTGTACCATCAAAAGTTTAAATAAGGCGTAAGTGAATTCAGAGATGAAATGTTTCCAGATGAGAACAAAACATCCTAGATGAAGAAAGCCCTATGTAGAAGAAAGACAAACATTACCTCAATAGTTTCACTTCTAGAGTCTACAAGAGCCACATCCATGTTTGGAGGTAGGCCACAGTAAGTATTTCCAGCTACCAAACTAGTCATTGTAATAACTCCTTTAAAAGGTGTAACCATCAAAATACCAAAATGAAGCTGCCATAATACTTTCATACTATTGGGGGGTAGGGAGAAACTGGGTATCCAGCTCTTTTCCCAACACAGGATCATATATGCTTCCCTGATCCCCTGCTTCTCCTGTGTCATCCCTTGGCTCCAAGTGCAACATGGCAACCGGAAACAGCACAATAGACAGCTAAACCACATAAAGGCCAGCGTTAAATGAGGAAGTGCAAAGTGTATATATACTTTAAAGCCCAAGAACATAAGGTCCTCAAGTTAACATGACAATCAGAATAAGTCTTGTGAGAATACCAAAGAAAGAACACAAAGGAAAGAGAATTTCACAATAAGGCTGATTTATGTCCTATTCTCAGGAGTCTAACTGAGACATAAGATTAGCCAGACAACTGGAAAACAGAAAATGCCCCTGCTTCTTCCATTCTCCCCACCCAATAACAATTTAGCTATTCATTTCAACACAATTCAGCACACCTTTTGCTATTAAAAGGTTTATCTTTGTGACCAGATGTGGTGGTGTACGTCTAACACTCGGGAGGCAGGGGTAAGCAGATCTCTATTAACTCAAGTCTGGAGACCAGCCTGGTTTGCATAGGAGTTCCAGGCCAGCCATGGCTACATGAACCACTGACTGTCTCCAAACAAAAACAAACCTCCCCACCTCCATGGTAGAGGTAAGACAAAGTTTCTTAGAGTGACAATACACCAGCAAACTAAAGAATCAAGTAGAGTCTGTCGACTGAAACTCCATGCCCTAAGTCACTGAAATATTTTTGTAAAGTTCTTCAGTTTTTTTTTGGAATTTGCCCATATGAAGGAATTATCACTCTCACTATTTAAAATTAATACTTCAGGACAAGTTGTTCAATTGTTTCAGAATGCCTGTTTTCATACAGTCACAGAACATCAGTAATATACAGCTAAACTGAAAGACTTTGGAAGAACACTGACCCCCCCCCACACACCCACCATCGCCACCCCGAGCAAAGCACCGAGTCACACAAAGTGAGAGGCTGAAGTGAAGCTACAGATCTTTTCATTTCCGTCCTGTTGCAGTTGTTACCCCAAACCTTAAAACTGTGTGTAGCACTTATCCCTTCCTTACCTAATTCTGTAAAGGCAACTCCGAATTTTACTAAAAAGGAATTTCCACTTTAGTTTCTTTTTGTTCTTCTTAACAAAGCTATCAAAATCCCCTGCCAGAATAAATGAGTTGGACTTACTCCTAAATTTAGGGGAAGTTGGTAGTAAGGGTTCAGCACGACGACCGGAGTGGTGAAAGGGAAGTAATTCTAGAACTATAAGTTGCAGTCAGTTTCAAAAGGAGGGTCAGCGTGGGACACGTTGGCTCTAGGAGGCGTTGGTAGCCTGGGAGTCTCTAGGGCAACACCAGATACGAATAGTGCTTTGTCCTTAAATCCCTCGCATAATTTAAATTCTCCCTCTCGAATCGGAGCGACAAGCTCACTATTGGGTGGCAAATCTACCATTGCCTGGGAAGAAGGCAGGCGCGTGGTCAAGGGGGCTCTTTATCCCGCAGGTCCCTGCAACACAACAATGCGCATGCGTCCTGAGGCAGCCACCAGGCACCCCGAGCTCCTTCGCATCCGAGCATGCGCAGTCCCACATCTCGCCGCAGGCGACAGCTCACTATTTGGCAAGGGGGATGGGGCTGGGATATGATGGTGAGGGAGGCTGGAGGCAGGGGGCGCGTTTGTGTTTCCTGAATGCTTGAGGTAGGAAGAACAGACATCTGACTAGGCTCTGGCTTCCTCAGGCCATGAAACCGGGGTGTAGGAAATGTGGCAGAGAATAATACACGAGGGGAAGTGTGTATGTGTGTGTGGTGGTGGGGGGGGTCAATCACTTCTCAAGGAAAACCCCCGCACCCCGACAGGCCAACCCCCTTCCTCGACTCTTGACACACATACACACACACACACATACACACACTCACACTCACCTGAGAACGGCGGCGACAGCTGCTGGTCCCTGTCCCCCTGTGCTCGCCTCATACTGCCCGCAACATCCGGGACCTGCGGGGCCGCCGATACACAAATACACACTCTCGGAGCGCGCACACACACACAAACACACACATATACACACACACACACACACACACATACACACCGACACACACCGGCCCGGGCGTCCTGTCGTCAGCACGTCGACGCAGCGAGCGCGTACCCGCCCGGCCCCACCCCGCGCGGCCTCCTCCCCCGTCTTCCCGCCCCGCCCCGCCTCGCCCCGCCCCGTTCGGCCCCGCCCCACCCGCCCAGCTCAAGCCCTCCAGCTCCTCCTTCTTTAAGACTCCGCCTACCTCACCTAGTGCGCAAGCGTCGCGAGGCGGTGCCAGAGCCTAGGGATTGGAGTGGAAGGCGGGGCCAGAGTGGAAAGAGGCGGGAACTCGGAGTAGGTCGCGTGCAGTGAAGATTGAGGTGCGAGGCCGGAATGAAGGAGACTGAGAGCCAGAGAACCGGGTGGGTAGGGCAGCAACAGGCATTTCACAACTGAAACCTAGATGTGCAGTTTGTGGATTACAGATGACTTTGCTCTTACTTTCTGTTTTAGTCAACTCTCAGTAAAAATGTTTTCTGGACTTTAATGATTGCTAGAGACTTTTTTTTTTTTTTAAAGAACTTTTACCTTTTGTTTTTATTTGTTTTGTTTTTTGAGATAGGATCTCACTATGTAGCACTAGCTGGCTTAGTTACTCTCTTTGTGGACAGATTGGCCTCAAATTCAGAGATTCATGTCCAGCAAGTTTAGCCTGCAAATGCTAACTAACATTTATAAAGTACTTTTACTTGGGTGCTGTGTGGCACACCCCAGCACTCAGGAGACAGAGTCAGGAGGCGTTCTATGAGTTTAAATCCAGCTTGGCCAGCCAGAATTACATGGGTGAGACCTTGTCTCAAAACTATTAAGTAAATTAACATTTGAAAACAATAACCAAAGGACCATTTTGGGAAAGGCTATCATCTATCTTCTGAGTGTGTGAGAGAGAGGCAGAGACAGAGAGACAGAAACCATTGATTCTGTGACAATGTATAGGGTAGGACACCTGGGTCCCCAGTCTGTCTCATGACCTAGCTTCCGTGGGCCAAAAGTGCTTCTGGACTGTAATAGAATTGTCCTGCAGCATCTTGACCCAGGAAGAAAATAGTGATCTTTGTGTCGAAGTAATGATGTTAGCAATGGGATATTTGTTATTGTTGCATTCTTTGCTTACCTTAAAATGCTTTAAAAAAAAAAAAAACCCTTATTACTGAACTCCTCAAAATCTAAAGCAGACTCTGTCTCTTTTGCACACACAAATCACACATGCACCTAGCACTGGACATGAGAGCAACCCAGTGATCCAGTAGGTCATAAGGTAGGTAACAAGGTTGCAGCCTGTCTTGGGAATAGCTTCCTGAAGCGCTATCGCTTTCCAGGCCTGTGGGACAGTCTCCAGGCCTGTGCTTCTGTCTCTTGCCACATGATTCTTGGCACCATATGGCTGGTGAGCCTGTTTAGCGGGGAAGGCTGGCAGCTCTTGAGGCAGTCCACAGGGGCTGGAAAGAGCCTTCAACAGTGCCAACCTGCCTTTCACTTTCAAGTACAGAAGCAGACCCCTTAGCCCCAGTTTTAAATATCCTAGGAATCATCCCAAACCCCAGGATTTACACTACCTGCTTCCTAGATAAAATTACTCTTGTTGCTCTTTGTTTTCTGCTTTAGCTTTTGGGTTTTCGGTCTTCTTTGGAGATGATCCCACATAAGCCCTGCTAGCCCCAAACTCACCATGTAACAGAGACAGACTAGCTTTGAACTCCTGATCCTTCTGCCTCCTCCACCTCCTGAGTGCTAACATTGTAGGTGTGCTCCATTCTGCTCAACCAAAATTATTTTTTAAAAAGACGAATGGGAGATTATGGCTTCTCTAATGATGTGGTTAGTGTGCTTGCCTCTGAAACAGGAAGAGCTCTTGTTACCTATTAGGCAGTTGCCTGAAACTTTTCCAATTAGATTTCATTTGTTCATCATTATCAACAAACACTCATCTCTGTGGCTGAAGCCGGAAAGGTGCTTGGTGCTTGTAAAAATTCAAAATGTCCCAATGGTAACCCAGTGACCAGTTACAAGTCACTGTAACTTGGTTACACTGAGACTGTTTAATTGCCTATTCTCTTAACTTGGGATTTCACAGAAGAACAAAGAGAGAGAGAGAAAGAGAGAGAACCCCTTGGCAAAGGAGCATGGGGAAGAGGTGCAGAAAGGATTGGACATCTGTTTCAGCTTCCTTACAGTTGAAACTAATCCTTTCAGTTTAGCTAGACTCTGCCCAGGATTGGGAGAGGGCTCCTCTGGCTATGAAATCTGTGCCAGCGGCTTGTCCAGACTGGGCCTGAATCCCCAGTGATCTGGAGGTCCATAAGAGGTCCTATTGCCATCTGTAGCTCTGTGCAGTGAGGCTCCCATTTTACTGTGAGGACCACACCGCCCACCTGAGATATGATCCTAGCAGCCTCTGCACAAAGGGCTTTGATTTGGTGTGGAGCTGATTAAACGATTGAAGATGTCCTTGGAAGCACTATGTGCAAGAATTTTAAACAGCTTCTCCTTTTTAATATGCACTTCCTCTTCGGTTTTAATTATTTTGTTCCTACATTTTCCCTTTCAATTTACTAAAATCTAGAAATGTAATTAGAGCAGAGGCCAGGCTCAGAGAAGGCTGCCAGGATTTCTACAGCATGATTAAATATACCAGGCATCCCTTTAGTGTGGGACTGAAAAATAAGATTCTCATTATTATCTTTCCCTTATCCAGGAAAGAATCAGCACCACGTACCGATCCGGATTTATTGAAAATGCAGCACTAATTAAAAACTCACCCAGCCTCTTGACAAGGTTTGGGTAAGGGAAAAAAAAGTTCAGTTATTTAATTATTTCCTCCATTTAATGTTTTGTTGTTGTAACCACAACAAGCAAAGAAGCCCTCATTGCTTCTCTTTCCTCAAAATACAATTTTTCTCTCCTCATGAGGGACTTAATGAGGCTTTTATCTATGCAACAACAATCAAGCTTACAATGGCACCAATTCAATTCACTGTTCCTTGTGATGCTAGGAAACATACAAAGCTCATTTTCTTAATCCAAAACACAAACGACAAAATGTTCATTGGCTGTCATGAGCCAGGTCCGGGCAAGGGATCTGTCCCCAAAGACCCTGAGATGTCTGGTGTTTATTTATATTTTGCCAACAAGGACCCTGGGCTCCATTTTACAGTTCAATAAGAAAAGACACTGCTTTTCTTGGAACCACAGGGGAGGTAGAGGCAGGAGAGTCTGAAAAGGAGTATGAACTACCGTTTTAATAGTAAGTGCTTCAAGGAGGTAGGTCTCCTTTTTTTGTTGAGTTCTTCAGTTCAATGATAGCTTTGAATCCCCCCACTCTCCCACCCCCCATCCAGCCCAATGGCTGTTATGTAGGGTCCTTTGTAGAAATGGATATACAGGAAAACCAGTAGGGGGACACAGTCCTGTGTGTTGGCAATATCCAAGCCTAGCGAAAAAGAGACAAGTGACACATTCAAGGACACAAATGTAAGATCACAAACAAGAAGAAAACAAAACAAAAACAAGAGAACACATTGACAGTACTGTTCTAGGGCCATGAGGAGGTTAATAGAAAATCGACAATGGAAACATGTTCATTGATTGATTAAATTTCATGGTGAAGCTGCAGCTTAATGAATGAGCAGACTTCTTTTCTGCAGCCTTAAGTTTAAACCCAGCACTAATATTCACTATGATATAAATATAGATGAGGCTCACATTTTCCAGCTTATTATGTGGTGATGAGGGTGAACTGGGATAATATTTAAACACAGCTTGGTCTCTGGTACGATTATCTATGTGTGTGTCTTTGAGCACGGACTTGGGCTAACTGTTCTTCGCTCACCAGTCTCATCTATGCTTACTCTGTGCCTCTGTGCCCTTTTGTGGAATTCTCCAGGCAGCACAGGATCAAGGAAACACAACAGCACAGCCGTCCCAGCCAGAACACTGCCTCTTGCCAATTATGGCCCTTGAACAAACTCTTTGACCTTGAAGCCAGTTTCCTCCCATTTCAACCAGAGTACCTGGCTGCAAGCACTGTGCCAACTCCGGTTCTATCCACTGGAACTGGAATTTCCTAAAGAAATACCAAAGAATGGACTAGCACTCAAGACCTGGAAATTTGGCTGGAGACCAAGGGCTGACGAATCACCCTCAGAAAGTGGAATGACAAGGTCCAGCCTCAGGACACTGCCGCTAAATGCCACCATCAGACTCATCACCTCTGCTACCTAGGTCCCATCTGAGACCCTGACCACCAAAGAGAGCAATGGGGAAAGGCCTCACTGCTGTGGTGTCTGCAGCCTGATGCACAGGTCCTGTTTCTAAACAGTGTGTCTATGACAAGGGACTCACAGGAAGCAGGTCAAATGCTTTCCCTGTTTCCTTGGTGAAATGGACCATGCATCGTGGGATAATACAAAGCACTGCATGATGTATTTGTTCAAAAGCTCTTGGCATATAAAAGTATTCTGTCATCTTGCCTCCCTCTTTAATAAAACAAAGGCTGGGAATGATGTACTTACCTGAGTGTTTGATTTCAATAAGCTTATAGATATTGAAGTTCTGAATTTTTAACCTGAGAAAATGTCTGGGAAACATGCTGTCCCAAAGGTAGAGCATCAGGCAGGGAAGCAGCAGAGAGCAGGAGAAGTGAAGATTTCAATGCTAGTTTTTGGCTTAGACCAGCTGTACAACTCCATCCACATGGCATTAATTTTCAAGATGGGTCTAAAGCCAGATGGAGCAGCTCATGCCAGTAATCCCAGCACTTGGGAGGTTAAGGAAGGAGGATCACCCTGGGCTACAGAGGAAGACTGTGTTCCAAATAAATCAATAATAAACTATTATTAACTATAATTAACCATTGTAAAAATTTATCAGAACTTATCACTTCAAAGTAAGTTCTAGAAGCACAATATTTGTTTTAAACAAATACACTAAAGGCAGGAGGCAGAAGCAGGAAAATCTCTCTTCTCACACAGTTGGGAACCATATTGATATTGATCAATACAAGTGAGTTACAGGCCAGCCAGAGTTGTATAGGGAAGCCCTATCTCAAAAAAGAAAGAAGGAAAGAAATAAAGAGGAAGGGGATATAAAATACTAAAGAGTAGATTTTATCTACTTTTGAATGCTTCATTATGCATTATTATCAGTGTATTTGGGGGGGAGGTTGTTTTTTATTTTGTTTTCTGTTTGAAACAGGGTCTTACTATGGAGCCCTGGCAGATCTGTTTGCCTCTGCCCTCAGGTGCTGGAGTTAAAGGTATGCCTCACCATAACTGGCTTCTTTTTCTTTCTTTTCTACTTTGAATAAGATTGATTCACCTGTTGACATTAGCCTCAAAATAACATTTACCTAAATGCAGATACAGATAATTAACTTAGGAAAAAAAGGGGGGTTCTGCCTCCACTCAAACAGAAATTACTTGGAATTTTACAATTTTAAATTAGCCTTCCCTGGCTCTACTTCCTCAAGGTGAATTGATTTCAAATGAAAGTTTACTCTACCTTAGAAATCTTTTTTTTTTTTTAAGAATTTAATCTAAAATTCAATTACACAAGTTTGATGCTCAAGTGAAAAGTCAACCAGCGATTACCGAATGCTCCTCAGGCACGGAGTTCCACCAGGTACTAAGGATGGATCCAAAGAAATCACAAGCCTGTTCCAGTTTTCAGACTTTTCAGTCCATAGCAAAACTAAGTTATAACTGGAAGGGACCTCAGAGATTGTGGATTTCGACAGATGCTTATTTCTCAAGCTCTGGGCTTCTGAAGATTTATTTGCCTGTGGGCTCCGAAGAGAGGAACTGCAAGCCTATAATCCTAACACTAAGGAGACAGAGTCAGGACACCAGGAGTTCAAGGCCACACTCAGCCACAAATCCAGGTTGAGGCCAGCCTGAGTGAGAGACATGAGTTTCTTTCTGTCTCAAAAAAACCCCACAAGGTACTGAAGATACAGTTCAGCACTTAAGAACACTTCCTGTTCTTGCAAAAGACCTAGGTTTGGTTCCTCAAACTAGCAAGGTGGTCTACAAAGCACCTGTAATTCCAGGTCAGGGTATCTAATGTGCTCTTCTGGCTTCTGCAGGCACTAGGCAATACATACATGCAGGCCCTCACACATACACATCATATAAAAACAAATTTTAAGGGGCAAAAAAAAAAAAAAAAACAACTTTGAATAGCCACTGCAGTGAGAATAAAATCTGCACATTTGCAGTCAACTGCAGAAACTCATGCTCATGTTCAATCCTGTTGGGTGGCTCTGCTTCCCGCTCTTGCTCCAGTCACATTGGCCGCCTATCAGACTGCCGAGGACCCATCAAGCTCCCTGCCTACACAGATCTTGGCAGTTTCTATTCCTTCTGCCTGGAGCACTTTCCTCCTTGCTCTTCACAGAACTGTTTCTGCTTCTTCTTCTTCCAGGCTTACTTACCACAACCTCAGAGACCCTTCCCTAACTACTCAGTCTCTTTTCCAACATAGCATTCTGGATTGATTTGGGGGTTGTTGTTGTTGTTTTCTTTGTTTTGTTTTCAACACTAACGATAATTTATGAGTGTTTTGTGTAATCATTTGTTTAGGAGTCTCCCCAGCTAAGATCATCAGCTCCCTGGGGACATGTCACTTCTGCTGCCCCTGAAGTCCTGGTCTTGGAGCCCAATGCTGACCATGGATATTAAGTGTTAAGCACATATTTACTGGAAGAATAAATGGTGACCATAACTTTGTCTGGGAGGTCAGAGAAGTCCTGAATAAGCATTTGAAGTTGTCCTGGTTGGTTGTTTGTTTGTTTGTCAACTTAATACAAAGTAGAGTCATTTGGGGAAAGGACCCTCATTTGAGAAACTGCCTCCATCAGATCAGACTGTAGGCAAGCCTGTGGTGCATTTTCTTGATTAATGACTGATGTGGAAAAACCCAGAACATTGTGTATGGTGCCACCGCTGGACAAGTACCTGGTCTTGGGTGGTCTAAGAAAGCTGACTGAGTAAACTATGAAGAGCAAACCAGTAAGCATGCTTCTCCAGGACCCATGCTTCAGTTCCTGCTTCCAGGTTCTAGTCTTGAGATCCTGCTCTGACTTCTCATCATGAAGGGCTGTAAACTGTAAGCTGAAATAAGCCTTTTCCTCATCGAGTTGAGTTGCTTTTGATCATTGTGGTTTGTTTTGTTTTGTTTTCGAGACAAGGTTTCTCTTTGCAGCCCTGGCTGTCCTGGGATTAAAGGTGTGCACCACCCCAACCCCAACACCTGGTGGTCATAATGTTTTATCACAGTAATAGAAACCTAACTAGAAATTGCTATCTGGATAATGAAATATTTCTGTGACAGACCTGACCATGTTGTATTTGGGAGGATTCTGGAAGGACTTTAATGAACTTTAAGCTACACTATGAAATAAACCCTTTGCTCCCCACGTTGCTTTTGGTCAGCATTTTATCTCAGCAATAGAAAGCAGCTAGGACAGAGGTCTAAGTGGGAAACTGATAACCAAAGAGGTAATATAGAGGCCAGGGAGGGTATGGGGCACATACGTGTGTCTGTGTGTCTGTGTGCCTGTGTGTGTGAGTGTGTATGAGTGAGTGTATGTGTGTGAGTGTGTGTGTGTGTGTGTGCGCGCGCGCGTGCATGTGCGTGTATATCCATAAAAATGAGTGGCTGAAGGGCAGAAAGCAAGTGAGAGGGCCCTGTGAGGTGGTGGGGTGGGGGCAGGGGAGTGCAGAATCACAGAGATGAGGTCAGGGAGGAGGGAAGCCAAAGGGGTATTGGTGAGAGAGGGAGGCCATCCCCTGAAGACCTCTATTCTTGTTCCCCAAATCTCTGACATAACAGACTCTTCCTTAGCTCTCTTTGAATGCTGGCTTTCCTTGGATCCATTCACTTCCTCTTATCACACTGTCCTTACTTGCCTGGAGATGGCTCATTCTCGCTCAGCTCCACTACCATCCATCTGTTATAGAATATTCTCAGCCTCCCTGGAGCCAGGCCCTTCTCTCCAACCCCAGACTTACCCAGGTACCTCCCTGATGACCCACAGACACCTAACTACAGCAGACCTGGAACCTGCTTCATCTCTAGACTTTTCCATCTCCCCAGCAGTGTAACCCTGGGAACCAGGAAGCATGCTCGACTCCCCCGGGTCACATTGGAGGCATCCCTGGGTTCTGACACTCAGCCTTTACTCATTCCTCCGTCCCACCCACTTCCTTCCATCTCTGCTGACACATCTCCAGTTGTTCTGTGGATCACAAAAGCCTCCTCCCAGGCCTCTCAGCCTTTCATTCTCCACTCTCTAGCCAGAGCGAACATTTTGAAATGCCAGCCTAATCTGATCACTTGTTTGCATAAAACCCTTTAACGGCGCCACACTACCCTCAGGGAAATAAAGTCCAGACTCTTTCATAAAGAAGAAGGACTTTCTGCTAGATGACCTGTGCCCTTGTGACCTGGGCTCTGTCTAGGCCCCTCCCTCCCTTAGCAATAGTTTCCAGTCATACATAGACCTGCTTCAGTCCCTGCAGTGGGACCAGCTCTAGCCTTTTACCTGATATCTGTTACAAACACCTTTCTGGGCCCTCACTCACCCGCTGATGCCCATGTTAATTTTCTGCTGAGGGACCAGCAAGATGGGTCAGTAGGTTAAAGGTGCTTGCTGCCAAGCCTGAAGACCTGGGTTCAATTCCTGAGTCCCACATGATAGAAGGAAGATGCCAGCAATCCACAGACCACAAGTTATTCCCTGCATGCATGCCATAGCATGCAAATATGTATGCTATGGCATCTCCCTCACACACACATATTGTAATAATAATAATAATAATAATAATAATTAATTCTCTACTGATTGCTGAGGCTTTATACTCAGGTGCCTTCAGGATACTGTCTGTCTGGTGTTCAGATCCTGCCCTGTACTCTCATTTTGTCCAGCAGTTGCCTGATTTCTTTCCCCATGTTGCTGCCAAAACTGCTCACTCCTAAGGGCGGAGGTTTCTTTTGCCTTTTTTTTTTTTTTTCCTCTCTCTCTCTCTCCTGTAATTCTAGGACCAAGCAGCATTCCTACCACATAGCAGGTATTCAGATAAGTGCGTGTGGGCTGAATGTATAAATGAATGAGTGAAGTAAACATTCCTTTCAAGAATGTGACTCCTGATCTCTGGGCGCAGACGCTTCCATTAGCTTCTCCTTCCTGCATCCATTGTTTAGCCGGGAGCTCATTCTGAGAACAGGGACATTCTTCCAAAAGGCTGGTTGACTCAGGCCCTCTGCTGGGAGCCAAGCTTCCCTTAAAAGGCCACCTTATCGGAAAGTGCCCGTGATGGCATTTATGAGACCTATTTTTATCTGTGCTGGAAAGCCTCAAAGTTAATTCCCAAGCCAAAGACATTAAACTCAGGAACGTGGATGAGCAAGGAAGCATCTTTGAGATGCATTTGAGTCAAGGCTTTGTTTCCCATGGAAGAGCCTTGGATCCTCCCCTTCCCAGCCCTTTGTTTTTAAGTATTGCCTGACTCTAAAAAGCGTTTGATCTTACTTTCCTTAAAACTAGATTCTGTGGCCCTAATGACCTGGGCACGGTGTCATCTTCCCTGAGTTCTCTCTGCTGGAGCTCTCAGGGCTGAACACACAGTAGCTGGCCTAATAGCTCCAGCTTATTCAAACTGGTTTCCCAGCCCCACCCCCAAATGAAAATTAATCATTGGATGTTAGGAGGAGGCTGGATGGCTGGAGGAAAGGGCTCCCAACCAGCCTGGCCAGAAGGATAATTGGACAGGAGCTGGAGTAACAAGGAGAAAAACCCAGCAGGGCTGTCGGGCAGTAGAGGGCCAGGGCCAAGGAAAGGATTCAGTGGACCACTGCAGAGCTGGAGAAGGACTGCACCGGGGTATTGGGAAGGAGGTGGGAAGGGAGCATCAGGGAAGGAGGAAGAGGCAGCAGAGATGGAGGGGGTCAGAGCAAGGGATCGACAGGGTACAGGTGTCCAGGTGGGGTGGAGTGGGAGAAAGTAGGTCAGGGTCAGATGGCAGCCCCAGAGAGATGGTCAGAACTATCCTCAGTTGCGGCTAGAAATCTAAATGTGTGCATTAGAAGCAAGAGATGGGCCAGGCATGCTGGTACATGCCTGTAATCTTAGCATTCCGGAGGCTGAGGCAGGAGGATTGGGGACTTTCAGATCAGCCTGAAGTATATAGTGAGACTGTCTACTGTCTAGAAAGAAGACAGGGAAGAGAACACAGAGGAGGAGAGAGGGAGGGAGGGAGAGAGAGACTGTGGATATAGCTTAATTAGCAGAGCACTGTTGAGCATACACAAAGCTCTCAGTTTAATCCCCATCACCCAACAAAGCAGCACACACCTGCAATTAGAATATTCAGGAGGTAAAGGCATGAGGATCATAAGTTCAAAGTCATCCTTGGATACATAGTGATATTGAGGCCAGCCGGGGCTGTATGAGACTCTGTCTCCAAAAGGAAAAGAAAGAGGGAGAAAAGCATGGTGGAGGGATGGAGTAGGAGGAAGATGGAGAGACAAGAGACAGAGAGAAACATTAACAACAATCTGGGCAACGAAACAATGACTGCTCTTACTTCCGGATTCAAGGCCTGGACTTCACAGAGGAATGGCATGTGCACCCTTATAATCTTGTCACTTGAGAGGCTGAGACAGGAGGGTTATCAGTTTGAGTCCAGGCTGGGTTACATAGCAAGATAATATATGTAGTGAATACACTGGGAGCTGTAGAGATGGCTGAGTGGTTAGAAGCAGTTGCAGCTCTTGCAGAGGATCCAGGTTCGGTTCCTAGCACCCACACAGTGGCTCACAACCACCTATAGCTCCAGGTTCAGGGGCTCTGATGTTTCTTCTGATCTCCTCAGGCATGCACATGGCAACAAGCATACACTGAGGCACACATGCGCATACATTAAATAAATAACAAGGGTTAGGAAAACGACTCAGTAGCCAAAGTGCCTGCATTGCAAACATGACGACCTGAGTTCGATCCTTAGCACCCACGTTAAAAAAAAAAAAAAAAAAAACCAAGCTTGATGGTATGCATTTGTAATCTCACTGCTGGGGAGGCAGGCACAGGCAGATCCCTCTGGCTCATGGGCCACAGGTGAGTCATCAGTGAATGAGATACCCTCACACACACACACACACACACACACACACACACACACACACACACACACACACACACACACACTCAACCAGATCCTGCTTTTGCCACCATCCCCAAAGGGATGGTGAAATTAGAAAAAGATATACTTCGTTAAAGAATGCTAAAAGCAGGGAAACTGGACCTCTTTGGTTTTTTTCTCCCAGCAGAACCCTCTCTAGTTCCAGATCTTTTTTTCTCATTTCCCTTCTCCCCCTCTCTCATTCCCCTTCCCTGGTCCTATAGATCCACCAGGGAGAACCAGAGTTCCCTGGACACCTCTGCCTCATTATCCACTCTAGGACAAGGACCAAATGAGAGCTTGGAGCTTGGGCAAGGCAGAGTGGCCCGCCCACAGGGGATTGTTTCCTGGAAAGTCTTGCTACAAAGATGCCTTCTCACCATGCACTGGGTGGCTGAGTCAGGCTGCAGGTGGTTTTGACTTTTCAAAGCTCCTCTCATCAGAGAGAACAGCATGGGGCAGATGCTTCCATAACCCAGCCTAGTGAGTGACTCCAATTTACTTCAGCTAACCCAGTCCCCTCTGCTTTCCCCTATTCAGAAAGACTCCAGAGGCATTTCAGAGCCAAAATGGAGGCTCTCCTTCTTGAATGATCAGGTTACTTCGAAGATGAAATATACTTTGGAAGCTTCAGATATCTCTTTTTCAAAGACATGCCCTTATTCACTGGGGCAGTGAGAATGGATATGGGTTACTTTGTGTGGGCAGGAGGCAATGTCTTCTCTAGATGAAAAGCACAGCACAGCCTTCCAGAAAAGCAGCCAACTACAGTGAGGTCAAGGGACTGCTCTGCTTCTGGGGGCCACGATGAGGAGTGTGAGCCGCCCCCGTCTCTCTTTCCCTGGGAAGTTTTGATCACACATACATCTTCTCCCCCAACGCACGGTAAGGGATCATTTTGATGATCGCATTTTGGACAAGTGAGAATCGAAAGCTTTTTAACTCTGACCCACTGACTGCTTGCTATGCAGTGGGCACTCCCGTGTGTAGGCAGAGGGTGGCAGCAGCTGACAGACACCTTCCCCCGAGGATGCATCAGTTGGTACCAAAAGCCCACATCAACTCTCTCATCTCTGTGCCAGCGGCTGCAGGCCCTGGAAGAAAGCCAGGAGGTCCACTGTGAGCTCTGGCTTCTTCCTCAAGGCCCCATCCTCCAAGAACAAGAAGGGCTAGCAGGAGAGCCCACTGAGAATGGAACCGGTGGTTCTTAGACACGTTTTCCAGCTGTCACACCTGCTAACATGAGAACTCACACATGCATGCACACACGCACACTCAGCAATAAATTCAGTGTCAGGCTTTTGTGCTCCATCTGTCCCATGCCCAAAGCATTGGCAGTAAGAACTTCCATCAGTAAATGGTCAGTCCTTGTCTCCTGCCTTCCCCAGCCCCCAAACATTTGTTGAATGCCTACAATGAACTAGTCAGTCTTGGGGTTAAAGCCTTTACCTAGCACTGCTCCGATATTAGGCTATTGTGGGAATGCTGTAGCAAGGGTACTACTGGCCACCTGGTGGTCTTAGGGTGGATCTGACCAGAAGGCCTATCTACCTTAAGTCAGCAAAGAATTAAACAAACAAAACCCTGGGAGAGATCTTGAAGAAGAAAGCATTTCCTTTCTCGGCTCCCCTTCTCCCCTCCCTCTTCCTCCATCCTTCCTCTTTCCTTTCCTTTCTTTAAGGCAGGGTCTCTCCTAGTCTAGGCTGATCTTGAGCTAGAATGACCTTGAGCTTTTGGTCTCCATGCCCCTACCTTCCGAGTCCTGGGGTTGCTGGTATGTAACCACCATGTCTGGTTTGTGAAGTGCTGGGGATCGAACCCAGGCCTCCCCATGCTAGGTGAGCAGTTTACCAACTGAACTATGTGCCCAGCGCTCCATCTTCTCTTGGCATGACACATGTTGCTGAAGGTCTACTGCACCCTGTAGGCAGTATTTGCATCTCAGTCTATCACAAACAATTCCATGCTGACCCCTTCCCATTCTTCCCTTCCTTACTGACTTAAACTGGTTACTTCCTTTGTGTGTTCTCTGTAATGACTGGACAAGTGTCAAGATTTTTGAACCCCTTAATATGAGAGGATCTGAGAGGGAACAGCTAACTCTATTTGAGGGGGGCCAATCGGTTAACCCTTGAACCAAGTCCAATTACTTTGTTATGTATTTACTTGTATCATTCTCCGCAATGGGGCTCACAGGAGAAGGGTTCCAGGCAGCCTTCTGCTCCGAAGTCTTACTGGCACATAGCACAATGTCACGGTCTGTGTCAGTGCACACCAATGCAATGTGCTGAATGACCAGGGTGGCTAAAAGCACCAAATGGAAAAGGGGATCCCAAGCAAAGGAAACTCTGGGCACAAAGGCATGACAGCAAATACCATACAAGGGAAGCTGCACCTAGTTCCTGGTGAATGGGAGTGCTTGAAGTGTGAGGTGAGTGGGATGGAGCACGGGCTGAAGGGAAAACAGACGCCAGCAGGCTCCTGAAGGGCTTTTTATGCTGCATTGAGAAGAAGGTAACCACGGAACCCTGTAAGTGATTTTGGAGTGAAGAGACAGGATCAGGTTCTTAATCCACAAAAATAGCTCTGGCAGGGTGTTAGGGTGAGAAATGAGCTCCAAGGGGATGACAGAAGCAGCAAATAGAACCTTCAGTTTGGTGTCCCCCACTTTTCTCTTCCTGAAGCCCCCAGTAACTCGCCTGGAAAATCTACTCTAGGAGAGTGGTGCCCCCTGCTGATGAAGTCCAGTACTGCACTTCCCTGGGCCACAGGGGAAATAAAAAATTTGGCCCTGAACAAAAAGTACCTGGAAGCCTTGAGCACAGAACTTCGACTTGAATGAAAATGAGAGCGCCTCCTTAGGAAGAGCGGGGCCCATGAGGACATTCTGGATAATGACTAATGCCAGATAAAATATAGAATGCTGGCTAAATGTGAATACAGAGACATATACCATAAATGTGTTGTTTATCTGAAATTCACAGTGAGATAAGCAGCCTGTATTTTTGGTTGGTGTACTGTGCCCTCAGCCTCAGCGCATCATCCACAAAGTCACAGAAAACAGCTCCCCTATTTTGCAGGATGGCAAGTTACACTGCTCTGTTTGGGAATCAGTGTGTGTGTGTGTGTGTGTGTGTGTGTGTGTGGCCTCAAACTCAGAAATCTGCTTCCCGAGTGCTGGAATTAAAGGTGTGCATGGCCAAGCCTCCAGGGAAGTCACTTTAAATAAAAGGAGGCCTATGATTATGATGGATCTTGTGTATGGAGCCCTCAGTAAATCTGAAGGGAATATGGACCCTTTTCTACATAAAAGTGAGCCTACCAGCTTGATCTCTCTCTCTCTCCCCGTCATGGAGTTCCCAGTTTTCATGTACAGAGTACCTGCAGGCCACAGGATCCTAGATAGAAGAAAAGGCATTTAGTCAGATTTAAGATAAAAACATGGTGCTTTGCTAGCTCTGAGCATCCAGATGCCACAAGCAAAATTGAGAAGAAGAAGTAGAGCAGCAGCACAGGGCCCCTTTGCTTTGGCATATGGCTCGAAGCATTTCCATGCTTCACCTTTTTCAGAAATGGCAGACAGTCCACCCATCTGGACAGAACAGGTGAGCTTCGGGGTGGGGTGGGGGAGCAGGAGCAGCAAGCCGCACTTGAGGGCTTGTGTCTCTGTAGGCAGGAATCACTGAATTACTCATGGTCTCTCATCCCTCTGGGGCTCCTGGCCTCTTGCACTGACTGAATCACTCACGGTTTCAAGTTCTGATCTGGGTCTTCTTCCCAGCCTTCCTGCTGATGGCAGACAGGGCTCACTGGCTTCAAGTCTGAAGAGCATGCTGTCAGATGGCTTCAACAAGGCTGTGGCTAGTCTCCAGTATATTCTGGACGACACTGGGAGCTGTGGGATTAAACCAGTGAGCATACTATAGGGAGGTTTCAGGAAGAACCATTGGAGGCTCCTTGCAACCCCTCTTGAAAAGCCTCTGGGACCTCCAAAGCCTGCCCTCCACCTGGACACACACTGAGAGCAAAGGGCAGGAAAGCTTTCCTGGGGCAGAGACTAGTGGAGGTATTTGGGCTGTCAGAGTGCTCCAAATTATGGACACTTTCATAACGCAGGTTGCTTTCCTGCATTTTTTTTAACTTTATTTATTTGCCTTGGTGTTTTGCCTGGAACTGGAACTACAGACAGTTGTTAGCTGCCATGTGGGTGCTGGGAATCGAACCCGGGTCCTCTGGAAGAGCAGACGGTGCTCTTAACCACTGAGCCATCTCTCCAGCCCCTTCCTGCATTTTTTTTTTTTTAAGGCACACTTGACATTGCCCCTCTGCTGAGTTACACTGTGGAACATGGCTTCCAAACCATAAGGGGTTTTGCCTTTTCAATGCTGTGAATTGAACCCAGGGCTTCACCCATGCTAGGAAAGTGTTCTGTCACTGAGCTACACTACCCCTTTCTAAATTTTGTTTTGAAATAGGGGCCTGCTAAGTGGCCTAGGTTGGCCTTGAACTTGCCATCCTCTTACCTTCTGCCCTCAGCAGTTAAAATTACCAGTAGTAAGCCACTGTACTACTTCAAACTGAAAAGCATCCATGAATACTCCTGGTGAAATACCCTGTGATGTCTAATCAGAGAATGTTTACTTGTGCAGAAATAGGGGTTGAACGCCTGGCTTCACAGATGACAGGCCAGTGCCCTGGCTCTGAGCTCCATCTCTAGTCATGGCTCCCCTTTGTTTTTGTCTTTTGAGGTGATCTCACTCAGCCAAAGTTGACCTCAAAGTTGCTATTTAGTTAAGAACCTTGCATTTCTGATCCTCCCCCCATCTCCTGCAGAGTGCTGGAGATCTAATGTGTGGGGTGATTTCCTGCATATCCAGGCAAAGACCCTTCCAAGTAACTATTTCTCCAGCCCCACTCATTAGACTTTTAATTTGGTTTTGGGTTTTGTTTGTTGAGTCTCATGTAGCCCAGACTAATCTTGAACTCTGTTTGGAGCCAAGGATTATCTTGAGTTCCTGACCCTCCTGTCTCTACCTCCCAAATGCTGGAATTACAGGCGTGGTAATCATGCCCAGCACCCCCCACACACACACACACACTTTTTGAGTCAGACTCTTATTAACTTGCCCAGGTTGACCTTTAATTTGCAACCTACCTTAGCCTCACAAGTAGCTGAAATTAGAGGCATATGCCACCAGGTCTGTCTACAGAGAATAACATTTTGCCTGACATCTTTTGCAAGTGAAAATAGAATTTATCACTGAGATAGTGGGATGAGTATATTCTCTTTGGAAGAAAATGGATAGCCTTTCCTAACACTTTTTAGTTAAAATGTTCTTTTCTAAACTGGAACAGCATTAGGGATGGTATTACACACCTTGTAATCCTAGCACTCAAAGAGGAAAAGCCTGGAGTTTGGAGTTTGTGTGTCTCTTAATTATATGTATGTGCTTGTGTTAGGGTGTGTGCCTGTGAGTGAAGCTGCCCTCAGAAGCAAAAGGTCAATATTGGATCCTCGGGAGCTGGAGTCACCGGTGGTCAGTCACCAACATGGGTACTGGGAACCCAAGTCTGGTCATCTGCAAGAGCAGCAAGTGCCCGTAAACGCCACCCCAACCACATCCTGAGCTCTAAGCTACCCTGGGCTAGATGAGACTGTCTCAAAACATAAAACAAAGTAACTGGAATAGATTCTATTTTTAAGCCAGCATCATTTGTTGTCAGTTTCCAAGTTCTGTGGAAGTCCTCCTAGGAATTTCCAGAAAATCCAAATGCCGAGATCCACCAGCTCAGCCTGCTGAAGGTTAAAGAAGTCTGACCCAATTCAGGGAAACAACCCAGGCTATTGGCTCCCCACTGCACCCCCAGAGCTGTGTTCAACCATCAGCCAATGCACCTTGGTGAATTTCAGGCTTCCAACTTCAAATGTGGGAAGCTGCTTCTGGCCCAAGCTCTCCTCAAGAGTGTCTTAATGGCACAGCCTAAAGAGCCCTGGGAAAGCAGGAGCATTGTAAACATGTGAGCGCACTGTTCCTGAAGACAGCTGGTCTGTTTTCGATGGGAAGAGCTGAATGATCCCATAGAGACTGAGGGCAATTTCTCTGCCAGGGCATCTGGGGGAAATGACCAGTTCTGCTTGTAAAACATACAAACTGTTCCCTGACAAGTGGAACAGCTATCAGAGGCAATGGGCCTCCTGAGGAGCTTTACTTTCCTCCCTTGGAGGGCCCCGGGTCCAGAAGATAACCACAACTGGAAGACATACCAGAGACCAACAGCTGGTCACCTAAGCTGCTGGCTCTTAGGTTCTCCCATCTCTGAAACACAGACATGTGTTCCGTGCTCCCTGCATGCATTACAGGGGAGCACCAGCACGGGTGCGGAGTCTGTTCCTTATGCATGATCTACAGTAACACTTAATAGCTGCCCTTTCACAGCCTTCTAAAAACATTCTTTTTATTTCTATAATTCCAGAATAGCTTAGGATTGTATCCCAGTAGCACTTGGGTCACTTTTCCTTGCTGTAGGCCAAAATGGAAAGAGTATATCAGGAGCCTGAGCATAACCTAAACACAGAAGGCAGACCTGATGTTTTGACCAAAATAGAGTTAAGTACAATGCAGCCCATAGTGAGAACACTGGCTTAGGGAAGGCTGCAGGCTGGGCTCCTCCCTTGTGCACATAGCTGAGAATTAACTGCAGACTTTGATCTTTCAAAACCTGAGGCATCAGATTGCCCAGGGTTAGCAGATCAACTTCGCCTGTTTGAACTTGCCTGGTATTTCAGACTGACAGTAGGGCTGATTTAGTCAACTCTGGCCTTCTGTTCCCATGCTCCTGCGGGTCACAAGCCAGCCTGAACAGGCAGCCAGCTTGGTCCTTAGGTGCCTTCATGGTGAGTAGAACACTGAAAACCACGGTCGTGGCACATGTTCCCACTGACACTAACTGCAAAGAGCAGACCAGCAGCGAAGCTGCTGCTCCAGCCTCTCCCGCTTTCATCTTCCTAGGCACAGGCCAAGTCTCACCTTGCCCAGACACCTTCCTGCACATCACTTGAGTCTCCAGATGTAGTGGTTTGTCTTTCAGCCTCCCTAACAGACTGTGAGCCTCCTAGACGCTGGAGGCAAGCACCACTGAAGCTCCTGCATGCCCACAGGGGCACCAGAAGTGCCAGATGAGCAGATACGAGTACCCAGAACTGGACTCCCAAGCACCCAGCTGGCAGGACAAGCCGATCCTATGAGCCACCTATCTCAAGCTGCCGAAACCAGCCTTGTCTTGGTGACCTGACCAGTGCTGCAGACTTACAAGGCAGGTAAATGGCAGGGGGAAGCTGATGTTTCTTGTTACAATAGCAGATACAGATGAGGGCCACCTGTGGGACCTTAGCCCTGCTGACAGGCCCTAACCACCACCCAACCCATGGGAGAACACCCAAGAACTAAGACTGCAGAAGAGGAAACAACCTTCAGGTGATTAAAAAACAAAGCAAAACAAAAAAAACCAGGGATAAGGTGGAGAAAGGATGTTAATTCTACCAAATAGGTTTAAATCCCCCCCCCCCCAAGGAGTTCAAAAGAGAAGGGGACTTTAGAGGCGGAACTTCATGACACCTGGTCCCTAGGAAGCAGGGCAAGTGTGAGCAGGGTAAGGTTTAAAAAGCTGGGCAGAGGGTGGCAAGGAAGCACTCAGGAAAGGGGCCAGGAGAGCCTAGGGGCGGGGCTGGAACAGATGGGAGGAGGGTTGCAGCTGGTGGCAATGCACTTTCATGTGTAAAGTTTGGTCCTTGGAGGACTGGGATCCAGCTCTGAAGGCAGCAGTGGGCAGGTGGCTCTGCTCCATGCTCCTCCTTCTCCCCCACTACCACCCAGAGCACTTGACAGCTGCTCTGCACCAGGACTCAGCCACCCTGCCTTCCGCCAGCATCCCTTTCAACAGGCAGAAGCTGGCATGGTGACACCTTGGCACACCAGAGCGGCAGAGGACGAAGATGCTTCAGCTGAAGGGGGCAGGGGAACAGAGGAATGAATCCAGGCTCCCCAGAGGGGCAGGTGGACCGAGAGCAGAACGAGGGAGGGAGGGAGGGGGTCAGGAAAAGCATGTTCAGGGACCTTGGAAACATGTTCCTGATTCATGCACAGTTTCTGAGTTAAGTCTGGCTAAGGGGTGCAGCAGGAACAACATACAAGTCAGTGGATTTTGAGGTCCTGGGCCTGTTTCAACCTCTAGGTGTTCCTTGAGAACACACCTTTCGGTTTTTGGCGACTCATTTGCTGCTGGGCTTTGAAGTGATTTTACATCCTCTGGCTCTAACAGCCAGCCACCTGTCTCAGCATATTTAGAGCTCACCCGTGGGAACAGAGGCTGCTGGCACAGCCCTGCCAACTCCCAGAGCTCCCCCTGCTCATACACACTTGTGTCACTTCATAGTGGAGCCTTACCACCCAGCCTTGCCAAGCCCAGCCCAGAGAGCAGCAGTAGGGTCTTCCAGCTTGCCTTTCTTTTCTTTATTTGTACTAAACTGTGCAAAATCAGAAATTAGCAACCTGTCTTCTTAAACCCCAAGTGCTTTGTTTAGAATATTCAATCTTGCTTCCTTGAGATATATATATGATTGGAACCTTCATATATATATATATATACATATATATATATATATATATATATATATATGATTGGAACCCAGTCTCTTATCGTGACTGAGTCCATTTTCTCAAGATGTCGCCATTGGAGGTAATAACTTAAGTGTTTCTGGAGTGGAGGAAGCCTCTCTCTTCCTAGTGGGAGGTCTTCTTTGTTCCTTTCCCAAACTTGGCATCAAGACCGAGACCTATGGAAAGGAGAGAAGCTGCTTAAACCTCACAGGAAGACGTAAGTCGGCCAAGGACTTGAAAAAGCCAGCCTAGCTTCCCAAAGGTGGGGCCTTAGATACAACAAACTCTGTTTTGTCTGTTTAGAGACAGGGTCTCACTATGTAGCTCTGGCTGTCCTAGAACTCGATATGTATCTGCCTGCATCTGCCTTCCCAGCGCTGGGATTAAATAAAGGTAAGCACCACTTTGCCCAGCTTTAGGTACAACAAACTTTGAAAGTCTAATTTTATATAAGCGTCTTCAAAGACAACAGAATGCCATCCAATGAAAAGAAAAAAACCACCAAGACACTGGTAACACATATGATAATTCCAAAAGAAAAATCAGAATCAAAATTTCCCAGCTATTTCCTCTGGCTCTCATATACTACAACCACTGGATAGGGGAGTAAGTATCCGACTCTGCCCCACTTGGGATCTAAAAACCTCATGCTATTAGAGGACACCAGGAAGACGGACCGCACAGGAGGGAAGACACATTAGAAACAATGGTTTCTTCCTTTTCTCCTTTAGGAAAATTTCCTTTAAAATAACAGGATAATTTCTGCCATTTTCCCTCTATGGCCGCTGGAGGCACTTGCCCTGGGCAGAACTCACCTAGGAATACCAGTACTGTGCCCACCCACTGCATGGAGCTGATGGGGTTGGCAAAGAAGATCACAGAAGCCAAGATGGTGAAGAACTTCCGTGTTGTGGTGATGATGGAGCACGTCAGGGGACCAAAATACACAACAGTCATGAAGATAAAGCTCTACAAAGAAAAAGGTGTGTGAGACACCGGGGCTAACTGGGCTGCCCCTCTTCTCCCAGCCAGTCTTTCTCTGAGGCAGTAGGGAAGCCAAGCTTGCTTTCTCCAAAGAACTTACCTGACCCAGGGCACTGGTCAGGCCAAAGAGCAAGATGTTATAGATGATGGTCGGGTATCTCTCAGCGAAGCTTAAGAACTCCCAGAGTTCCCCGGTGAAGAGAATCCCTACAAAGTCAAGAGGTAAACAGCCCATCTTATGCTTACCCATACACCTGCATGCAGCAGACTTAAATACCACGAGGGAGGCTGGGCGAGGAACCATATGTGGAGTTTATTCTGGCCTGGTATGCACCTTTCTCAAATTCTTGTTGAGTTACAGAAACTAACTTGATTTTCCAAGAAAGGCTTCAAAGTTAATGACTTATGCCTACCAAAGAGATTGATGCTGGGTAGTTTGCTTTGTGTCTGTAAACTCAGAATTCAGGAAGCTGAGGTAGGAGTATTATCAGCTCTTAGGAAGCTGAAACAGAAGAATTGTGATTTCTAGGCTAGCCTGAACTACAGAGTGAGAAAATGCCTCAGAAAACAAAACAAATGCCCAAACCAGCAATTTAAAAAGGGATTAAAAGCAGAGATCCTTAGATGCTACGTCAGACAGTGATCTATAGGTGTCCAGCTCAAGGACACTGGAATCAGTCAACTCCAGCCACCAATAGTCTTCTCTACTAACCCCATAGCCTGCTACAAGACAAATACCTTCATCATGTGCTCAGATTTGAGAAGTTAGGAACCCGATTCCAAATCATGGTTTCAAACATGAGCTCCATTCAGTGTAGTCCTAAGGCAGCAAGCACCACACTCAAAGTCTCATTTGCTTCATGAGAAACAATGTTCCCAGATACCTATGTGTTTCGTTCACCACAGAGCTTCTCATGACATCTGGCACATGTGTACTCCTATATGTCAGTAAAAGGGAGCAGAGAGACACTGCCAGCACAGGTCTTTCCAGGAAGGTCTCTCAGGGGTTGGACAGAAGGACATGTTCGAACCAAGTTAGGCCCTTGGCCTGCACAGTTAGCAACTGGCAGCAGAACTAGGGATAAATGAACGAGAGCAGTCTGCCCTCTGGTGGTCAGTGTAGAGAACAGCAGAATGGCTCCTTACCAGCACCAAGCAGCAACGTGGACCAAAGGTTGATGTTCAACATCATGTGGTTGGAACCTGTTTGGTAATGAGCACGCATATGGTCCTGGGAAACACCTGTCAGTCCATCCAGGGTCAGAGACAAGAGCTGGGAAAGGAAAGGGAGCAGCTGGCAATGAGGTGGCCAGAAGGGCCCCTTCCTAACCCAGAACGCAAGACCTTCCCTCAGGCACTCCGAAAAGCTACTGCCTAAGACAAGGTCCTCAGAACTAAAGGTGCCTGTGGTCAGGTGTAGGGGGTAGAGAGACTATGCTAGTTGTCCTTGTGGCAGGCACTGGACTGAGACTAACTGCATCACAATGGACTGCAATCAGAGTGGAGCAGGAAGCCACCATTTCTCAATATCAAAGCCTACAAGCTGGCGTGCGCGCGGGGACTTAAACAGGCCACAGTGAGTGAGCCTCCTCGTATAGGGTGCCCTTCTGCCCAGTTAAGGACTAACTCCACAGACTAGGTTCTGAGATCTGACTGCCTGGTCTAGAATCCTGAGCACCAATTACGTGTGTGACAATGGGCAAGTTTCTTCATTTGTGAAATCATTTGTGAAATAGAGATAGCACTACCTGTGCTAGAAGACTGTTATAAAAGTTAATCAATAAAGATGTGGAGCACTTGGGACAGGGTCTAACAGTAAACAAGAGCTTCTGCTGAGTCAAGTCTAGCTTCCACGTGGCCTGAAAAGCTGGGGAAGCACACACCCCTTTTCCCTTCTTGGCTCTTGGGTATCTCTGAGCTCTAAGCACAGACTCTGGAGCACTCTTCTCTAGGACAACTTGCTTAACTAAGGCCAAATATTTCAGCCTTCCTATTGTGGCTACAGCAGAACCAGGGTCCTTGCAGCAAAGACCAGCAACAAGAGTCAAGAGTCCCTCCCTTGGCTTTCTGCCTGCCTCAGCTGGGGCTGTCGTTGGTGGAATCTGCTAGAAAAGGCTGTCCTCACAAAAGGACTGCATACCAGAAGCAGCTCTCCAAAGCCGACTGTATGTTCTTCTACCCCAACCACTTTCTTGGGTTTGTACATGAAGAGAGCCACACCAGCCACAATTAGCAACACACACAGGTACTTGGCCAGGGGGTACTTCTTCTTCAGGAGGGTCACCCCAAGGAGCATAACTATAGAGGAGATCAAAACAGCGACAAGTCAGGTACTCACTGGTGTCAGTGACCCCAACACCCTCTTCCTGAGAGCCATGTCAAGACTGAGAGAGAAAAGAGAGTGAGAACTGGGAGGGGTCAGGCTGGCACCTAGATAAAGGTGATCGAGCAACAGGCTAGAGTAGTGATAAGGTGGAGACGGGCAGAGGACCAAAGTCCAGGGAGGACTGAGCGCGGGTGGAGAGCAAGGGAAAGATGGGGCGTTGAGAGCAAGAAACTGCTGGCCCAGATGGGATCAGGGTGTAAACACAGGGGACACCACAATGGCTGAGGACATAAAGTAGGCAAGGTCATCTTCTGCCCCTGATCTGCTCATGCACACCACAGGAGCAACCGACTACAGAAAAACCCCTGGAGATCTACGATGGGATTGTAAAACCCAGAGGGACTCAGGCTCTCAGAGAGGAAGCCTGACCACAGAAGATGAAGACCGGCCCATCTTCTTTGCTTACCTGGGATTGGCTTGCAGGATTTACCGAGGACCTGAAATAAAAGTGAGCGAGTAATTTGTGAGCACCTGTGATGTGTCAGGAAGTATAGCAGGTGCTACACTGAGAGGCATTAGTCCTGGACCTGGACCAGAGAACTTGGCCTCAAGAAGCAGCCCTATGGCCAAGCCCATACCCGTACCCCAATTCTACAGCCCGACACTCTACACTCCTCTCAAGCATATTCTGCTATAACTACTTTTTTCTCCCTCCCCCTTTCTTCCTTTCCTTTCTCTCTCTCTCTTTGGAACATAGTCTCAAGTAGCCCAGGCAGGCCTTGAACTGGATAGACAGCTGAAGATGATCTTGAAGCTCTGATTCTGACCCTCCAACAGAGTTCTACCTCCTGAGTGCTGGTATTGTAGGCATGTGTGACCATGCCTGGCTCATGCAGTGTTAGAGATGGAACCCAGGTTTTCACACATGCTGAGCAAGATCTACCAACTGAGCTACGTCACTATCTCTCTAGGACAGTTTCTTTTTACTTCAATCAATCACAGACCTGAGGGAAAGACCCCTTAGTCCTGTCCACACAACTTGCAGCCAACTCTCATCTCACCCTGAGATTTCACCTGAGTTGGATAGTTGACAAACTGCAGTGCTGAGTTGCTGGAGACCATGGCACCCACATAGGAGACAGAGCAGGCAGCATAGAGCCAGGTCCGAGTACGATCCACCCTGGCAGTGTCAAAAAACTGGATCACTGGGAGAAGACAAAAATAAAACAAAACATACAAGAGAAACCCGGGAAGCAAGGGTGGACCACTGAGCAACAGCTGAGGCCATACGAAAGGAAATTGTCAAGTAAAATAACTATTTCTATCATCTTAAGCTGGGAAATCTCTGAAAATTATTCATCTCTCCAGATCCCCTTAAGCCTAACAAGACCACATGCAGAGTGGAGGTAGGGATTCATTGAATTCCAGAAAGGACGGCTTAACTCTGCCAATACGCTTCAAGGAACAAAGGCGTGTTTGAAGCTATCATACAAAGCAAAGTCAAAGGGATAAAGGAGAAATGATCTAAGTATTTTCAATGCAGATTTGGAATACAGAAGACCCAGTCATTTCTGACTCAAAAGTTGGTATAATTTAGAGACTTAATATTTTAATCTCATTTCACAGCCATTGGTTTTACAGACTGCAGAGAGGCTGTTTAAATATTCAAGGGTATGGAGGTAGGGAAAATCCTAGATTTTAAAAATGAATCCACATCTAATGCTAAAATATGGGGGAAAGGAGGGCGCACCCCTCAAATTACTATGAAGTACTCACAGATCTTGGCAAACATAGCATTGATCACACACTGGATGAAAACCAAGGTTAAGGCAAAGGTGAATGTCTCCTGTTTGGGTCCATCTCCATACTTTCCTCTTGTTCTAGGATGAAATGCATGAAAAAGACAGGAGTGTCACTTGGTAGCATCAAGTATATTCAGAGCCACTGAGGGCTTAAGAAGTATCGTGCTTTTGTGGATGTAGCGAGAGTAAGAATCATTGAGTTCATTTACCCAAAGGGGCCGATTTGATTTAAACCTAGAAAAAAAAGAGGCTAGTCTACTGATACCATAGCCTAAAAAAAGAATATCCGTAAAAAAGACAGGTAGGGGCATTAAGGAAAGTCAGATAGCGGGATAAAAGTATTCTCAGTAGGAAAGCAAGTCCAAGAGCAAAAAGATTAACAGTCTGCAAGCACCTGAGAGTTCAAAAACAACAACAATAAAAAAACCTCTCAGGTCACGGAACGCTTTTGTAATCAACAAAGGTACAAACATCTAAAGAAAGAAAAAAGAATCGCATCCCCCAACTCCAGGGGCCGGCCCTGGAATGTTAGAATTATAAGGATGCTCAGCCGGCACTACATAATAGCAGAGTGCAAAAGAGGTCAGAGAGCCGAGCCAGAGAAGAGAGAAATCTATACCACACACAGGAATCCTGAGGGCCAGACCGTATGGTGGGCGGTGGGCACTGGATGTTGGCCCTGGTTGGGGTATGTTAGCAGTCCTGCCCCCCAAGGGTCCACTCACATCTTCTCCTGTAGGATCCCATAGTAGAAATAGCAGACAAAGACACCCAAGAAGCACAATGGCAGGCGCAGCCGGTCAGGCACCAGGGATCTGCTAGCGGCCATGAGACGCACGGACGAATCAGCAGGAGACCCGCTCAGAGCAGGTAGCGGTAGCGGCGGCGAAGGCGAAACCTCCAGGCGGACATCGCCGGCCGGTGGCAGGGACCTCATAGGAGCTGCGTGCGACCGCCGCCTCGTAGGACGGTGCAGCCACCTCCAGAACTGCCAGTTCACAGCTGCCGAGAAGAAAATGCTTCCCGCCCTGAAAGCAGCATTCTAGGAAAGAAGGCAGGTCTTGAGACCTTGGCTCTGTTCCTAGTGGTCAGGAAAACCAGACATAACGAGGTTAAGGCCACATTCCCTAGACTTTCCGATCAGGCAACGCCGAGGACACCTACACCCCAGAGTTCGGCGGGGAGGCCTAGGAGATAACCCGGCGTACAGTGATGACGTACAAGTATGTGGACGTTATCAATTGGCTACGCGGAGCGAAAATAGACAGATGGGCGGAGAAAGAGGCGGTGAGGCCAGGAGAGTGAATCAAAAGGCTTTTTTTTTTTTTTTTGCGGACAGGTTGTCAAGGCTTTGGCTGGGCCCTAACGCCAAGAAGTCTTCATTGAGCTGTAGCGCCCTCTAGCCGCTGCCCATGCGTTCAAGGCCTGGCTAAGGATTACTAAGGATTCTGGCCCTTGACTAGGTTTTCAAGGCAGGAAGCCCGTTGGGCGGGCTCCGTGATAAATCACGACACTTGTCACTTGAAGGCAGCCCCGCAGTGAAATTTGGAGCCCCAGTTTTCTTACTCTGTATACTTGGGGTAATTAGTAATAACCACTGTGCCACCCCCTGAATGTTCTGAGGATTAAATGAGCGAAGGTTTGCCAAAGTGTTTTATAAACTGTAAAGTGTGCTGTGCAAGTTTGAGGTATTACTAGTCATCACATTTACTCAACTTCAATCTTATTTCCTCACCTCTTGGAGGTGAAAACGTCAAGTTCACTAAAGTGGTTTTTTTTTTTTTTTTGTTTTTTTGTTTTTTGGAGACATCTCATGTAGCTCAAGCTGCCCTCGAACTTGCATATAGGAAAATTACCTTGAACTCACAATCCTGTCCTCATCCCCTCCAACCCAAGTACTTAAGGGAATTTTTTCAAGGTCTTCTAATTCCCCAATGAATCATCCCCCTACCCTTCTTCCCCCCTTCCCATTATTGGGATCATCCTTGGACTCCTCCCCAGTCCCATGCCTGGGTCCCCAACAATTAACTAGAATTGCCAAAGCAACACTAACCCCAGGCCTCGAACTCCCCCATCTGATAACTTAACTGGTTCAATTCACCGGCAGCAGTGGGCCTCCGGCCTGCTTGTCTCTTCTAGCAGCCTGACTCCTTTGGCACAGTCTTAGGCGAAGGAAGGAAAGGCTAGGCAGTACCACACCCATCACTGGGGACCTGACTCACTAAGGCTTTGGGGACAAGCCAGACATCTTTCAGGACTAGGAGGACTAAGAGAAGATAGGGTCTGTCCTATGCCTAGTGTCTCCTTTTGAAGAACTCCCACATGCTTGCTTGTGTCCTTTGATTCTACTGAATCAGCAGACACTTCCAGGGAACCAAACTGGGTGAGTCTTGGATTCCATCTCTGCCTCTTTATAATTTACCATTAGGGACCGAAAACAGTTCACTTGACCTGGGTTGAGTTTCCCCATGAGAAATCATGGCAATATGATGACCAGCAGGAGAGCTCCGTGGTGAGAAAGCACCAGCTATGGAGAGAAGTGATCAAGGTCCCTATCCTTATCCCTCTACTTGATATGGTCTTTTTGGAAAAAGTGTTATTCAATCTTTTTGAGCTTCCTTCACTCGTAGAGTAGTGCTTATATTTCTCTTATTCAACAGTTATCATATTTCCAATAACATTTCATTTAAAGCCCCTAACTTGGTATATGGTGATTACCAATCCAACAGATAGTAGCTGGGACAGCCTAGCCTGGGGTCTGTCCTGAGGTCTTCTGAGACAGATGTAATTGTATCCATTAGGGTAAACATTCCATCGAGCAAAAAGTCTTTTGCTGAAACGTTTTATAAATTCCATGTACTAACAATGTTGGGATAGCAATTAGCACTTTTCTCAAGTGTCTAAGAACTCTTACAGTGCAGCACCAATGGAGAGGTTACAAAAGGACAAACAGTTTCTGTGTCCCCTCAAAGCTGCACAGTGTCTTGGGTCCTCACTGAGACATAGGCATGGTAGCTATATACATAATGCTCTCTTAGCTGCATGTCATTCCTCATTCCCTGGTCTCGTTTCCCTGCCAGAGCAGGAAGTATCTGCAGCGTCAAACTGTCTCCCTTCAGTTGCCCTCATGTTCTCTCTCAAGTCCACTGTCCCTTGGGAGCCTTTTCAGACTACTGTTAACCCTTCCCTAGTGACCCCCGTATCTACTTGCAGGACACATCATGCTCTCCATTCTAGACAAGACTTCATGAGTAAGTGTGTAACTCTCAGTGTGTCTTCATGAGTAAGTGTGTAACTGTTAGTGTGTCTTTATGAAGAGCCTCGAGCAGGGACCATCCTTAACACTAGAATAAAGGGGGCTCCTTCTCTCGAACTCTTGAAGAGAGACATAACACCTTCCATTCTACACACTCCTCTCATCCCAGGTATTCAGAAAACTCAAATTGCTGGAATATTTATTTATTTGGTCTATTAACATCAAGATCTGCAAAAAAAAAAAAAAAAAAAAAAAAAAAAAAAAAAAAAAAAAAAAAAAAAAAAAAAAAAAAAAAAAAAAAAAAAAAAACAAAAAAAAAACAAAACAAAAAAAAAACCTCTAAATACAAGATAAGAAAACTCGAACATTAACATTCTTCAATTTTTGTGTAAGCTCTGCAGTACAGAAAATATACAAACTTCAAATAGCTGCAAAAATAGTGTCTTTGGGAGAAAATAGAGTTTCTACATCGATACAAGAAAAATAGGCATTTTTCTAATGCAATCCAACCCCGGGACAGGGGAGGGTATGAAGCCACTACATGCCACCTGGAGCAGTGCCAGCTTCTCCCCCTTCCCATTACCACTCTGGGCTGGGTGCTGCTCAAGACAATCTTTAGTCAGGGTAAAAGTGAGATGAAAATGCCACTTGGTAAATCTTGTGGTCCCCCTGCCAACAGCTGAATTGGTCAAGTGTTCCAGCCCTGAGGACCACTTTGGTCAGCTCCTCTAGGAAGGAGGCATCTGGTCTGCTTTCCTCAGTCTCTAGAGGTGGGGCTATAAGGAAGTCTGTGGCATCTCCCCTCTCTCATTCACAGCCAACTTGTTCCATAACAAGAGCCTCCTGTAAGTCATCTCAACTTACATCCTGGGCTAGAAGACTCAAGACCTTCTTTCGAGTGAGGGAAGCCGCAGGTACACAAGGATAAGTGGTGAGCTGCCTAGCTGCTAGTGGAGAAGGTATGTCTCCTCCTTTTGGAGGGGCTCACATCCACCAAAGGACCTGGGGCTTTGACACATGAAATGAAAGTGCTCAAAGGCCAAGAGGGAAGGGCTTCTCCATGCTCCCCCTGGTTGGGAGGCTAATGAGGAGCTTGCCACCAAGGCACTAGTCTCCATGGAAAAGTGTGTGGGGTGGGGGGGCTCAGACTACCAAGGAGCTCTGGAAAAGCACAGACTCTTCTGATGGTGGGGTGTGCTGCCATGGCTCAAATGGCAGTGAGGAGGCCTTAGAAGCTTCTGGATCCTTCCGAGGTGGTGCCCTGGGGCTGGCAGGGGGAAGAGGAGAGCCAGGGCTGGAGGGACAGTTCCGGAAGATGAAGCCCATGCTGGGGAAGAGGGGCTTGATCAAGCTGACAGGGCAGAAGGCTGAGCCAGTAGGGTTGAAATGGACTTTGTTCTTGTCAGGACAGGAAGTCAAGAAGGCCAAGTCAGGACCTGGGGACCTGAAGGATAGAGAGAGACACAGACATATAACACACAGAAAAACAGTGAAAGGTGGGAGCATTTGCTTCACAGGGCACCCTGGTAGCTGGGTGCCTGTGCAGAGGACAGTGACCTGAAAAGCTCCGCCACTTTTCAGGGCCCCCATGTCTCACTGCTGCTGTAGTGTGGTTTGCCTGTTAACATCTGGGGTCAAATAATTGCCCGTCACAGGGATCATGGTAGAGACGCACTGCAGTGCATGTCACAGGACATTTACCAGTGTCCCTGGACTACATAGCAGCAGGATCATGTCTCCTTCTCCCTAGTTATAACAACTAAAACAGTATCTTGGGCTAGGGGTGAGTGTGCAAGGTCCTGGGTTCTATCCCTCACTATAGAAATATATACATATAAGGAATTTCTCAGTAGAAAAACTGGTAAAATGAAGAAAGACCAGCAGTTCATAGGAAGTAACTGATCAATACCACCTTCCTCAAAGGTCTAATGCGGAGTGGGAAACTAGAGGAGATGCCTTGAGATGCCTCTGCTTCATGAATCCATGCCACAGTGAGGACAGTTTCACGTCCATCTGTGTTCATGGTGTGAAGTGAGGGAAGCCAAAGAGCCCAGCCTGCATAAGCTATGAGAGAAAGCCTCTTCCTTCCACACCACCTCAGAGGACTAAAGAAACACCAGGCAGCGGGGGACAGTGGCAGAGATCTGCTGACAGCAGTTCTTCTCCAGAATGCCTGCCACCAGGGCTTGTCTCCTCTCTCAGTTGAGATACAAATGGTGCCCTCAATGCCCAAAGCCCAAAGCCAGCCAAATCTTTACTCCCAGGCCATGACGAAACTTCCTGGCTGTATCAAAATCCCAACTTCCAGTGTGAATTTGCCCAAATGAATATAAAGCTGCAGGAGAAAACAGCATGCTAGCCCAGACCTGCAAAGGGACTGGAGTGGCCTCTAGAATGGCCCTTCTCAAACCCACTGACAGTAAAGAGATCGGTGGAAGGCTTGCGTACCATCCACTATGATTTGAGAATATTTCAAAGTTCTTTGTAAGAATTAGAGATTTCTCTCAGGAAGTTTACAATGCTAGAACAGCCAGCCAGAGGTAAAATAGTGCTGGTGTGTTCATTCTCATTCACTCAGTCACATTCAGTCAGTCTGTCTGTCTCTCTCTCTGTCTGTCTCTGTCTCTCTCTCTGATTATGGTCTAGCAAGTCCTTACACTTTCCTCAGAGATGGTTAAAAAAAAAAAAAAAAATAGAGGGAACAAAAAGCTTAGGTTTCAGATCTCTTTCCCTTCTAGCTCCTGCTGAGCTTGAGGCTGGTGTGTGGGCAGAAAGCAGGTTTCTATGGAGATAATGATAAGCAAAGATTTAAGTGCTCAGAGTAGGTAATGTCAACAAGTTTGATCATGGAAAAATCTGTGAAACCGATCGTCTGATGTTGACAGCACCTCTAGACAGGAGAGAGTGGAGACTAAAGAAGAACCTGTCAGGTGAGGTAACAAGGCCTCACCTCCATGCCGTCCCTCCCTCCACGCCCCATCCATGGGATATACTCACGTGGCCTCCTCAAACACACGCACTCTCTCACAGCCTTCTGGGGGCTCCCGTTTGAAGACATAGCTGTGATTAGGCCGAGGAGAGGCAGCAAAGGCAAGGACTGGAGATGGACTACCATCTTCTAGGAAGGCTGGGTGGCCTGGAGAGGAGGCTACAAACAGAGTAGGCTGAGTCAATGGAGACAGGGTCACATAGCTCTGCTATTCAGGCATATTTCATACTATGTCACTGAGGGTATGTCACTGAGGCTCAGCTGTAGAACACTGAGAAGTATGAGGCCATGGGTTCTAGTCCTCGTACCACCAAAGGGAACAAAAGCTGCTCAGTTGATGGGAAAGATTCCTTTCAATCCTGCATTTCCAAGAGCCAAGAGAGTGTCTGGATCTGTGACATAAAAGGAAAGCATCCCCTGTCCCTTTGCCTTGTCCCAGGAACAGTGCCCTGCCTGAGGAACACTGTAGCCTCATCCTGTCTGCATTTTGGAAAAGCTATCCCTTCCTCACAGAGAGTGCTCCTGTATTAACTCCAAGAGGCAACCTTGACTCTACCCCACTCAGAGGATAAAATTTCCCTCACTTTCCATCATGTAACTTCACTTTGTCTAGGCTGCAGATATTGACTTTATCTGTGCTTCTCTTACATTTATTTCTCCTCAGTCCGTGCTCTGTTTACTTCCCTGTATATATTGGTAGATTGTGCCTTTGGCTAGCCTACCTCATGGGGTTACTGTGAGCAGTGAGTCAGATGGTGTGGGCAACAGTGCTTTCCAACATATGCTGTTAGTAGGATTTCTGCCATGTATTCTAAGTGGACAGCCAAGGTGTGCATGGGAGAAACTAAGGATTCAGAGCCAGAAAGTTGAAATGTCAGACTGGGTCAAACATGCAGGACCCTGAAGAAGAGATTGCATTGTTTTATCCAATTTATAACCGCCTTCAAGTTCTTGCTGGGTATGAGTCAAGGGGACCCTTGAACAGAGATACACTGGCTTTCTACCTTGGCACCCTGAACCTCGGCCAAATAACAGGGATGGGAAAGGCTGCTCTTCTGGGTTACAGGCTTTATAATATAACCAGGAGTCAGAGTGCTGTGGGGCCATTATTATTACAGATAGAGTGTGCAAATGATGACTCCTAAAGACATTGGCTAGTTCATAATAATGCCAGGCCTGGAACTGCTTCAGAACAGATGCCAGTCACCCCCTTCCTGTAGCCCAGAGCCAACTCTAGTGCCCTGGCTCTGTCACCTACCTTTGTCACTGGGGATGGAGGTTAGCTCCTCAGTGACACCCTGGTGCTCCTCATGACTGGCCTGGCCAGGAGGCTGGGGGGATATCAGTGGTACAGAGGGAGAGCTGCTCATGTTGCCTGGCTCCACAAGGAGGGAATGGTCATAGCTGTTGTTTTGTGGAGGAGCTGGGGCACGGTGCCCATCAGGAACCTCAAGTATCTGATGAGGAAGGAAAAGAGACTCAGTCCAGGGTCTTCTCAGGCCTGTGACATTGCAGTGACCCCAGGAGACTCCTCACACCTTTTCTTTTAGCCCCGAGGACAAAAAACTGTCACTGCCTCAAGTCCTTTATTCCCTGACCTAGCTTCAGTCAGGAGAAACTGTTTCTCTCAGAGCACTTTTGTTCTTTTTCCTCAAGGTTTGTCAGTCCAGTGCACAGTCGTTTATTTGTGTGATGTGATCAGTGCCCCTCTGTGTATGAGTCTCTTGGACACAAAGGTGACTAATAGATAGAGACAAGGTACCAGAGCAGTGCATATGCTGTAAGCCCCTGCAGGACAGCCGTGCAGATGGCCATCATACATTCGATACCTTTTCCCTCCTTTTTAAACATCTTATGGTACCTGAACCCCCAGCAAACTAGTGTACACATGTGCCTGGGGGCATATGAAATCCTGCATATATCCAACATAAAAAGCAGCTAGGAGCCAGGTGTGGTGGTGCATGCCTTTAACTTGGGAGGCAGAGGCAGGTGATTTCTGTGAGTTCAAGATCAGCCTGGTCTACATAGTGAGTTCCAGAACAGCCAGAACTACATAGTGAGACCCTGCCTCTAAATAAACAAACAAACAAACAAAAAACCTGAGGCCTGTACTCATCAGAATTATGCTCATACTGTATACTGCCCAACTGCTATTCTGTCATTTAACTGTGTCAGTACAAAAAGATTGCAAAAGAGGTAGCTGGTAATTCAGCCTGTGGGATAGGGAGAAGGCTGCATATGGCACCTGGGTATGAAGGATGGACTGATGCATGTCACCAGTAGAGATAGAGGGAAGGGGTGACTGACAGTGAGGTGGCCCAGGCTGAGGCACATGTGGGTGACGGTGCCCAGTCCTCAGGGACCTGTCAGGTGACAGTTTCCTCCTAGCTAGGGCTCTTCTCTATGCTCATTTGTCATGGTCAATCTTGCGTGTCAGCCCTATGGGAGTTAGAACCCCAGTGGAAACAATCTCTGGGCATGTCTGGGAGGCATTACTTAAATTAGGTTGACTGGGGTAGGAAGACCCACCATAAATGGGCAAGGCACAGTTCCCCAGGCAGGGGTCCAGACTGAATAAAAAGTGAAGTCAGACTGAACACAGGCTTCGGCGCTTTCTGCTTCCTGGCCATGGATGCAATGTGAGCTACACAGTGAGGCCCTGTCTCAGAAACAAACAAACAAAACAAAAACCAACTAAAACCAAAAATAAGGGGCTCAGCGGTTAAGAGCACCGTCTGCTCTTCCAGAGGACCGGGTTCAATTCCCAGCACCCACATGGCAGCTTACAACTGTCTGTAGTTCCAGTTCCAGGCAAACACCAACACAAATAAATAAGTTTAAAAAAACAAAGCCAAAAACAAATGATAATTAAGAAAAATAAGTAGGTAAATAACAAACCGAGGCGTGTACCCAATCCCTAATTGAACTGTGTCAATATAAGAACTGACAGAATAAGCTGTCGGTCTCACTCTCGTTACCAAAGCTTCCTTACCATATGTGGAACCCTGGACTTGTGAGCCAAAAGTAACATCTCCTTCCTTCCATTGCTTCTGTCAGATGGGTGTCAGAGCAAAGATAACTAGCATGTCTATCCCTTCCCCAGTGACACCCACCCACCTCTTCAGTTCTTGTGCGTCAGTCCATTTGAGACAAATAAATGAACTTCCTCTATGTGCTTCTGGAAGGTGGCTGTTTCAGGTTATTGCTTACCGAGCTACAGCCTGAGAGGCCTCAAAGAGTGGCAGTGGTCTCTGCCTTTGTGCAGGTGAGGCCTGTCAGTACCCTCAGGGCAGGCAGCCACCACTCACCCTCAGCAGCTCTTCTTCACCCTGCTCCTTCACAAACACCTCCTCCAGCTCCTGGTTCAGTCCTTCGAGGCTTCTGTGCAGGCAAGGGCTGAGTCGCAGGACAGAGGATCCTGGAGGGAAGCTGGGAAGGGTTGCCTAAGGAGAGGCAAATGAGGCAATGGCATGAAGTACCCATCAAGCCTCAGCCAGTTAATTATGACCAGGGTGATGGCCATGGCCACACAGCTTGCCCCTTCACCTTCTTTTCAAGTGTGGGGAGGGAGAGGGTGAACTGGATACAGCTACAGATTGGAAGCCACTCACTCAGAGGGGCTTTCTCCAGGAGCTGGAGCTTTGAGGCATCTAGGGGACACTGTTAGTGCCACTGGCTTAACTGACATACATGATTGGGGCAGGGGAAAGGCTCTAAGAAAGTGAGAGGCCTTCCATTACAACACGGATGGTCAGAAGAACTCTCCACTATGGAAGCCTGCCAAGAAGGAAAGCCGCAGGGGTGTCAGGGGAGATGGCATACCCTCAGTGCTCCCCGGACAGCATGGTCCCCTTGCACAGGGGAGCTCCGCTCCTTCTCCTTCCCGCTGCGGCTCAGCTTTGTCCTGTGCAGCTGTTGCTTCAGCTTGGTGATCTAGCAGCCAGAGACAAGGAGAAGGGGAGTGAGGTACCAAGTTTACAGGTTCCAAGGCCCTGTCCATGAAGACACGTGAAGGGAGGTGGATGTCAATCTCTGAATCTCAAAACAGCTCACGGGTGCTAAATCAATGCCATGACAATGAGTTCCTCAGCTAAGCTGAATATTCTGCTTCTAGACTTGACCTTTTAAATTGCCATGCATTCCCTGGGTGAATAACTCTCCAAACAGAAAACATCTAACATCATGGCTATGGACTGTAAGGGACACTAACATCATGGGGCAGGTATAGTGGCACATGCCTTTAATTCCAGCACTTGGGAGGCATGATCTGTATGATGTTCAAGCCAGCCTGGTCTATACAGCAACCTCCAGGACAGTTGAGGGTACATAGAAAGACTTGTCTCAAAAAATAAAAACAAAAAAGGGCAATGAGCAGTCTCTGTTTTTCTTTTTTTAAGAATCTCTTTCCAGGGGCTGGAGAGATGGCTTAGTGATTAAAAAGCACTGGCAACTTACTGTTCTTGTGGTCCTGAGTTCAGTTCCCAGCACCCACACAGTGGCTCACAACCATCTATAACTTAGGTTCCAGGGGATCCAATGCCCTCTTCTGAATGCTGTGGGCACCAGTCATGCATGTGGTACACAGACATACATGCAGGCAAAACATTCATACATATAAAATAAATCTAAAAAAAAAAACTTTAAACATGTTTTTCGAAAGTTTATTTTTAATTGTGAGTATGTGTGTGAGTCTGTGTTTGCAGGTGAGTGCAGGTGCTGGAGTTACATAGCGGTGGTGAGCTGTCAGACATGACTTCTGAGAACTGAAGTTGGATCAGTCCTTTGCAAGTACAATGCATGATCCTAACTGCTGAGCCATCTCTCCAAACTGGCTGTTTTTCTTTCTTCTTTCCTTGAGACAAGGTATTATTCTGTGTAGTTCAGACTGGCTTTGAACTCACAATAACTTCCTGCCTTAGTCTCCTGAGTGTTCAAATTACAGGCATGTGCCTCTAGGCTTGGCTGGAAGTGGCATTTCCAAGGGTCAATAACAATTTCCGAAATGATATTCTCAAGTATCCCAAAGGCTTTGAGACAGAGAGTATAGAAATCCCCTCATTTAAAAGTAAATAGACTGCAGAAAGATAGGTCCTCTAGAAGAAGGACCACATTTCATCTTGACTCCCAGACCCTGTACCAGCATAATGTTTTTGTAGTGGTGGTGGAACAAGCCTACTGTAACCCATCTCTTGGGAGGCTGAATCAGAATGTTTAGTTTGAGGCCAGCCTAGGTTATACAGCAATAGCCTGCCCTCTCCCCTGCATCCCCCCAAAAACCCCAAGCCAACAAATAAGCATACAAACACTTTTGAATATGATATGATGCCTATCAGACTTGTAATTCTGGGCCTTCAGATCTGAGCAGGATACAGACTATATGAATGGGAGAGAGTCTAGTGGAATTCAGAGAGCAGGTCTGCTGCCCACTGTCTAAGTTGTAATGACTGTCAAGAATGACAGCTTTGTTAAATTATTGTTTTAGACTTATTTAGTTTATGTGTATGAGTGTTTTGTCTGCATGCATGGTTACCTGGTGTCCATGGAGATCAAAAGAGGGCATTGGATTCCCCCAGAACTGGAGATACCAACTGTTTTATGCTACCATGTGGATAATGGGAATAGAACTAGGGTCCTTAGAAGGAACAAGTATTGTTAACCTCTGAGGCATTTCTCTAGCTCCTAGAAATGCTTTGTAATACAGTGCTAGGGACTGAACCACTCTGGGCTGCATCTCCCAGCCCAAAAAAGGCCTTTTAGACTTGCTGCTGTAAATCAATCAGACCATGAAGACCATGCCTCCCCACCCTTCCTGTGCAGAATTTGTTTACTCTGCAATTCAAGGCTCTAAGAACTTTTCACATTTCCGCTCGGCCTTAACCTTGCAGTCCAATCACTTTCTATTTTCTCAGTGATCTAAGCATAAAGGAGGTAGAAACAACCTCCCTTGAGAATAGGTCAGGGTGAGTCCTGGTAAGTTGACTCTTTTTTTGGAGCTACCACATGACACTACAGGCGGAGCTGGATTAGGAGCCTTGTAATTCCAGCCTATGGCTTTCTCTCCACAGTCTCAATGCCTCAAGCCCTCCTGGGCCAGAGGGAGAGCCAAGATAAAACATTTAGAAACTCAAGATTATTTTTTCTCTCCTTTAAAAAAAGATAAAAAAAAAAAAAAAAACCTAGGTGGATGATTAAGTAAAAAATGAGGCTGGAGCCTGATCCCAGGGGTTGTTCCCTGTCTTCCTTTAGTCTCTGAATCACTTATCAAGAGTCCAGTCTCAATGTAACTAAAGCAAACAACTCTCCAAGCCTGGATGCTGGGACCATCAGCAGCCATGGCTAGGTTTTCTGTAGCAAGTGAATCTGTGGTCCTACAACCAACCAAGCCAATGGAAGGTTGGGAGTCAGTTGAAGAACTCTGCCCTCATGAGGCTGGCAGGAAGCAAGAAAGCCTGGAAGTGTAGCTATCCTCTGGTAAAAATGTCACACAGTGCCAGGAGACTGAGGTTGTAGGAAGACGGCACTTACCTCTTTCCAGTGGTCTGTGCTGCCCCATGATGCTGACCGCTTGTGCATGCAGAAGCTGGCCCGCTCACCTTCTGGCTCTTGCCAGGACAGGGGTGTCTGTAGAAAGACATGCAGTAAGACAGGCAGCTCTGCAGGCAGGAAGCAGCCAGGCGGTTTCCTGAATAGAGGTGGTGGCCTATGAAGCCTTCTCACATCTGTTCATCAACCTCATGGACATACCCAGCCTGCTTTATTCTTCCAGGCAAAGAAAGCCATGTACATGGCCTCATCCCAATTTTTACTCTCCAGAAAACCTTCACAAAGTCCAACAGTATTGACCTCTTCTCTTTTATTAATTTATTTTTATTGTGTATTTGGTACTGGGGATGGAACCCAGAGCCTTGTTCTACCGCTGAGCTACATCCTCAGCCCTTCCTCATCATTCTCTTTCATGTGCTATACTCCCAGTCAGTCTGGGTGCACCCCGATGGTGAGGCCAAGTACCGTCCCTCTCCCAAGCAGCTGCAAAGGAGCCCTGCATCCTTTATTCTCATCTGCTTTGTGTCCAGCCAAGGACAAGTGTCTGGGTGCTCAGCAAGAAGAAGTCGCCAGACAGGATTCCAAAGAGGAGCCAGGAAAAAGGTCTCCTGGGGGCCTCTGGATGAAGCATGGAGCAACTGTCTAACATGGTGCCTCAAACTTATTTCATCACAAGGAGGGAGGGTCCAGGACTCCAAAGTCCTCCTGAACAAGCAAGGAAAAAACAGTTTCAAAAAAATGGAGCCAGAATTCTAAATGGCTCTAAATCTGCTCATGCCTCCTCCCCACAGCCTCCCTTGCTCCTCACGGAGAAGGACTTTCCATTTGCCGCCTTCCTTTCCCTGATGCATGAAGGCAGGGGACCCAAGATGGTGGTGGAGGAGGCCTGACTAAAAGAGGAAGCTACTGGCTTCAAGCATGAAGCTCAAAAGGCCCAGATCTCCCTATCACCAACATCCCACTTCCATTCCAGGAAAGGGGCCAAGTGGAGTGAGTGCTCCAGTGGGACCAGCTCCTCTCTGACTACTGTGCAAGGCTGCCAAAAGCACAGGGCCTGGGAACTAGCTCCTCTAAGAGATCTGCTGACCTCCCCCCAAGAGGCTGCTGCACAGAGACAGGGAGGATCAGGGGAAAACAAGACTCTTCACCACCCAACAGCTGCTAAGAGGACCTCACGGGGCAGTCTGAGCCAGGGCTGCCTTGTGTGACAGCTGCATGCAGGGAGCCACTGCAGACGAGCCTCTGGCCCTTCCTGTCTGCAGCTGCCCATGAGCAGGACCTTTACCCTGGCTGTGATATATAGCCAGAGAAAGACAACAGATATCACCCGGGAGTCCGTCCTCAGGCCGTTTCCCAGCATTCTTCCTTCTGGGAAAGGGCATCTGGGAAGGTAGGCATTTACCCTAAAGCCCTCAGGTGATGCTGGCCCTTACAGTGTCTGGGAACCAAGAAGCAGATCTTTTTCCAAATGTCTATATCCCTTGAAACCAGAGTGTCAGACCTCAGAAGAGCCATATGGCTGACAGGAAACATTGCCTATTTTCCCCTCATCTGCCAGGCCTCAGCAGACACCCGCAAGCCCCTTTCCTAGTATGCCTAGGCCGAGCTTGCAGATCACCAGTGCTGCTAGTACAGCAGAGACCCACAAGAAAACAAACAAACAAAATGGCTTCTGAGAACAGGCCTTGCCAATACTTGAACGTCAAGTCACTGCAACTGAACTTAGGGACTTCTGGAATCTAAAACTCTGAGAGAACACATATCTGCTGTTTTAGGCCATGAAGCCTGAGGTAACTGTTCAGCAGGAACCTAACAAGGCGGGGTTGCCTGACCTTCAAGCTGCTTCCGGGCTGGTGTAGTACTGTCAAGTCAGCCTGGCATGTCACAGTCTAGCTTTCTGTCTCTCTAGCTGCAGGAGGGATGCCAAGTGGGGGAACTGTGCCCTTGCTTGCTCAGGATCCTCCTTCCTGAGCCTCACTACAAAGGTCTAGATCATGGTCTCCTTGAGAAACAGTAAAATCATAGCTAAGAACCACCTCAAGGAGGTCAACAGACAGGGTGAGACCAGGCTGTGGGACAGCTGTGTCAGTGCTCATCCTAGCCCCTTTGTACAAAGGAGAGTCCAGGCACAGAAGACAAAGGCATGAGTGTGGGGACACGTGCACTAGTTTGGATTTACTCCTCACCCTGGCTAAGGAAGCAACTGGGTGGGGAGTACGCTTACTCACTAACCGTGAGCGGGCTGCCAGCTGTGAAGCTGCTCAGACTGTACAGAACTGGACATGCATGGGTAGAGTATGAATGCCTTGCCAGGGATTCTAAGATTCCAGCATAACATGTGGAAGGATAGATAGATGGGCATGGATGTGGAAGAAAGCATCCCAAGGAGCTAACAGAGCAACAAAAGGAAAGAGGCTGGAATGTCCTCCTTGGCCTCCAACCCAGTTTGGAGCTAAGTTTCTGCCTGGAGGTCATGAGCAGCATGGGAAGAGTCCAGGCTCTCAATGTGGCCGGTCCCTTGGCTCCTGGGCATACTCTAATTGCAGAGCTGGGCTGGGTCTTAGGAACATTACCCACTGTACCTGTCAGAAGAGCAGCATGGGACCTGGCTAGTGAGAGATGGTTGGTCAGAAGCTGTATGATGGGCTCAGTTCAGCAACAGGCTAGTCCCTTAGGACTCTGGCCAAACAAAAAGGCTCTGAGGGTGTTCCACTGGCCAGCATTGAGAACTCTGGCTATAGGTGGCCAAAGCCACCATTTCTAACTCAACGGTGGCTAGACAACCCTCAGATTTTCCATCATGGCTCCATTTTCAAGTATTTACTGTACTGTCAAACCATGTACTGAACCACTGGTCCTGGTTGATAGTTTGGAAAACAGGCTCTGTGCCCAATCTCTCACACCCACAAAGAAAAACAGTTTTTTTTTTTAAACTTTATTTATTTATTTAATTATTTGCCTTGATGTTTGCCTGGAACTGGAACTACAGACAGTTGTGAACTGCCATGTGGGTGCTGGAAATCGAACCCGGGTCCTCTGGAAGAGCAGACGGTGCTCTTAACCGCTGAGCCATCTCGCCAGCCCCCAGAAAAACAGTTTTTAAAGGCCTGTGATGGGCACGCTGAATTATGTGCCATCAATAAGCACTGGAACAATAGTTCGGGGAAAGGGGGGAACCTCTCAACCCTGAACCCTACCATCTCAGGTGGGGAAAAAACAGAAAGAAAGTCCTCTCCAAGCAGTAAGCTGCCTCCACCTCTGGCCTTTGGGATGCCCTGTGATGATGTCTGTTAAGGGCTACTTTTCTCCCAAATGATAAGTCAGAGGTATATGTGGGGGAATCACAAAGGTCTTCCCATCTTGCCAACTAAAGAAGCAGACGTGGGGATGGAAAGAAGTGTGGGTGGAGCCAGACAGGGCAGGATGCCACAGCTGGGGAACTTTGTTCAAACAGCCATCCCAGCTGTGGTAAACCCACTTCCCCCTCCAGAAGAGAAGAGTACAAGGCCTTAGATGCTCTGCGCAGCAAGAAGGGAGAGAGGTGACCACAGCCACTGGCATGCACAGCCATCGCTGGCCCTGCTCTGGGCCCAGCCACTAGGAGAAACCAACCCAAAGCATTTGGTGGCCAGCTCTAGGTTACCAAATGGCCTGGGGGAAGGGTGGGCCACAGAGGAGAAAACACACTCAAATAAACCTAGGCCATTCGGAAAATCTCCTCTCAGACACAGGACTTCCCACAGAAAATGGAGATGCCACAAAGGGTAAGGTGGGGAGTAACTTCCTAGTCCTTCCTGACCCTGTTCTCAGGACGCTAATACAGGGGACACCTTTCACATTGTTCTTTCAGCTTCAAAACATACTGGGCTGGACGTACAGCTCAGGAGTAGAACATCTGGAGAAAATGTGCAGGCCCTGGGTTCCATCTTCAGTACTGCAAAAGACACAAACCAGGAAGCAGTGCCCCTACCTGGTTATCACAATCATATCCCTTCCTCCCTCTTAGGATAGCTGTTTCCCTAAATAAGACCCTCCCATATTCCACTTGTTCCTCTTGCCTCAAATGTGTGAGGAACCCAGCTCCCATGTCACTCTCTGGCTTCATACTTGACTGAAGGCATAGAACATGGCTAGGAAGGCAGTCCTGAGATTGCTGACAACATTGCCATAGACTCAAATGCTGAGAGTTGTCAATCATCTGCCTCGTGCAGAGGCCTAGACTACACACCACACCCAGTTCTCTAATGGCAGGTATTCTGTCTCTCTGACACTGGCTTGGAATAAGTAAGGCCCCTGGTGCCTCCAGGGGTTTTCTGGGAAGGTGCTGCTTAGCCTTAGCCAAAACTGAAAAGCACGTCCCTTGGGAGTATCAGGTATGTATGGCCTCCAACACAAGGATTCTAGGCACCCAAGGGAGCAGTAACAATTACCTGCCAGTTAAGCTGAATGAAGCAGACCATGAAATGTTCCACTACTGTGGCTAGGAGGAAAAGGGCACAGGTGAGGGGAAGGGTAGGAATAGTTGGCTTGCTCAAAGCAGCTCAGAAAGGTCTGGCACCCACCATTCCCAACGACTGAAAAGCTTTCAATGAACTCAGGATGCAGCTCAGTGGTAAAACATGAGCACTTCCTTTGCATGCTGGAGGCCTTGGGCTCTCTCTCCAGCATCACAAACCAACGACATAAGCTTTCAAAGACCTTGACAGATCCAGTCTCCCTCCTCTTTCCCTCTCCCCACACTCCCTAATCATTTCTTAATCCACCTTTTCTGGGTGATCTCTTGCTGTTTAGAAGAGAAGCATGAGGTCTTCTGGGGAGATGTCAACTGAGCCTAAGACTTCCACAGTGTAATGCTAGTGCTAAAAATGGCAGCTTGTGCCAACCAGAGGCCTCGAGCAGGAATCTGAGTGGAGCCCAAACCTAGAAGCAGAAAATTCCCTGAAGAGCAGGCAGGGAAGATGGGCAGAGTGCATACTTGGGGTTGGATGCTTATGCTGATCAGAATTCTCCCACCTCTTGCCTGCAGCCACAATATTGACAGGTTGCTAAGAGTTCCTCGAGGGCTGGAGCCCATCCCAGGGAAGAAGAAAGCTAGAGGGCTGGGCCTTGCCAGACCCATGGAGGCACATCGCTGACCTCTGTCTTGCTGTGGCAAGAAGCCCAGACTTGTTATATAAAAGATCTGGCCCTGCAGCTGGAGCTGAAGCAAAAACATGCAGCTGAGAACCCAGGCTACTCCACTCAGCCAGAGGATGCTGAGGCCAGGCCTGCCTCAGAGTGACAAAGAGAAAGCTATGTGAGGAGTGGGACAGTCACTAGCAGACAGGAAGTGACAGAGGAGGGGATAAGTGGGCTGCACAACTCTCTGATGTCTAACAAAGGATGCTCATGACTCCGCCTACTTGAAGCAACCTCAAGTCCCACTCTTGCAGGAAGCCCTCCTTGATTAAGTACATTATCTGGCCCGAGTCAAAGAGAAAGGAGTGTGTCCTCCTAGGCCCACAAGGGAGAAGCATAACCTACCTTTCAAAAGGATCAAGGGAGAGCAGTGCTGGGCTCCCAGGGGAGGCCCACACCTCTCCCCTCTCCTCCCGCCTGCACATCTAAAGAGGACCATTGTCATCTTACTGTCTTAAACTTGTTTCAATTATTTTTTGTGCAACATGCAACATGGGGCATTTCTGGAAGAATCTTGCTTCTCCAAACTTTGCCAGACATCCACCCCATGACATCCTTTGGCTGACTGTTCACTGGCCTTCAGGGAACTGACAATCAGGCTCAGAAAAACCAAATCTTGTTCCCATTGAAAAAGAGTGAGCATTCAAACATTCATTAATAACATCTGAAAATGGGTCTCATAAAAAGAAAGGAAAACGGGATGTGCTGAGAAAGAGGCAGAGGGAGTGAGTTGCATGGCAAAGGGTCCACATCCTTCAGCCATCACACAGCATGCATGTGGCAGAGCAGATACCCTCTATCAGCACACAAACCAAGAGCTGCCTCTCTGTTTTGTCCTGTTACCCAGAATAAAGGGCTGAATCGACCTGGATTTTCTGACTCAATCTTTTGCTTTTTTTCTCTCAGTTTTTCAAGACAGAGTTTCTCTGTGCAGCCCTGGCTGTCCTGAAACTCACTCTGTAGACCAGGCTGGCTTCACACTCAGAGATCCACCTGCCCTTGCCTCCCGAGTGCTATAAGTAAAAGCCTGTGCCTACCACCACACCCAGCCTGAGGCTTTCATGTTCTTTCCTGCATTTCAACCTGTGCAAGAACAACTCAGTTGTTCTGAAGTTGAGAGGACTCAGCCTAAGCTGCCTGCGGCCGGAGCCTCACTCTCACCAACTTAACTGCTAAGAAGACTGACATTCTGAGTCAGACTGAAAATGTCTTTGGGTGATTTCCAGATGGGATGGCTATCTTATCCAAGAGATGGACACCGGACTGGCTGGTTTGTGGAGGTCCCTTCCAAGGGTAGGACTCTTCATGAAAACAGAAGAAAGCAAGCCGGGCTTCGCAGGACTTAGATGGGTGCCCTGGAACCTTAGCCTGGCTGCTGGCAAGGTGTAGCTCCTTACAGGAATGCCCTGCTTCTATTGCTCCAGTGGGTTCGGCCCTGGCTCAATACTTCTTTGACCACTTCCTCGGCTGCCTGGGGGAACTCAAACTGGACTGAATGTTGGTTTTAGTTTAACTTCTCATTTTAAAAATCCCAAATTCCAAAGTTGGCTGTGGAGTCCCACATGTAAACCCTGAAAGCCAAACTGAAATGTCCAGCTTGACGTCTCTCTTCACCAGGCACATGGAATGCAAACTCTTTTTCATCTACATTTACAAAGAAAAACAGCAACAGCAAAAACCCTGGTAAACAGTAAGATGAAAAGTATCTATGGACAACCAAACCCCAGGACAAGTCATTTCAGTGACAGAACTCCTGATGGACCAGAGGCCCCCTCAGCCAGCCCTCCTACCCCTCCTGATCCCATTAGGATACAGCTGCATTACCTGGGTGGCCTTGTCATTGGTACAGCAGGTGAAGGCCCCATCGGCATCTCGTGGCCACTGGCCGAGAAGGTAGGAACTGAGGACGGTGTCCAGGGAGAATGTACGTCGGACCTGGGGTGGCTGAGGCCTACACACTGACTTTTCTGGGGCCACCGAACATGGGACACTGGCTGAAAGAGAGCACAGCCCGCAACACCTTGACATCAGCATGGAGGAAGGAGTCATGGTAACTGGCCTCCTCTCTTGCAGGAACCTCACCTGCAGGCCATGCCATCACTGCCCACCTCCCTGGAAGAATTCACAGCAGCAGAGGAGCATCTGTCTGATCTGCCTTCCTGGCTTCTTCACTTAAGCAATGGGACACATTTTCACCATTTCGCTTTGGAATCAGAGTTTAACTTTGATTTGTTTGCTTGTTTCTCTGTGTAACACTGGCTATCTTGGAACTAGCTCTGTAGACCAGGCTGGCTTCACAAAACTCTCAGAGATCTGCCCACCTCTGCCTCCTGGGTGCTGGGATTAAATGCATCTGCTACCACGACCAGCTTTAGAAGTTATTTTAGACTCTGAGCCCTAAGCTCAAGTCTCCACACCAAGACTCCTTGGAGGAGGAGCTCGGTTTCTCAGCCTTAGGACGAACGAACCCCATGTTCACAAAAACCAATTTTCTTGCCCTTTTTTCTATTTTCTGCCGTCCTTTTTCCCTCCTGTATCCATTTTGGGGCTTCTACACTGCACAAACATGGCTCAATTCATTTTTTAAAAAAATCTTTTCTTCTTTTTTGTGCTGCTGGGAACACAACATATATAGGCTAAGCAATCATTCTACCACCAAACTACATTTCACAACTCCATTTTCCCCCACTTTTTCTTTTTTTTTTTTTTTGAGAACTTGGTACATTGCCTAGGATAGCCTTGAATTAGCTATGTAGCCCAGGCCCACACTGAACTCCTTCTGTAATCTTTCCGCCTCTGTCTCCCCGATAGCTGGGATTATAGGTGTGCTCCTATAATGAAGGAGTCTTCCTGTTTCCTTCAGTCCAGGAACTTCCAGGAGAGCAAGGGATCTGGCATGGAAAGAACCACACAGCTCCGAGAAGAGGAGTCCAGTTTAGGAAACCATCCAGGTCTGCTGTCTCCCCGCCACCCCATCCCTCTGCCTCTTATCTGAAGGGCAAGAACAAAAAGCGAAAAGGGGCAATTGTAAATGCATTCATTTCATTTTACATTGGTTAAAGGTTTCTGGGAGAAATTAAAAACTGAAACTGTTTTTAAAACGTAAGGGTTCTGGAATCATCTGGAAGTTTCAGTGATCTGGGTTGACCCTGTTTTCCATGGCCACGTGCAAAACATTCCACTATCTGCAGATCTGTAAAGACGATCCTTTAAACAGAACAAAATGCTTTCACATCTGTAGTAATCCCTTGGTAATTTATGTGTATATTCAGCACAGCAGGAAGAACTGGGAACTGTAGGTATAAATAGACTTGACGAAGTTTATATTAAAGAGACACAAAAAGATTGGCAGTTCTTCAAAAAATTAAACAGAGAATTCCCTTAGGGTCCAGAAATTCTACCTCTAGGTATAGACTCCCCTTGAAACAAACCAAGTGAAAGCAGAGATTTGAAAAATTATTCATATACCCATGATCATAGCAGCATCAATTAATTATAATAGTCCCAAATTGAAGGCAACCTGTATTACAACACTAATGGTAAAATAACCCAGACACAAGACAGCAGGTAACTGTCGGGTGATCCCTCTTCATGAGGCATCTAGAATAGGCAAATCCATGGGGACAGAAGTAGGTAGAGGTGACCATGAGCACAGGAGGAGAGGGATGGAAGTTATTGTTAATAAATACCAACTACTGGGGATGGTAAAAATTTCTAGAAATGATATGGTGATGCCTACATTGACAAGGTAGCCACTGAATCATAAACTTAAGATGTTTAAAGTGGTAAATTTTACATTATGTTATCACAGTTAAAAAAAGATACCAACAACATCATATTCTCTAAATTAATTTAAGAGAATTTACATATAGTTTGAAAGGCTTGTAACCAGTATAAAATATACTGTATTTTGCCTTATTCCAGCCATTATAAAATCTCAATTCAAAGTACAATGTGAAACAGTAATTTGTTTAACTAATCCTATATTACTGAACATGTTGTTTTCTCTCTAATATGGAGATCATCAGTTTTAGAGCATCACTACCCTTTATTCTTAGTTTTTAATTTAACCTTTTTCATATTTCTAGGTCATCTCCCTCAGCCAGCAAATAAGTACTCCCTTAGAGTACCTATGTTCCATGAATGTTTTTGGGTTTGTTGGTTGGTTTTTAGAGCCAGGATTTCTCTGTGTTACAGCTCTGGCTGTCCTGGAACTGACTTTGTAAACCAGGCTCAGACTCAGAGCTCTGCCTGCCTCTGCCTCCCAAATCCTGGGATTCAAGGCCTGCATCACCCTCACCCTGCAGCCTAATCAGGCCTTAACCTTGCACTCCTCCTAAGGGTTAGGATTATAGGCATGTTCCACCATGCCTGGCAATACATTATTTTATATGATCATAGCATCTCTACGCTAAAATTCTCCAAAGCCCCCTCAAAGCTAGAAATCAGGAGCAGTGAGATGACTGGGGGGGGGGGGGAGCACCTGATGCCTAGAGACCTAAGTTAGATGCCCAGGACTCATTGGTAGAAAGAATCAACTACTGAAAGTTGTCCAAGTCGTTCTCTGACCTCTACTCTCATGCTATGGCCATGCATGTGTGCAATACACACACACACACACACACACACACAGAGTAAAAAGAAAGCCAGGTGTCAATGGCTCCATGCTATGGACCACTTACTGGTCCAGGGTCCGTCACTCCTTTCTCTACATCCCGACATGGCACACTGTACCATTTCCCACCACTGATCAGGCCTTCTCTCCTCGCCCTGATGTTGAAATCTCACCTATTTGCCAGGCCAGCCTAACTGCCTCCACCTCCTCCCCAGGCTCCAGATCTTGGGAATCCCCTGCAAGGAGTGTCTCAGAATGTTTTGGGTTTGCTCAGTATACTTTGTACCCTTCTTGTACTTACTGTTCTCTCTCTTGGGTTTCAGGTATTTGTGACCCCTAGATAATGAATAGCCAGTGAGGTCAGGCTCTGATTTATCTTTGTAGCCCCCAGTGTCTACAGCCTAGAGCTGGCAGTTGGCAAGAACCCAAGTATTTGAATAAAACTGAAAAATCTAGAAAGATAACGCTTCTATAATCACACCACTGAATGTGTAGATCCATACCAGCCACTCATCTTGGGTAAAGACCCCATAGCCACTTGTCTATGGTCCTCCAGAGACTCTGGAGGGCTCAACCTCTTACTTTACTTATCTGTGACCTTGTTACTGCAGGAAGTAAGTGACAGACCCGCTAATTCAAGCTTCAAGTTTACCTTCCACACAAGTGATTTGCCTGCTCAGAATTCTGCGCTGGGCTTAAGATAGAAAGTGGCAATTCAATTCTTTCTGGGGGCTTCTGGTCTACAACAGAAACCACCTCAGACACTGAAATGGTGTTCTATAGCCCTCCATTAAGACTGTCCCTGACAGCCCAGTGAGAAGCCAGAGCCCTTAGAAAGCAGCACCTTTGCAATATTACATGACAAATAATCAAAGAGGCAGGTGAGTAAATGGCTGGCATGTGGGCTAGGATGTCATAATCCTAGAGGCTGCCCCTTCCTCGTTTTGAAGGACAGAGACTTACTCTAGGGCTGAGGAACAGTGCTGGAGAGAAAGGTCATTCAGAGTCAACTGCCCCATCCTCTCACCTGGAGCCCCTCCAGAGATCTGAAATATCCCACACTTATACTCCTTAGCCATGCACCGTTACTAAAGTACTCGGCTTTGCAGTCACCTTTTCCTCTCTCGTCAGCCCTAGAAAGGGACAAGGAGACCAAGGAAAATCAAGGCACAGAGAAGCAGTGTCTCATGACACCCCCATCTCAAGAAGGAGGCAGCGTCATATACCTAAACAAAGCCTCTTTCTACCTGTCGGAGGCTGCTGGATACCTCCGGGGGCACACCGCCTTTTTGGCTCCTCTCAGGGTCAAGGTATTATAAGAGGTAGGGGAAAGCCTGATTTTGGGTCTCCTGTAAATTATATTTGTTTTCATTTGTTTCTTGTGAGGAATCTATCACCTAGTGACAATGGCAACCACACAGATTTTACATCAATTTCCATCAGCCCTTATAACCACACTATTCAGCAAGCTGTTGCTGGGGTCCAATTTCAAGAACAGTTAGTAAGTGGTACTTCATTCATAGTACTGACAGGCTCCAGGAAACACTCAAAATCCTAGAACTGGTGTGAGCATCAACTATTTATTATTCCACTTGATATTACATTCTTTCCAACCACCTATAATCAAAATTGTTCACGAGAACTGTGTAACTTGTTCCTCAATAAATACATAAAAATAATAGAAATAGTAAAAAGAAAAAAATTTTAAAGGAACTATGATAGAAAGGGAAGGAAGGAAAAATAAAATGAAGAAAATCAAGTGTCCATACGGCAGGTTACCCTGCCTCCCCAGATGGTAGAGGGACCTGCTGCAGGACCCACCTCACTTTCCCCACCCCTTCAGATGAGCTCACAGCTGGGCCTCAGCCTTATCTCCAGTGGCCACATCCCAGCACAGGGTGCTGGCTCAGCTCCTAGCTAGCCACAAGGTACAATTACCTCCTTTCTCAGAGCCCTTAGGAAGATTCCATGGCCCCTCCCAAATCCCCAAATTCCTGGCATGTCTCAGCCCCTTTGAGGAGACTAAAATGCCATGTTTCTTTCTTGCCTAGGAAGTAAAGAAGGTACTTTTAAAAGATTGGAATTTTTTTTTTTTTACTAGAAAAAAAAATCTGTTTATTTTGTAAACCTCCCCCGAAATGGTTTGGCAAGCACCTGCTGTTTTGGGCACCAAAACTGATTAAGAGCTAAACCAAGGCATCAATTTCCCCTAACAACAAATCAAAGCCAAAATCAGATACTGATGTAACTCTGTGCTATCCTCAAAGGGGCTGCAGACTGGGGAACACAGTATGGTCCTGATGCGGGGGGGGGGGGGGGGGCCACAAGCAGTGTAGGTCTGGCAGCTATGTCCTCACGTGGTGTGATGGCAGCCAGCACCACTACCTTCATGGACTTGCCTTCCTTGGGACCAAGTTACCTGCTAGGGATGTTGAAAAGAAAAGAAATACAAATGTGCTTTTGTCCCTTAGGAAGATACAGGAGAGAAGAGAGGAGCCTGATGAAAAGCCTCTCCTGAGCAGGCTTCCCTGTGCTTTCCTGACTAACTGAGAAGGCAAACGCAGGTCTGGGGTTTGAACCTTCTACATATGAGGCAAGCACTCAGTCTACCACTGAGCTACAAGCTCAGCATTCTCTTCACTTTTTATTTCTTTTTATTTGGGGACAGGGTCTCAATTAATTACCTGCCCTAGGTATCCTTAAATTCAATCTTTAGCCTAGGAAAGCCTCACTTACATTCCTTCTGCCCCAGCCTCCTAAGTAGCTTTGATTACAGGCGTATCCTTACTGTGAAAGTCCTTTCCTTTACCAGGACAGTCTGTTGCTGCCCTTGATACTGTCTAAGATAAGAAGAGCAAGACGGAAACCAAGCACCTTGTAGCTAGGCAGGTGGTACAGGCCTGTGATCCCAGCACATGGGAGGCAGGGCATTAGGAACATGAGTTCCAGGCCAGTCTTGGCTACACAGTGATCCTATCTCAAACAAACAAAAATGAATATATCTTCTTACGGGCTTGGACTAGATAGCGATAGGTAAGCGCCTGGGTCCTACTGCTTGAAAGCATCCCTTTAGCCGTGTAGCAGTGGTGGTGGTGGTGGTGGTGGGGGCTGTGAGCATACCGGAAGCTGGGGAATGGGCTCTGTTCTGCACTTGTGTGATTACAGCTAAGGGATAGGAAGTGTTGAGAAGTCACAACGGTTGCTTGTGGCTGGAAGACGCGCTGGTTTCATTTCTGGGTGCCCCTCTCAGATTTGGGAACCAGAGAGAGAAACAGGACAATCGGCTCCTGTATCAGGGAAGACAAGCCACTTTCATGACAGGCCATGACAAAGCAGGCAGCCCTGAGACACGGGCTGGATGTCTGCAGCAGGCTGGAGTGTCCTGTTTACAACCCCACTGGGTATTATCGGCCCATCGCATGCAGCAGCCTCCACAGCTCAGCCACCTGGCGAGGCACCCTGGCCCTAGGCCAGACCATTTCACCATGCAGCTAAGCAGTGGCGGATGCTTTGGTTCTTGGGCAACAGCAAATGGAAAAAACAAAACAAAACACACACACACTAGATAAGAAGCCTTAGGTGCTATCTTCCAGAGCCACTTGGCCCTGTGTCTCAACTGCTACACTTGTATGGCTTTAGGGAGAGGGGCTAAGAGGAGAGGCCCAGCAGTCGGGTCAAGGAAGCCAAGAGCAGACCACACCTGCAGTAGGTCTGAGTGCCCACTAAGCATCAACTCTCCGATAGTCTCTGCTGATAGGAGACAGGAAGCCACTGGAGGTGATTAGAGGGAAGGCTGATGTCACTGGCTCATTAGTGTCAGCTACCCACCAACCAGGCACACCCCAGGGGCTACCCCCCCACCCCCGACCGGCAGAGGTGCTTTCAAAAGGGCCACCAATTCATCTGGACCTCTCCCAAGACCCATCACTTGAAATCAACTCAACCATAACCCCAGCAGAGGAATTCAAGGGAGAGGTGACCATGCTTAGGATGAAGACTGATGTGGGACATGTGACAATTTCTAGATCTTCTCAGCTTTGCCAGGGGTGGGGACAAAGCAATTTGCCAAATCAGCCCTGACCAAAGGGTTCTGACTGGGCATCTGGACGATTTCATCATTTCACTGTCTTTCAGGCCAGGTAGGAGGGAGACAGCGAGGGTGGAACGATGCTGTTCTTTACACCACCCCCGGCATGTGCCTAGCCTTCCTAGCAGAGCCCTAAAACGAAAGCGAAGCATAATGAGATTTTACATCCAGCAAAAACTCCATGACTAGCTGGTTCAACAAACAAGGTATGAGTCATTTTCTCATGTCATCAGACTTTGAAAAAGTCTTAGCATTAGCCTTCTCATCTCTGCTTTTAAAGAGAGAATAGCCCTTACTGTAACAAAAGTGCCAAATATGCTACAGGAAATAAGAAAAAGCAGATGAGTAAAAACCCAAAACTAAAAGCCATGCATGTCCCACCCAGAGGTCACCACAGTGCCACGTTTCTCCATGCACACTTAAAACACCTGTGTTTGTTTTTCAATTCATGATCTTCACTTAGGGATGAGCAGCACATAGGGCCAAGGCAGTATGACGGGACACTGAGGGGCCCTGTCCTGTCCTGTCCACTGTGGTACAGCACTGGAGAAATCGGGAAAATAAAATACAGCAGGGTCTCCTCAGAATTTCTAAACATTTCCCCCAAAACCGATCTGGAGTATGTAGGAGAAGTTCCTCCAGCAGCCTCACAGGGATTGTCTTTCTATTTCTGTACATGTGCTGGGCTTGATAGGTATTGCTGGCTATGACGAGGGGCCACTTCTTAACTCAGAGACACGTGGGCTTTGGAGGGAAGTTGTGGTAAAACTGAAACCCCCCATATGACTGTAGGAGGGTTAGAAGACCTCCATGGAAAGCCCATGGAGACCCCATCCATTCCATCTGGAGCTCTGAGTAGGTTTCCTTTGGTGTTTTTTCAGCACTGAAACTTGAACTTGGAACCACTCTGTCTCTCAGCTATAATCCCAGTCCCAACTAACATTTCCTTCTGCACTAAATCTCAGGCAACAGTCAACCTTCAGAGGGAGAAGAGACTCAAAAGAACTAGACTGGGGTGGGAGGCAGTTACGTCATGTTTCCCCTACCAACAAGATTTTACCCAGAAAAGAGAAATGGTATCCATCCATCACTGTGGCTCCATATTTAAATGTACAACCAGTGAAACCATGTCTGACTTTCCAGAATGTAGATCACATCTGCAGGCAGCTGGAGGGCTACGCCAAGAAAAGCCTTTCTGAAGATGTCACTGTGGGAAAAAAAATAAGGAATACACTAACTGTGCATCTTCCAGGAGGCAAAGGGTAACCCAAGAGTGCATGCACCAGCATCAAAGAAGCAGGCTGTCGGGCCTCTGAAATTGTTCAGTTCTCAAGAAAATGCAGTTAGAAGAAAAGGAAGTAGTCTGAACTTTTCACCCTTTATCTCAATTGTCAAGAGTTCTGTAGGGTTGTAGCATTCTCAAGACAAGACACATCACGAGCAGTCACTGATGGAAGCATGCTTTCCTTAGGATCTAATGGGGGCCGTTGTAAGAAGAACACACACAGTAGCCTCCTCCCATAAAACAACCCCTCACCCTATGGTTGTTGGAACATAGTGGGTTCTTTGGGGATGTACAAACTCAGAGGATGGGCAAGCACCCTTTTTCCTGCTTCACTTCTTATGGTACTGATTTCCATCAAACAGAAGAAAAAAAAATCATGACACCCAGTCAGCTCTTAAATTAGCATCTAAGGTTTTGTGGGGCAAAAGGAGAACCAGATTGTGAGGCTCATCTATAATGAATTTTGCAAGAGGACAACTATGAAAGTGTAGCCTGGTTTCTGTTCTGATTCTGTGCGCCCCACACTCTCATGCATTCACCCCCTTATGCAGCAGTGTGTCCAAGACTTGAAAATGACAGGTATCACCGCATGTTGAAAGGTGAACTCATTTCTCCAAGGTCAAAGTGCAAAGTGAGGCCCTTTATTTCCCAAATAAAAGAGTTTTTCAAAGAACATTTCCCACATTTGTATCTTAGTCAGACTCAACTGTTTCATGACTTCCTGGCTGCCTTTGTTCAGGAAATCCTTACTAGGAACTAGATGATCCTACCTGGGACTGGGAAACGTTGCATTAGTCATGGGGCATGTTGTGTTGGCCAAGGGAGGATGAAGATGGTATAAAAAAGAGAGACAAGTTCTAGTGAGGAAAGTAGGACTAAACAGCAGGAAAATAAGATTCCAGATGATTTTCAAACAATCAAAATAATTTCCACTTTATGAATAAATCAGTATCAATTTTAACTCTATCCATTCAGCTTTCTTCCTGGCTCCCAGTAAACTTCTAGACAACACATTAACTAATACACTATTTGATGCCAGCCAAGCTATACAAAATACCTGTGAACGTGAACAAACTTTGATAGCCCTCCCCTACAAAGTAAAATTATTTTTGTTATTCCTCTTGTTGAATCAGTCATGCCAGTATTCTTTTCAATTCGTGTTAATTCACAACTGTCTCTATGAGATTCTCAATGTAATTTCTCAATCGTGAAGAGTCAATAGATGCCAAGACTACTGGGCCAAAGGTTGTGTGGAAAAGGATATTTACCCAATGCCAAAGTGTCACCCCCATAACTCACTTAAGAGGAGAATAATGTGCTTTTTACAGTGGGCAATGTGGTGGTTACCACCTAAAGTGACCAAATTTAACATGACTAGGCTGGAGGTACAGTTCAGCGACACAGCATATGAGATCAGTCCCTATACCCCATCTTCAATGACAGTATTACTATTTAGGAACAACCTGCTATTATACACTTCCTAAAATAACAGTATGAAGGTACAACTTTACCCATGAAAAGTTTTTTGTTGTTATTATTTTGCATCTCACTATGTTGCCCTGGCTATCCTGGTACTCACAGTCTCCTGAGTGCTAGTATTAAAGGTATGTGCTGCCATGCTCGTCAAAAGTTCTTGTAGGAATGCTTAACCTAAATCTAATCAGACTCCAGACCTAACTTCCCGCTAATGGGAGACAGAGGGCACAGAAGAACAAGTTACATGACAAGAATACATGGAAAGAGAAATACATGCTCTAGAAGGGCTCTAAATAACTATTGTTGGTCTGTTGTTTTGTTTTGTTTTGTTTTGAGACAGTGTTTCTTTGTGTAACCTTGGCTGTTCTGGAACTTGCTCTGTAGACCAGGCTGTCCTTGCACTCAGGGATCTGCCTACCTCTGTCTCCTGAGTGCTGGGATTAAAGGTGAATGCTACCACTGCCCATCCTAAAATGACTCCTGAAAATGTATTATGGGGAAAGAGAGCCATGAGAGATCAAAATGCATTGCTTATATGTATAAAATTCTCAAAGAATAAAAACATTAAACTAAAGAAATGTCATTTAAAACAAACATGGACTGGCAAGATGCCTCAGTGGGTAAAGCACAATCTGAATTTCATCCCCAGAACTCATACAAAGGTAGAAGGAGAGAATGGACCCCAACATGTCCTCTGACCTCCACATGGACACTATGACATACACATGCCCACACATATGCAGGATAGAGACATGATAACAACAATAAAATAACGAGCTGAGGCATTGGCTCAGTGGTTAGTGTTTACTGAGCAAGCAAGAGACTCTTACATAGATTCTCAGCATCCATGTCAGCAACAAGCATGTGCCTGTAATTCCAGAACCCCGAGGTGAAGATGAGGGAATTCCATGTGCTTACTGGCCACCTAGACCCGAACAAGCAGCAAAAGAAGCCAGACAGTAGTGGTGCACACCTTTAATCCCAGCACCCAGGAGGCAGAAGGAGGTGATAATGTTGTGAAGAAAACTGTCTTTATTCTCAGGAGAAGCTGCTGAGGTAAAGAGGAAAGTGTCATGATAATTTCAAATAGTTCATCCAAAAGACTGCATATGGATGTACACATGTGAGGGTCTGTCTAGACACACATACACGCATGAACACAGGACAGACAGAATTAGACAGCGTGGCCCATATATCTAATGATAACCCCATGCTAAGCAGGGCTCTGCAGCACTGAATGAGGGAGATTGTAAAATGGTCTGTCCCTAAAAACAGCACCAGGAAGAGATCATGAGATCATTACAGGTTTCTTGAAGGCAGAAGCTTCCAACTCCTTGAGGGCAGAAAAGGGAGGGATGTTGACCAAAGCAGCTAAGGAGGAATCTTAGAACACATGTTATCATCTGGGCACAAGAGAGAAGGAAGCAAAGGGGCAGAGTCAATGGTAAATATGCCTTACTGAGGCAACTAAGACAGCTGTGCTGAAGGCCCCGCATATCCCTGCCCACCTCCTGCCAAGCAGGAAAATATAAATAGTGCTCAATTTACCTGTGGCTGGCCACACCAAAATGTCTGGTCACATGACTGGGCAAGCTGCAGTAACCACCAAACATACTGAGGAGCACAGAGGGCACATAGGCACCTACTAGCTGTTGGGATCCGCTGCACTTAACCTTGACTTTTGGTTCATTCTGATCTGGGCTGGGACACTTACAAGGGACAAGGGCTCAGTTAGGTTCCTCAGAACCAAGAATGTCAATCATCGAATCTGTTCTGCTTCATCCGTGAAAACCTGTGTGAAGGGTTTGGGTGTACAGCTTAGTAGTAGAGCATTGACCCAGCATGTCTGAGGCCCTGGGTTCAATCCTCAATCCTGATCCCTGCCCCAAAAAACAAAACTGCTGAATTACCTTGTTCCACTTGCACAAAGTCTGATCATCTCTTCACTCAAGCTCTATTTTATATCCCCAGCTTCACAGGGAAGATACCACAAAGACTTCTACACCTGACCCAGTGAATCCCTACCTGGGCCCTGACCTTCTGGAACGGAATGGGAAATAAGTGGCAAATTACCATGTTGTGCTTGGGCTGTGGAAAAACCCCAAAGTGTGCCGGGAGACATTCCAGGCAGCCCCTGCTCTGGAGTCCTGGTCTCGCCATGCCAGATTTCCTAAGCAAGGCACAAAGGTTATGCAGTGCCTCCAGGGTAAGCTAGCTTAAAAAGCAAGGCTAGATGGTTAGAGCCTAAACAACCTCAGAGAAGGAAGCAGCCACAGGCTTGTTCCCGGGGTTACCTCTCCACATACAGCTTCCAGAGGAACAAGCATTACTAGATAGGTGACAAGCCAGATCTTCTCCCCCAAGCTGCTTCATGGTAATGTCACCTTCTCTAAGTAAAGAGAAGGCTTCTCTTAACTGATTCAAGAAGATAGTTGGACCCAGGGAAAACAGTATGGGATATTAATCACCCAGATGTCCTGTCTCAGCTTCTGAGACCCAGAAGGCAAGTTCAGCTAGTTCTTTGTAAGCAGACAGCACTGCTAACTGCACAGTGGCTCCCACAGACATCTAAGCTCCAGACAACCCTGTGGGAATTGGGGGCAGCCTTGTTTCACAGCCCTCCGCACTCCACGCTGGCTGTCAACCACCCATCAGTTACTTTGGGTCAGGACAAGGCCAGAATCGTGGAATATGAAGGTAGATTTATAGAGGGTCACAGGGGGAGTCTATATAACTTGATCATTTCCTAAGAACAGGCAGGGGCAATCACATAGTAAATGCCCACAGGTCTATTTCACATAGCTGATGGGGTTATGAAATAATCCCCTTTAAAGACAGTTTAATTACAGCCAGCAAGAGTAAGCACCTCAGATAAAAGAGACACACCGAAACTGAAGATTTTCAGAAAACTGCCTTCTAAAAAGATGCACTCTTTTTAATTATGAGTGTACTTGTGTGTCTCTGTGTGGGTTTGTGTATGTGTATTCAGGTACCCGTAGAGGCCGGAAAAGGGTGTTGGCCCTCTTGGAAAATGGAGCTACAAGTGGTTGAGAGCTGCTCAAGTGAGCAGTGGGAACTGAATTTGGATCATCTGCAAAAAAAGTAGCAAATGCTCTTAACCCCTGAGCCATCTTTGCAGCCACAGAAAACTTTTCCTTCCTTCTGTGTTCCATAGTAGAGTAGGGCTAAGTGTGGTGAAGACATATTTGCAATTCCAGACACCAGAGGCAGAGGCAGGAGGATTGCAGACTCTATACAGTAAGGATCTGGCTCAACCGGCCGAAGTGGAATAGGGTTCACTCAGTCCCTGCAGCATGAGCGAAAAATGACAAGAATGACTGAATGCCTCTAAGGAGCACAGCCAGAGAGCTGAGGCGGAAAGGGTGGGATACAGCAAGCTCTGTAATCCCAGACCAGTCTCTCTGGGCCTGGGGTTAAGGAAAAACTGGATCAAAAGGCATCTCCCAGCTCTCTCTAACTCCTGTCCTACTTAGTACAATGTCCTGTGCTACTGCACACAAACTCCCCAGGGCCAACCGTATTCACAGGGCAGAGGGCACAATAACTGCCTAGTCTGTCACAGACAAGCCATCATTTTGCCTGGGCCCGTAACCCTGGCACCACTTTCTAAGCCAAACTCACTGATTTGCCTCTCTGTCCTCTCCTATATAAACGTGTAGGTAGCAGCAGTGTTACTGTGTGGCTGTGGCACAGATGAGTATATCTGAAGAAGTGAAGTGCTTGGTGAAGAGTGGAGAGAGAGGTAGAGTGCTTCACCTCCAAGGCAGGAGACATGCTCCTTCTGAAGACACTGGACACGCAGAACACGCTCAGTGTAGGGTCCTGCTCAGTAACAGCACACTGGGGCAGCCCTGCCGACTAGAATGCTGGGTCACCATGAAGCAAGGGTTGTTGCACTTGGAACCACAGACACTGGTACCCAGTCAGTTCCCAGGGTCTGATACCAATTTTGTCTAGTTGGAGAAGGACAAGCTGAAGGCTCCTGAAAGGCAATCTAACATAGAGGCAGACCCTGACCTCACCCCAGTATGGTGTGTGAACTCAAAACAGGTCCATGATTTCTTGAGTATCAACTGTCTCATCTGCTAAGTGGTGAGAATAAGAGATGTTACTAGCAGGTAAGAACAATCTGATAGATTAGTCTAGTATTTACTGGTTAAATGCTTATTTGGAAATGATTTGAAACTGATTGTTCAAGAATAAGTATATAGAGCCAAGCGGTGGTGGCGCATGCTTTTTAATCCTAGCACTTGGGCAGCGGTAGGTAGATCTCTGAGTTCAAGGCCAGCCTGACCTACAGATTGAGTTCCAGGACAGTCAGGGCTGCACAGAGAAACCCTGTGTCAAAACAACAAAAAGAATAAATACACAGGATACATACTTATGCCACGTGCATTTTACACATACTCACACACTTTCCAACACTCATACTTGACACCCACATGTTCATTTAAAAACACACCCGAGGGGCTGGAGAGATGGCTCATCGGTTAAGAGCGCCGTTTGCTCTTCCAGAGGACCTGGGTTCGATTCCCAGCACCCACATGGCAGCTAACAACTGTCTGTAGTTCCAGTTCCAGGCAAACACCAAGGCAAATAAATAAATAAATAAAAGTTAAAAAAAAAAAAACCCGAGAGAGACAGAGAGAGAGAGACAGAGAGACAGAGAGAGAGAGACAGAGAGAGAGAGACACACAGAGAGAGACAGAGAGAGAGAGAGACACAGACAGAGAGAGAGCGAGCGAGCACAGTTCAGACGAGTTACACAAAGTGACATAAAGCCTTTCCTGCCCCTCTCTGCTGCTATGGTGTGTGTATTTGTGCGTCTGCACATATATGTACACATGGAGGCTGAAGTCTTCCTCAATTGCTTCTCCATTGTGTTTTAAATTGTTTTGTTCTGTTTGGAAAGGACAAGTTCCTACTGTCCTGGCCTGCAACTCAGAGATCTGCCTTCCTCTGCCTCTTGAGTGCTGGAATTAAAACTGTGTTTCCCCATACCAACATTTAATTTTTAAAAATTATTCTTTGTATGATGCATGTGGGAATGCAGTGAAGTACATTCCACAGTGTGCATGTGGAGGTCAGGGAACAAACTTCAGGGGTCCGTTCTCCTCTCCAACAATGGATGGAGAGGACTGGAGTCAGGTCACCAAGCTTGTGAAGCAAGTGTCTCACCACTGAGCCACCCAGCCAGCTCTTCCTCATTTTCCAGGCATGGTCTCTCACTGAATGGAGCTCACAAATTCAGCTACGCTAGCCAGTCTATGAGCTCTGGGATCTACCTATCTCCACACCCCCAGTGCTGAAGTTAGATGTGCATCTCTGCACCCTGCTTTTACATGGGTGCTGGGGATCTAAATCAGGTCCTGAGGCTTGGGCAGCACTTTACCAACTAAGCCATTTTCTAAGCCTTCCTTCTTTTCTGTTTTTTTTTTTTTTCCCTTAAAGACATAAAACTTACAAAGCAAACAAGAGAGCATTATATAAATGGAAATAATTTTATTATACAGAAATGTTTTTAGAATATTTGTTAAATAAGATTTTACCTTATAAGGTTGTGAAGTAACTGGAAAGGAAAGGTTACACACGAGCATACAGAAGTCTATAGAGAGAAAAGTGATCTTGTAGAGGGGGTGAGTTAACTCCAAGAAGCTGGCCAGGCAATACTTGTAGATGAAGCTTTCTCCCAGAGTTCAAGCCTCCATTGTTCCCCCTACTGGGTGCTATTAAGTTTATAGTTAACTAAAAGCAAAATGAGGGATGTGCTTAGGCAGATCATGTGCCCCAGGCTTCTTTCCCATCAGGAATGTGGGAGTGGTGTCTGGGGTCACCGACGTGGAGGACTAAGGTTTCTCATGGCACAAAGCCACTTGCTCTCACCTCTTTCCATAAGGAAGGCACTGCCCTCAGGTGCTTTCACGATTTCACACAGTGACACGTAAGAGCAACACGGTCTCTCATAAGCACCATCTAGGCATGTCTCCCTCATACAATTCCAAATCAGTACCCATAACCATGACTCCACAGGGGCAGTAACATCAGTCTGCTCCAAGCTCCCTACTGACCGACCCTCCCTGGTGAACTACTTCTTTCAGATGGCAACTGCCAAACTCAAAAGAGCCAGAAACACTCAAAAGCCACCACCACGTCACACATGCAGTACTGAACTTGCCACCATTTCCCTGTTATCTACAGCTCGGGACAAGTTCAAAGCATGAAAAGCCCATTGAGGGATCACCATGGGATGTCAAAGAAATAGACTTATCATCGCATCCCATTTCCAAGCCTTTTCTGGTCTGTTTGTCAGGTGCACTGTGAGCCCAGAACACAGATATACAAACACAAGATGGAGATGTGCTGGGCAGGTGGTGGGGATGCCATGCTGGGGTCAAGTTCACAACACACTTCCAAGTGTGGGAAGAGACCTTTGCTTAATCAAGCTAAAGGGCTTTGTCAATCACATGGCTGGGGGCAAGTTATTTCTTTTCTGGGTCTCAGTTTTCCAGTCTACAAAAACAAGGAAATACCACCCTCACCAGCAAGGCACAGTGAAAGTAGACGCCAAACATTTGAGTACCAATTAAGAGTGAGAGACAAACAAATGAACACTGTCAAAACAAGGCTATTTATGTCTCAAGTTTTCTGAACAATACAGGTGAATTTGGAGCCTTTCAGATTTGGAATTCCAGGCTCTTACTATGGAAACGGCCCTTTATTACGTTTTTGTTGTGAATAGAGAATGACTCATGAGACAGTTCCACTGAGAAAGTGTCCATGAGCTTCCCCTGATGGATGTGGCTCCCACAGCCCTCCCTGCCTTCCATCACACTATGCAGTATCTACTAGAAAAGACCCTTGGTTGCATCCCCTCTGTCATCTACACTATCCACCCCTCACCCCACCCCCACCCCCGCCTCCCAGGGCCTATCTGATGGGCATGAGTTAAACAGATGCTCCCCAGTCCCAGTTTCTGCCAGCCCAGCTGTGGAGCAGGGAATGCACATGTTATCAACAGTGGCTCACTCAAAGCCATGTGGGCGATCAAACAGGCTCAGAAAACTCTGAAGTGAAGGGGGAATGTGGAGGAGGGCAGAGGGAGGAAGGAGAGGAGGAGGAAGAGGGAGGAGGGAAGAAGGGAAAGAACTGCCTACTCACCTAATCACATGTTCACTCTGTTCAAAGTCACACCCAGCTGGCCAGGTTTATTAAGCCATTTTGTCTAAGTCACTAGATCCACTGTTGGCAACAGAGAAACAGATCGGCTAACAGTCTAAATGTCTAGGGTTTGGACAATGATTATAGATACCTCTCTCCTGCATTTCTCCACTTTAGCAGGGAACCGGAAGGAACAGCAATACCTTATGTTATGGAATGTGCCTGGCATGGGGGAGTGGGCTTTCCGCCTGATTATACTTGGGAAAGCCAACCTCAGGTCCACTAGTAATTCTGCTGCCTGGCCTAAAAAGTCACCGACTCATTTTGCAATCCTGCTTTTCCTTGGCATGGCAATACCAAAAAAAAAAAAAAAAAAATGATACTGGTCTATCTGGTGCAAAAGGACACTGGTCACTCTTCTCAGTCTCCTTGACCCATCAATCACGCCTCCTTCTAAGCCAAAAGCCAGGTGGTTCAGACTTTAAACAAGCCTATAGCAAAATCCTACACATTATCTATTTCCATGAATCAACCTGTGATCCCTCCACCTCCCATTCCCGTTTTAAATGTGTTGGGAAGAGAACTTATAGGCAGAGTTAGCAATGACTTCCATGGAAATGCAACCTCTTTGCCACCAGCTGGGCTTGAAGCCCAAAGCCAGGATGTTTTAAGAGGAGACCAGTGATTTAGAGATGACGCTTTGTACAGCAGGCAGGTTGTCGTGCAAGTAGCCAGAGAGGTAGCACAGAGGGGGAACAGTGAACGGGGACTAAAAGTGGGAAAGGTCATTACAAGTGAGCCTGGGGGGGGTGGCTCCTTTCTCCACTCCACTGCCTTTCCAGCAACTCAATCCAACAAGTATTTATTGAGCATGACACTCCCCATCTGCCCTGGCCCTCCCTCAGCAAGAGCACTCAAATCTGTTCAAGCTGTGGGGTCAGTTCCACTGTACTTGAACTTGAAACACGGGGTACCTATTTCTTAAAAAGATATGCACACAATTTCCAAGATGGGGCAGAGGAGACTACAGAGATTTGAGAGTACTTGTTGAGCAGACAAGACTATAAGCAATGGCACTTTGTGTGTGTGTGTGTGTGTGTGTGTGTGTGTGTGTGTGTGTGTGTGTGTGTGTACAGTGAAGGGGATAGAACCCAAAGCTTTGCACATGCTCTACCACTATGCTTCATCTCAGGCTCTAAAAATGTCACTTTTGAAAAAGAAAGAAGAGAAGACAATAGAAACCTAATTTAACTTTAAGGAAAATACATTGGTCAATTTAAAAGAAAAGAAAAAAAAAAACTTTTCAAAACAGTTCTATACTTAGCCTTACCACACACTGAATATTCCTTCATTCTGCACTCTCTCCAGCTTGCATTCATAATTCATTTGCTTGTGAGTGTGCTAGCACCTGCCTTTAGATCCGTGTGTCAGATTCCACCTTTGGTCTTAACACTTCAACACTCTTCTGAAGGTTGCCATTTCAGATCACAGGATAAGGGATTCAGCATAGCTGGTAGTACACTAATCTGTGCCCTAACAAGATGGTTCCCTGGAAAAAAACTATCTGCCACTAACAGAGAGGGAGCTAGGCTCAGAGGGGAGGCAACCTAAATTTACAACTCTGCTTTGCCAAATACTGTCCACCATTTAAGATGACATATTCTGGCAGCCTCCAATAGAACGCACCTCCAACTCTTAATCATGGTCCAAAGGCATGAGAGCAATCAAATCCCTCAGAAGAATCTTCCCAGGCCTCCACACACACCCCGTTTAATAGGGAGCTGGAAGCATAAACTGCTAATGTGCAGGCGGGTGAAGCCTAAGGCACTCCATCCTCCCCCCACAGTGTCAGCTGTCTAGGGCTCATGAACAAACCCACAGAACTGTGTGTCTGAACATGGCAGGGTAAGTGTCTGTACATGGCCAAGACTTCAGTTCCAGGTTCCCTAGGGCTGGACCTGCAGTTTTCCTATTATGAAATACTCTGATAGTGTTCTTTTAAGTTCATTTAAAGATGCTCTTGATTGGCTGAGGTACTCCCACACAGCAAAGTCAATTGAAGCTTACTCAGCCCCAAGGATAACCATTTCAGTGACTCCAAAGCTAGGCATTCAACTTGGTAGTGACTCTAGGGAGAGAGCAGAATGCCAGAAGGCTAGGATGTCCAGAGCTGGAAGGCTTCACATTCATAGCCAGCTGTGCCCAGGAATGACAGCCCATGCAGAGCTCCACAAGGTAGAAGCAACTGGAGCACAGATAATTTATGGACTTCAAATAACATCCTCAACTCATCCCTCTCTGAGACCCAGGATTGTTTTTGACCTAACCATGTGAATAGATTTGGCTAGTGTTTGGTTAATTCATACTCTGCAAACCAAATAATGGAATCTCTGTGAGGCTGCAACTCAGGCAGAGGAGAAAGCTCAGAGCTGTTCCACCCCTTGGCTTCTAACCCCTCTCCTGAGACAGGGAAGAGCAAATTCTGTACTAAAGGAGGGAAGAAATGATTATACCATCAAGAGATTGTCCACACTCCTTACATCAACTTACTGCTGGGCATCTATGGTGGCTAATTGTGACTGCCGCCCTGTTGGGGTCTAGAGTTATGGAAGAAATAAGCCCCTGGGTATAACTCTGAGGGATGATTTGTGTTCAGTTAGTTCAGATGGAAGAACTACCCTAAATGTGGGTGGCACCACCCCATGGGCTGCCTAAAAAGAACCTGAGCTGAGCACCAGTCTCTCTCTGCTTCTGAATGCAGAGGCCTTGAGCCCAGTCTCGCTTCTCGGTCCGATGAAATACATCCTTGGACTAGGAGCCAAAATAAACTCTTTCTTTTTTTTTTTTTGGTCAGGTATTTTTGTCTCAGCACAAGACAAGTAACAAATACAATATCCACTTGTCCTATGAAATAGAAAAGAAACACCAGGTTTATTTTTCCAGGCCCCAAAAAGGGGTCCCCACTGCCTATGGAACAAGAGCGAGACCAGCTAAGTGCAGGCAGGATACAAGTGAGTATCATCAAATAGTGCTTGATACATGTGACAGTACCTATAAAAACTCTAAAACTAGACCTGTAACAAGATCTGACCACCAAGTCTGAATCCTTTAGCAGAAAGACGTGATGTGAGACTGGTAAGGACCTACGGACAGGAGCTCTTTAATTCCTAACAGTTCAGGACTAGCGTAGGCCTATATGAGTCAGAACAGCCTGACTCCAGTGGAAGACACTGCACGGTGCTTCTCCCCACTATTGAGCCCCACCAACGCCTTTGGCAGCACTCAAATCCACATCACTATGAAAATTTTGTAGCCCTGCCTCATGTTTCCTAGAGATCCATATCTGGAACCAGAGAGAACAATATCCACTTACCACCACACCCCACAATGTTCTCACCCTCTTCTACAGGCCACTTAACTCTGTTACAGAATGATGATGCATACTATCTGATACTGTGCTGTCCAAAACAAACAAACAAACAAACAAAATAAACCTAAGAACACATGGACCCACACTCCTTTGACTACCCAAAAGATAGGCAATTGTCACAGCTAATGGCAACCTAGAAACCAGAGGCCACTGACTTTGAGAAAGTCATCATTGTTGATAATTATTTAAGGGTCAGGTACTCCAGTAATGCACTTTTTACTGACTGTGACTGGGCCTGCAAAGCTATGGAAGGCAGCAGGTAGCAGTATCAAGCCAGGAAAAGCCTGAGGGTTTAATGCTTCCCAAATAGAAGCTGTCTCAATCACAGGTTACAGACGGAGAATTATGGTTCTTTAGGGATTCTAACTGTACCCCCCAAGCTTTATTATACCAAGATGACTCCTTGGTAGAGAAAGTTCCAACTCTGTTTTAATCTCCCAGCTGTTTGTAGCACCTCAGGCCCCAAAGGCAGCAGTCTGCAGAGCATTCTCTCCCAGGGCCTCTAATACTCGGCCTCTCTGATATGGCTCCAGACCCATCTACACACCCATTCTCTAGACCTATGTAAACACCCCTTGTCCAGACCCATCTAAACACCCATTTTCCAAGGGCTGAGTTTTCTTTTTCTTTTTAATTATTTTATGTGAGTTGGTGTTTTGCCTGCATGTGTAACTAACTGTGTAAGGGTGTCAGATGTTGGGATTACAGACAGTTGTGAGCTGCCGTGTGGATGCTGGGAATTGAACTCAGGTCCTCTGGAAGAACAGTCAGTGCTCTTAACCGCTGAGCCATCTCTCTAGCCCAAGGGCTAAGTTTTCTAAACAGTTCGAGAAAAGGCATTAAATAATTAACAAGGACATCCCTAATAACAATGATACCTTATATTTAGGAAGTAGTCACTCAAGAGAACATTCCCTTTGTCCCTCTGGGGAATCTACTATTTTGAGGCAACCTGCTTACTATCAGCTGGCTCTCAATGATCTGCTCAGACAGCTAAAAGGTAATGAGAAAAATTTAATACAGGAGATATGCCTCAAGTGATTTCCACATAATTTTTAAAATGTGTTCTATGCAGTTTGAGTTGTTAGGATGAGGGTAGAGGGGGCTGGAGAGATGGCTCAGAGGTTAAGAGCACTGACTGTTCTTCCAGAGGTCCTGAGTTCAATTCCCAGCAACTACATGGTGGCTCACAACCATCTATGATGACATCTGGTACCCTCTTCTGTATACTGTATACACAATAAATAAATTTTTTAAAAAAGGATGAGGGTAGAGGGCCACAAGAGGAGGAACAAATTTGCTTAACAGTTAAACTTTTATGTAAATTCAAATGAGCTCTGTCTACTGAACACATGTCACCTGATAACCGTAGAGGTGGGGCATCTGTATTCACAGGTGTTGATCTGCCTCAAAGGCTAAGAACTGACTAGAAACAGATGGTTCCTTTTCCCCTAAAATATGAGTAGGGATACAGGATTGTTACCTTACTCTAGCCTTAGGGCTTTCTGAGGAAGTATTCATTACACACTCTCAAGACTCACTGGAGTAAGAAGAGTAGAGGGTACAGTTTGAAACAAGGATAGATAAACTTTTGTACAATGACTCAACTCTGCCACTGACAGCATGAAAGCAGGCATAGCTAATGTCTAAAGAGTATGGCTGTGTTCCAATAAAACTTTATTTACAAAAACAGGCTCAGGGCCAGACATAACCTACAGGCTATAATTACCAACTCCCGGCTTAAGAATGTTCTGGTAGAGTATGGTGGTTCCCAGGCAGCATCTGGTTTCCCAGGTTCACTGGAGAAATAATTAGCAAAGTTAAATTAAATGTTATCTACACGGGGCAGGAGATGTAGCTCTGTGGTAGTGTTTGTGTAGCATGCACAAAGCCCTAGGCTCAATCCTTAGCACCACAAAATAAACACAAAATCTATCATTTCCATTCTAGGGCTATGGAGACTGAAACACTTAGGAGAGGTAAGACTGGAACCTGGAAAAATTCACTTCCTACTCCTGTTTTACCTATCATCATTGGTTCTGGAAGAACACAAATGTTAGCAGCCTCAAAATGGCTTCAGACACAAAAGAGAATTTAATTCAGGGGGCAATTGCAGTAAGAAATGTAGCGAGGGCTTCAGTCACCCACCAGTGGCTCTTCACTTTCCCAGAGTCGGCTCTCATTCCTAGTTCCTTCAACTCCAGCTCATACACACACACACACACACACACACACACACACACACACACACACACACATACACACGAAGCCATTCCACGCTTTATGAAGACATCCCTTCTGGATCAATGGTCACAGAAGGTAAATCCACTCTTTGCACCATAACCCTTTATATAAGGCCTAATCTATCTTGTCACGAACACAGCAGGGTGTGCGGTGCACGATAACTGCACAGGCAGAGTATTACATCATATGGAATGGGAACCAGAAACAGTGACGACACTTCATTGTTCCTGAAACCTAGTCCCGGCTCGCAGGCCTTTTTAAACTGTTGAGTTTCTGAACTCTGTTTAGAAAGCTCATTTTCAAAGATGACAGAATAAAAAATGCAAGAGGCCCTGGAATTCTGAAACCTGCAGCACTGGTTTCAGACCAATCTGGGTTTGCTCTTTAAAGCCTGACAAGGCAGTGGGCTCTCCCCAACAGTGCTCTTACGGAAGCTCCTCCATACAGAGAATAGCAGCTGGGCACAGCGGCACACACTTTTCATTGCACCTTTCATGTGCCAGGCACTCTTCTAAGTGCTTCATGAACTCATTTAGTTCTTATGATATAGGTATTGGTGTCCACAGAAGAAGAAAGGGAGTCCAGAAACTTCCTCAAGACTACACCGGCTGGTAAGTGGAAGAGCTTGTATTCAAAACTCAAACTCCTATCATTCTTTTCAGGGGCTGTGAAAGCAAGGAATTTCCATGTTACACGTCCTAATGGCCTAGAGGAAAACACTGTTGTCACTTCCCAAGGCATAGAAGAAATAGAAACAACCTGAAGATACATGAAGATGAAACTAACATGCACAGGGCTAACATGCCCCAAGACAAAAACCAGAGGACTCTCCCCTGTTTTGATGCTTGGCCACAAAGAAGACCAATGGGTTCAGGCTATTTCCTTTCTCTCTCTCACCCACTGAAAACATAAAGATAATCCTAACCCATAGGCAAATGTCCGTTTAATACCTCTGGGATATTAACAGGTGGAGAAACAATGGACCAATCAAGTACATAATGCAGGAATCCATCCCATCTTTCCCAAGTCACCTGACAAGTTCTACAGCCCTCTGGCTTCCTGTTTTCATTAGTATCTTTAGAGACCCTAACCCTGCAAAAGGAGCGGGCCACATAAAGAACCCAAGCATTCAAGCCCACATTCCTCCCCTTTGCACAACACCGACCAGTGCTTTCCCTTTTAATGCTAGCTCTAGAAGAATCACCGAACAACTGCTAAGCGATTCCTAACTACTGAACAGGCAAGCTTCTATTGATTTCTACCAAGTGAAGATGTTTCTGGTGCTTGCTGCTCTAACTTCCCTGGGTTTCAAGGAAGCCCAAACAAAACCAACAGATTTGTAGTCTCGTGGCTTGCTTTGTAGTTGGTGATAGACATGAGTTTGTCTGGGCACTGTCTTCTTCTACACCACCAGATTCTACACATACTTTGACTACTTGGTCACCATCTTGCTACCAGATTTGACCAAATTCTGAGTTCCAGGATGTGAACTAACACATACAGTGAAGTCCAAATAGACTTGTCTTTATACCTCAAAGACCTGATGAATCCCATTCCTACCTAGCAAGATTCTTGTAATAGAATAACTTCAGGAAGGAGCATGTAACGTCCAAGTTTAGTAATCTCCAGAAAGCTTAAGAGGCTGGTTCAGAGAATGTCACATTAAGATGGCAGGGACATAACTTCTGTACATTTGGTACAAACTTAGGCTTAGGAAGTGTGCAATGATCCTTTCACATCTGGTGTGAATCAAATGCAAACTTCACTTTTAACATATTGATTGCCAACCTCCTCATGCAACTAGGTTCCTTTTCCGTTGCAAAGGGCCTGCATTTGTGGGTCCCATCATAGCCTTGAGTGTGAAAGCAAGGTTAAATTTGCTCCACCCTCGTTTCCCCACACCCACCACATCAAGCTGCTATTAAGAAACTGCTTCGGCGCTGTTCAGAAAGTGGGGTATTTGTCACAACATACTTGATTGTAAGCACTCCACTGCCACGTTGGCTAGGAACGCTCAGGACAAAAACCACCTTTGGAGGGGGTGAGAGGTAGGGTGCAAACTGTCCAATTCCTGTACACAAGCACACACGCACAGGATGACTGGAATGAGACAGCCATATTACGGAGGTCAAAAATATGAGAACATACAACTTCTGGGCTACACCGAGAGGAATGTAGAAAATCGGGAACGGAGGTGCGTTTGCACCGCAGTAAAAAGCCGTTAAACTAACTTATTCCAACGGGCTGAGATAAATCAGCTCCTGGGAGAAGCATAATGGGAAGCGCACGTGAAGTGCTGGAGAAAGGAACTCCAGAGCCATAGAAAGGGACGCTGGGGCCAAACTCAAGCTGGAGAAGTAACACATGGCTCCACCCGGCTCTCTTCCATGCCCCTCCCCCTCATCGAGCAGGCGTCCAGCGCCCACCGGCTCTGGCTCCCACCCAGTGAAGCCCATAATACTCCTTGTACCCACCCCAGCACCCCTCACTCTGCTCGGGCAGACACTTCGGGACATTTTTCGGTTACGCCCCCCAAAGCTAGTTTCCATCTGCCAGGTCCCTCCCCTCACCTCCCGGCTCGAACTCCCGGCCCCCTCCTTCCCGGAGTTGTACCCCACGTTCGCAGCTGCTCGCCTTCGCTCCCTCCGGCCTCGGAACTCTGTGCGCCCTCTTTTCTCTTCCCTCACCTCCCATCCACTTCCCCCTCACACTTCTCCCAGTACTCTCCTGCCCCTCGCCCCAGCACCCGCTCCGACCTGGCTCACCTGCACGGCCACCCCCGTCCCGGCGCTGGTGCGGCTGCTGCAGCTGGAAGGGGACCGTAGCCCTGAGTGGCTGCAGCCCAGCCCGGGGGGAGCCAGCGGACCCCGGTGGAGAGCATCCCCGCCGGAGACCCCCTGTCCCTCCGCGTCCCGGCCCCCAGGAACCTCCGCCTCGGCCGCCCGCTGCGGCCCCGGACATGGCCCACCAGGCTACCTGCAGCCTCAGCCCCAAGGCGAGCCCCACACAGCCCCCAACCCCCGCGGCCGCTACTTATCTGCCCTACGGGCGGGACCGGCCCCCTTGGCTCAGAGTTTCAATTGGCCTACAGAGTTCCAGTACCGCCCCTCAACCAATCTACGCAGGGCCTCTTCCTATTCCGAGGATGATTGGTTCATGTGCACAGCCATCAACATAAGACCCCACCCTCCTGCTTTTCTTCTCATTTCTTTTTTCTTTCTTTCTTTCTTCTTCTTTTTTTTTTTAACGTCCTTAAGGCTGTCGATTGGTGCTTCAGATAAAGGGCTGGTTCTCCGGCACTACCAATGAGAATGCTCAAAGACGAAGATCCTAACACCCAGTCCCAGGTAGTATGCAAATATATGCCACGTGATGTCAAGCTGTGTAGGGGGCGGGACTGGATGTGGGTCGGAATCAAACCCTAATGAAATCTTTATATGGGGTAATGTCAAACTCTAAATTCTAGAGAGATTGAGAAAACCTAACTTTAAAACGCATTACATTTAGTTTATCCTAAAAGTATTAATTTTCAATTCTCATGAGATTTTATTGCTGTTGGCAAACTCCAAATTGAGATTCTATATATTTATACAAAGTTTGCCTATCATTTGCATGAACTTTGCATTAAATTCGTACATTCAGTGGTTACCCTGCTTTATGTGACACATTTGTCTTTTAAGTTTCCAAGTCCCTTCCTGAGGCTGGTCCAATCTCAATAAAAACAGCTGTTAGCCTGTAAATTAACTTGAGACTTTAAAAGGGAGCTGGGAATTTCCCTTCAGAGCCATTCATTGTACATCTACCTAGCAAAACAAAGTGACTGATAAATCTGCCCAAGTTTGAGAGTGACTCCATTAGGAAATTCTGGTCTTCCCATCTCAGTGCCCTCTGACCTACAAGTCAAACTAAGAGCAGATGGTCCCCAAAGAGAATACTTGTAGTTGCGAAAATTATATGATATATATATGTGGAAGGCATTTGTAGGAGGGGAAAAGCACTGACGATATTATTAAAACTTACTTCTCAAAAGAACAATAGGTTATCCTTGGCATTTTGTTCTATATTTAGTAAGACACAAAGTCAATCAACCCTGAGTTGTCTATGAGAAGGGACCATCCAAGTAATTGGATAAATTCCCTCTAGATTTATATTTAGTTATGAATTCTAATTTTGACCTTGCTACCAATTTGTCTTTCTATTTCAGTCTTTGCTGAGTTTAGTGTTAGAAGAAAGGCATTCCCCTGGAGCTACACTTACTAATCTAAAGAGAGGAAGTAAACTGGGAGTGCAGTACGAGGGTCACTGTGGGATTAAATACTCAAAGCAAATAACACTCAAAGTGGGAATTCAAGAGTCGGTTGGACATTAAAATCAGCCTGTGAATGCAGAACAGATGGAGACAATAGAACACTCTGGGGAAAGGTTTTCTTTGCAAAGACACTATTTTCATGTTTGAAGGGTTTGCTTCAAGATCCAACCTATAGATTCTTTATAACTGGAAAAAAAAAAAAAAAAGAAAAACTGTCCATGAAGGGGACACACTTATCAAATTCAGGAAAGAGTGAACAGAACCTGGTGATCTGAATTAAAACTCAGCCATTATCAAGTTAACTCAGCTTAAAATATATATATATTATGCCTGGGAATGGAGGTCAGTGGAACAGGGCTTGCCTGGCATGCTCAAAGCCCTAGGTTTGATTTTCTGGGATGGGGGAGGGGAGAGATCAGCAGCTTGTAGTCTCAATTTCAATTAATTCAACATTTCATACACTTAAAGAATCTTCATGATTATCATATGGAAAGGAAAAAACATAAATCCCTTTTTTAAGATTTCATTTATTTTTATGTGCATTGGTGTTTCCCCTATGTGCATGTATGTCTGTGTGAGGGTGTCAGATCCCCTAGAACTGGAGATACAGACCATTGTGAGCCGCCATGTTGGTGCTGGGAATTGAACCTGAGTCCTCTGGAAGAGTAGCCAGTACTCTTAATGGCTGAGCCATCTCTCCAGCCCCTGAAAAACATAAATTCTTACATGGTACAAGAAGAAAAATTGAGGTTCAAAGAATCCTTTTGATTCATATCTCAGCCCTTTCTCAAGTCTTTTTCCACTACTGTGCCTCACACCCTCACTAATAAACTCAATACCAAATAGCATGCAACACTCAGTGAATTCCTTTCTCCATGAAAGTATATATCAAGTACTGTGCACACTATTTCATTTAGGGTGCATGACCACAACTGTGAGGTTGCTATTACACCCTCTCTACTGAGTCTTTAGAAAAAAGCGTCATGCTCATGATTATTCTGTAGGCTGACCACAGAGCTGAGCCTTGCTTGATCTCTGTGCTTATAAAACCTTTTCTCTAATGATAACTATCTGGCTGGTGTGCTGACATCTGTCTAGTGTTTTACAGCTTTCACATCATCAACTTATTTAATTCCACAACAGCATGGAATGTAGAAAATGCAAGTATAATTGTCTTCACTCTACAAGAGGTTAGCGAGGTCACTGCGGCTGGTCTACTTGCCCAAGATCTTTTGGCAGATATAGGACTAACAGAGTAGGTTTTGATTCCAGCTTCAAATACTTTCCCTAGGAACATTCAAACTTCCTGACCACTGGAACTGCCTGAGAGGAAAAGGGGGAACTGTGTGGTCTCTTGAATACTGCCTAATAATATATACTATTTTAGGACTCCTCACATGTACATAGATCCTTAGATAGTCTCGGGCCATGATGCGTGCTTTTTGTTGGATGAATATTTAAAGTGTGTGTTAGTGATAAAAGCCTGGACTAGGGGATTTTAAAACACACTGAACAAGTGGCATCTGCTCTCTGTGCAAGAATCACCCCTGACCCATCCACCTTACAGACTTATAAGAATACATTGATACATTATTTAATAGATGTAATTTTGCCTTGGAGAGAGAAGTTAAACAGTTCAAGGAAACAAGATTTAAACATCTTTCCCAAGCCACGATAGCAGTACTGAGGGCCTGCGTAGTAGAAAGAGTCACTAGAGGTGGCACAAAGGAATTAGATCTTCTGAGTCCAGAAAGCTATGGTCTTTCTTGATAAGTTGCTGGCAAAAGACACGGAAGTTGACCCTAGCTCAAGGCAGACACGAACATAACTCTTGTCCTCTATTAGGTATCATGCCCAAACAGCTGCCTCTTGTTCACTTCTCTGTGCCTGATAGCTTCCCCTACTGTGGGCATGATGGCAGGATAAGGCCCTCGCCTGCTTCTACAAATGAAGAACCCACAGTCAAGGCTCTGAAGAGGCTGCGTGATGCTAAGGGGAGATGCTTCCCATTTCAAGAGGCCTTCCTGCTTGTTATTGTTTTCATTGTCTTCCTTATTAACATCATTGCCAACCATCCCTTCTTTGCAGATACGTTGAACTGACTACTATGTGTCATACTTGGAGCGTATGGAATAGCAAAAATGTTCAAGGCAGGGTTCCTAGGGCCAGGGAGATGACTCAGCAAATACCTCCAAGCCCCACAACCTGAGTTTGATCCTTGGAGCCCACATAAAGGAAGGAGAGAACTGATGTCCACAGTTGTCCTCTGTACCTCCATGAGCATGTCAGAGAACACACACACACACACACACACACACACACACACACACACATACACACACACTTTTAAAAATAAAAAGATGTGGTTCTTAGCTTGAGGCTCACATCCGAGAAGGTTTTGAAGCTTATACACAGGAATGGTGTGGGCTAGATAATATTCCAATAAGAAGCTATGACCTGGTTTCTGCTTTCAGAGATTTTGGAGGAGATGCAGATCTGTCAGTAAAGTGCTTGTCTCCCTGGGCCCCATCCATCCCCAGTACCATATCAAACTGAAAAAGACTGTACAAACATGTCTATAAGCCTTCCACAAAGGATCAGGAATGAAGATTAAATGTGTAGGATCATCCTTGGCCATTTTAGGATACATAAGACTCTGATACAAAAAAATAAAAACAAAACCCTTTGGCCAAAGTCAGGCACTCAAAAACATCAAAAGAGGATTACAGATTACATACAGCAAGTCTATCAATAGTCTTTCTTCATCTATTACAAACTAAATTGTTTAAGGTTTTTGTTTGTTTTTGAGACAGTCTCACTATAGAACTATAGAATCCTGCCTGGCTTGAAACTATATAGAGCAGACTGGCCTCACGAGATTTGTCTGCCTTTGCCTCCCAAATGCTAGGACTGAAGGCATGTACTGCCACACCTGGTGTTTAAAGGGTTCTAACAGCAAATCCAGAAGACCCTTAATCTTAGATTGCCTTTAGGATGTCCGCAGCTGCTGCAGGTAAGCACTCAAGGAACTGGAATTACTTTTCTTACAGGCATGAGTCACACAGCCATTCTTCCAGCAGATGCTATACAGCTCCGGGGCCTTAAAAGACCACAGAGATTGCCTAAGATAAAAGGCTCTGGGAAAATTGACAGGTCAGAGTCAGCAGGGAGGCCTTACCCTAGTGGCCACTGGGTCAAGAAAGGATACAGTTGTCACAGCCAAGGGGAACTTCACAATTCTGAAGGTTGGAGTTCTACCCTGGGCATCCATTTATGGCAAAAATATAGCATTTCTACCTTTCAAAATATGACAGCCAGTAGCAACTAATTGTTCAGCAGAGAGCAGAGACGTCTTGACAGCCTTTCTTTTCTAGGGGACCAGCTCTGAAGTTCCCACACGCTTACGTCTTTGGCCTCATAGTTCCAAAATAATAAAGCAGAAGATAAGATGACGCAGACACACAGTGTCTCTTTCTGACCTACCTCCTTTCCTCAGCCTCGGTCTGAAATGTCAGGCCCGGCTCCTCAGGGAACTAAATCCTGAGGAAATGGGGTCAGAGCAGAAGGAGCAGAGCAGCCTAAGAGGGACTGGAAAGGAGGGTTGAGGAAATGAATGAGGTTATGGGAACAGAAGGGGGAGGTCCTATCCCTTAGCAACTTTTCCCATTCTAGTAGCTTCTCTCTCCCTGTATCCCTTTCCCTACTCTCACAATAACCGGCTGGCCTGAATTTTGACCTTCTATATTTTTTCTGACATATTTTGTCCCTTGATGTGACTCATACGTTCTGTCGTGTTCTTTTTCCGTTCCCTCTCCTGAACCCTCATTTTGCACTCAGTAGGAATCTACTTTACTCATTAGACCACAGCCATTGTTTGTTTGTTGTTTAGGTTGGGTCTGTTTGTTTGTTTGTTTGTTTTGAGACATGGTTTCTCTGTGTAGCCCTGGCAGTCCTATTACCCACTCTGTAGCCTAGGCTGGATTTGAACTCACAGAGTTCTGCCTTCCTCTACCTCCAGATTTCTCTGCCTCCCGAGAGTGCTGGTGTTAAACGCCATGGCTGGCTCAGGCTCCTCTTTTAAAAGTGTACTTTCGGGGCTGGAGAGATGGCTCAGTGGTTAAGAGCACCTGTCTGCTCTTCCAGAGGACCCGGGTTCGATTCCCAGCACCCACATGGCAGCTAACAACTGTCTGTAGTTCCAGTTCCAGGCAAACACCAAGGCTAAATAAATAAATAAAAGTTTAAAAAAAAAAAGTGTACTTTCTTGAGGTACTGCTGCAAGGTCCTCTTGGCATTTTTGGGTCACTTTGAGAGATACAAAACCTGAAATTTCAAACAGAATGTCTAGAATGGCCTCTCTCTGTCTTTCTCTAAAGACTTACTGTGTGTGTGTATGTGTGTGTGTGTGTGTACATGTGTGCAGGCTCCAGCAGAGGCTAAAAGGCATCAGATACTCCAAATATGGAATTACAGGAGGGTGCTCACATGATATGGGTGCTAGGAACCCAACTTGGGTCATCTGGAAGAGTAGCTTGACTGGGGAGTCAACTCTCAAGCTCCAGTATTTCTCTTTTTTGAAAATAGAGAAGCTTCCTAAGAAAACTAAGGTTATCTTTTAAAAAAAATTTATGTGTACAAGTGTTTTTAACGCACCGTATGAGTGTCTGATACTCTTGGAGACCAGAAAAGGATGTTGGATCCACTGGCACTAGAATTACAGACAGATGTGATCCATCGTGTGAGTGCTAAACCTGTGTCCACCTGCAAGAATAGTAACCACCCTTAACCACCAAGCCATAGTTCCTTGCTTTTGTTCTTGAGCTGGAGTCTCATCTAGCCCAGGGTGCCCTCCAAGTCCTTACGTAGCAGGGGCTGCTCTTGACCCTCTTGCCTTCACCTTCCAAGCCCAGCTTAAAACAGGAGTGTCCTGCTCATTCCTTCACAGCTGAGCACTGTGACCAGCATGTAGATGGTAAGTCACAGCAAACCAAATGAAAACACACATTAGGGCAGGTGATGTGGCTCAGGGTGGAGGATGCTGTGGCTACGCTTGGAACCCATTGGTGGAAGAAGAGAACCAAGTTCTGTATATTGTCAACAGACCTGCACAGGGATGCTGTAGCCTGCTATGCCTAAATAAATAAAAATATGCTTTAGGGGCTGAAGAGATTGCTCAGCAGTTAGGAGAGCCTGTTCCTACAGAGAATTGGAATTCAGTTCCCAGAACTCACATCAGGTGACTCAGAAACTCCTGTGACTCTCACTCCAAAGAATCTGATGCCTTCCTCTGGCCTCTGAGGGCACCCACAATCACATGCACATCATCTAATACACATAAACAAAAAATAAGCATTTTTATAAATATGCTTTAAAGCTGGGTGTGGTGGTGGTTCATGCCTTTAATCCCAGCTCTTTGGAGGCAGAAGCTGGTGGATCGCTGAGTTCAAGGCCAGCCTGGTCTAGCCAGAGCAGGACAGGCTATCAGCCAGGACAGCCAGGACTGAACAGTAGACAAAACAGACAAAGTAGGATATCTCCATCATGGCACCTTGGAGGAAACAGATTGCACCCCGCACCTATCTCCCGCCTCAAAGATGAGTGTCTCTAGGGATGAATGTCTCATGTTAGCTCCGTACACTCTCAGGGACTTTGTAGCCTTGGCTGGCCTGGAACTTATGATGTAGAGCAGGCTGGCCTCAAACTCCTAAAGTTCTGCCTACCTCTGTCTCCAGAGTGTCAGTCTTATTTTTTGAGGCGTCATCAGTGAGACTTTCTTCTGTCCTGTGATTCCATCTTCGTCACCACTGTTTTGTTCCCATGGCAACTCCAGTCGGTAGTCCCCATGCATTCCTCGGCTAACCTTGTGATACTAACTACCCTCTCAGAACTCAGGGGCTTTACAGCCTGCTAGTTCATTTCATCCTAGCTTCTAGGCACCCTTATTATTTCCCCCAAGCATGCATGTATGTGTGTTTTTCCTGGGTAATGGGACCTCTGCTATCTTATCAGTAACAAGTGCAAGCCACTGCATCCATCGAGGCTGAGGAGGTGTCAGTTAAGTGTCTGTTTCCTGAACATTTCTGGTCACTATTGAATGGAAGCAAAATGCCATACAGACCAAAAGCAGGACGGTCCAGCTTTTGTGAGGCCTAATGCGATTGGTGGTTTTTCTCTCCTCTCCTCCTTGTTCTTTTGTGTGCGCTAGGTAAGCAAGCACTCTACCACTAAACGACAGTGTGTGTGTGTGTGTTTGCACATGTGTGTTTGTGGATGTGTGTGCCACTAAAGGACAGCGCCAGGCCTGAAAGAAAAAGTGTGTGTGTGTGTGTGTGTGTGCGCGCACAGGAAGTTGCCAGGTGTCCTGCTCTATTGTTTTCTACTTCATTCCCCTTCCTAATGAACTAGAGCTAGGCTAGCAGACAGAAAGCCTCAGTGATCCTCCTGCCTCCATGCACTTACAATGCTGGAGTAACACGCATGTAGGCCTGGCTATTTACATGAGTGCTGGGGATTTGAACTCAGGTCCCCAGCAAGTATTCAAGTATTCTCACCCATGGAGCCATCTCCCCAGTTCTAAGCCCAGCTTTTGTGGTTTTACTTGATTGTTTGTTTGTTTTTTTCCAAGATGGATTTCTCTGAGTAGCCTTGGCTGTCCTGGAACTTGCTCTGTAGACGTCTCTGCCTCTTGAGTGCTGGGATTAAAGGCATGTGCCACCACTGCCCAGCCAGCCCAGTTGGTGGCTTTTTTTTTTTTTTTTTTTAGTATTTAAAAAAAAATCATGTTGGTGTCCCTCTTAACTTTTTTTTTTAAAGCTATAAATGTAGAACTAGGTGGTGCATCTCAGAAGGGACCTTTGACACTGCTTCATTTGTATCTTGGTAAATCTGTTCTGACTGAAGGAATAAAGCCTGCTTACATCCCAGCCAACTCTTCAGATCGGACTAAATTCAGTGCCTATTCCTGGCTTTTCCTGTGGATTTCCTGTACCCAACACATTTATTCCACAAAATGGCTCTGGCGCAACTAAATGTCCTTGACAGCCAAGTCTCTAGCTAATGAAAAATTCCAATGTGCTGGGTTACCACTCCTCCTACTTAGTTACCTGGTGGCACTTAAAACAATGTTGTTTTCCAAGCAGGAGGTTTCTCCTGCTATACACAGAAGGTCTTAGAATGTCTATTCCACCAGTGGCCTCTGAGAGAACCTGCGTCCATTCACCTTTGGCAAAAGCTTCATAGTTTGTGGAGTAGCTTGTGTTCTGTTTGGGGAGGAAGCAGCTTAGCTTTTCCCATGCCACTTTGATAGTATCACACAAGCTGGCACCTCTCCTGGAGGCCCCACCCAAATGTTCTGTCCAATTCTCTGGCCTCCTGAGTTGGCCCAGAATGTTGAGTCAGAGTACAAATACCAACTCTTGTTGATTTCATGACTCTAAATACCCAATTCTAAATTTTCCCAACACATTACAAATCCTAGGCTTCCTGAATCAGCGGAGGCATCTGTGGAAGCTCGGGAAGCCCCTTTACCTATAGGGACAGTAACATCAGGGCCCCAGAGACAACGTAACCACAATGCCATGGGCTATGTGCCCCTACCACACAGAAGACAGTAAGCCTCTTGCACATTATCATATTTAATTATCCTGCTGTCTTCATAATCATGAAGACATGCTGTGTGTCTCTATATAGCAGGCACTGTTATCCTCAACTCAGAGGAGTTAGAAACATACTATATGAAGTGACACATGAAATGACAGCTCCACCTGTGTTCACAGACTGCTGAAGTCACCACTGGAGGAGGCAGTGTACTGGGTCAGAGGACCCAGGCCCGCAGCTGTACTCCTGATCCAGAGGTAAGGGTCAACTTTAGGCCATACAGGCCACACTAATACAACTCCCTCTGTCTTCTACACACCTAAACTCTGAAACTCTGATTTTGTTCATGCTACTCAGAAATGATGGAGGTGAGTCTGACAGAATCTCAGTGCCCACCTGTCCCTGGCATAGGACTTTAATTTCTTCACTAAAATATTGCCATTGTGTGTGTTTTGGTGGCTAGGCTAGAGACAAATTCATTTTTTTTCTCTGAGTTTCCTATCTTGGAGGAGAAAAGAATGGGGGTTGGGGTTTACACTAAAGAGAAACCAGAACAAGACCAAGAGAGGTGATAGGTGGTGCTGTTCTTTAAGGCTTGCCAGAACAATCGAGCCAAAACTCTTGAAGGAGCATAGATAAGTGTGCCAGGGCAAGTGGGAGAGGCACATTGTGGGGCCAAGAGAAGCCGTCAGAGGAGGTCCAGCGAAAGACGTGGAGAAAAGACTGGGAGTGAAGAGGAATCTATCGAGACTCAGCAGGCAGAGACAAGCAGAGCTTCGTGAGTTTGAGGCCAGCCTGGTCTATATAGTGAGTTCCAGGACAGCCAGGGCTGCACAGAGAGAAGAATCTATTCAAGGATCAAAGTGTGTTTTAACTCTCAACGACTATAAATCAAAAGAGAAAAGGATTTGCCCCTTCATTCTGTCTCCCTATCTTGGATTACCAAGTAAGGGGAACTCACGCCTGATTGGACTGTGATCTCTCCAGGGCCAGAAAACCCTGGCTGCAGTGCCTGCCCAGCCTGCCAAAATGCTGCCAGGCATATCGACTGGCCACCACTTTGGTTGATAAGTAAAGGACAGCCCTGTCTGCTGCCTTTCCCTCTTTGCTCCCTGCTTAGTTGGCAGTCTCTGCCTGGCAGGGAGCCTCTAAACTAGGCTGTAGAGTAGGACCCCCCAGACAGTAGTTAAAGCGCAGTGATTTGTGGGCTCCTAGAAGTGCCCAGGTGGGAAAGCAGAGAAGACTCCAGACTAGTATCCATGAAGCTTTAGCACCCCGTGACAAGAGTCAAGGGACCCATCTTCTCAATGCCTGTGACTTCTGGCCACCTTTAGGACAGGGTATAACCTTTACTTTTCCTGGGGCCCAATATGTTGAATAAGACAGTGGAACTGGCTGGAATAAAACTAACGGATATCTGTGCAAATCTTTAACCTTGAAATAGCAAAGTGAGCAGCTCAGTAATGTTTGTTTGGTAGGATTTATTTATTTTTTTTAACATAAAAGAATTCTTTTGAACCCTCCATGGCTCCAAGCAAAACTATGTGAAATGTCCCTTCTTATGGGGCCATGGGGTTAAGTGCCAGGGATCGTAGGCTAAATGCCAGGGATGCTGGTTGCATGGATCTTGGGAGCAAGGCTAATGGCATCCCTGCTGTGGACTCAGGAATACCAGGCCCAGGCACTGGTTGCCCAGAGAGATGCAGCCATTTTTACTTCTAACTGAAGGATACCACCTTCTGGGATTTCCCCCTCTGTGGTGGGAAACAGAGCAGCAGATACCCAAAGGATCAACAGGGTCTGTACCCAAAATGTACAGGCTGGGAAGGAGATCACATGAGAGCCAAGGGTAGAGTGATTTATGTAGTTCAGATTTGGTTCCTGCTGGTGGAAAAAAGATGCATTTTGTGAGCACTGCATGGTAATTGCCCTTCATAAGGATGATCTCAAAAGGTCAAGGGATGGGTCTTGAATAGCCCTAATGTCCCTGAACCAGTCCATTGTTCAACTATTGTCTACACATGTAAAGGAACTCTTCTTGACCCTATTCATACTTTTCTCTTTGGGCCATCAGGGTTTCCTAAGTGCATAATTACATATTACCTTATTCTAGAGCAAAGTCTTATCTCTTTTCTACAAAAAAATAGTTCAATACACATTTCTTGAGCGCCTACTATGTATCAGGTATTATGCTAGGTTGAGAGACATAGATGAATAATGCACGGTCTGAAATTGAGAAGCAAATCTGCATCTATCCATTTATATTTCATACACATGGATTACAAACTCAGCCTCCATCTTCCTGCAATCCTTTATGTGTATGTAATTGCATGAGTTTATGTGCAAAACATTTGTGCAAGTGCCCAGAGTCTAGAAGAAGGTGCTAGATCCTATGGAACTAGAATCACAGGTCATTGTGAGATGCCCAGTGTAGGTGCTGGGAACAAAACCCTGATCCTCCATCAAATGCTCTTAACAGATGAACCATGTCTCTCTTCTTACGATCTTTTAATTTGGCCTCATATGAGAACCTCCACTTTGACCAATCTGAATGGCTTCCTCTGTACTCTAATATGTTTTCCTTAGCAGACAGGATAACCAGAATTAGATGCTATTCTTTTTTTTTTTTTTTTTTTTTTTTAAAAAAAACTTTATTTATTTATTTGCCTTGGTGTTTGCCTGGAACTGGAACTACAGACAGTTGTTAGCTGCCATGTGGGTGCTGGGAATCGAACCCGGGTCCTCTGGAAGAGCAGAGGGTGCTCTTAACCGCTGAGCCATCTCTCCAGCCCCTAGATGCTATTCTTTAAATGCAAATACTATATGAATGTTTATATCACTAAGTTAATTAACTTCCTTTATCCACTTATTATTCATTTATGTACCCAGTAGTTATTGAATCCTGCTGGGTTCATGTACTCAATAGAGTGAATAGAGCAGACACTGCCCTCATGGAAGCTCCATCTGGGTATGTGTTTAGGAAACAGAAGGTAAAGACACCAAATATCACACAAATAAATATGTAACTACAAACAAAGACAAATGTTAGGAGGAAAGTACAGGGTGTAAAAGTGTACTGTGGTACAGTCTAGAGGAGAAGGTTCTCTTGAGGAAATGACATTTGAGCTGAGATCTGAAAGGTTAGTAGAAACAGATGAGGCAGAATATGGGGAAGAATGTTCCAAGTAAAGCAAAGAGCACACACAAAGGTCCTGTGACAAGGGGAAGCAGTGTACCTCAAGAGGTGTAGGAAGGCCCAGGATGCTATAGCACAGAGCATGATCAGAGGGTTGGATGAGAAGGCTATGCAAAGTCAGCCAGATGGATCTTAGGATGTTACAGAAAAGGCACAGGAAATGAAGGTTTGTACAAAAGAGCCCAGAGTGGTTCCTTTCCTCAGACCATTTTTGCTTTCTTTTACCTCCCTTAGGAGTAATAATGATGGTGTGAACTGCTAAGAACTATGTGTCCTGGCACAGTGTGGCTATGCCTGGTATAGTGTGGCAATGGCTGGGTGGCAGAAGATGACCCCAAACTGTTGGGTCAGCCTCTGTCAATGTGGACAGAAGGGTAGAGTGGAGGGTGGGTGGAGTGCTTTGCCTGAGGTATCAGCTCCACAGTGACATTTGGAACAGCCCCAAGACTATATAGTCCTTGTTCCCAGATAACTCTATCACATGTGCCCTCCCACCCCCACTGAAGGCTCCACCTGCCCTGCCTCCCAGCAGCAGCAGCAGCAGCTTTGCTCCCCACCCAAACTGGGGAAAGTATCTGGATAAGAATTCTGACCCTGCTCAGCTCCTCGAGGCTTGTTCTGAGGACCTTAGGCCACAGTTTGGTTGGGAAGTGGGTATATTTACATAGCCTTAATCATTCTGCAGAGGTGCTAATGGAAGCCATGGAGAAAGAGGCTCCTACTACCAGACTTGGCCTTTTGGAAGCCCTTCCTTCCGTCCTAGACTTATCTTGGGAGAATGTGGTTTGGTGCTGTGACATCTGCTGGCAAGGCTGGGCAGGTAATAAAATGACCAGATGCCCACTCATCTTCATGTTAATTTCCAGACTAGTAAGTATGTCATCACAGTGGACCTGGTGTTGTAGACCTGTAATCCCAGCCACTCATAGGGCGAGGAGGAGGGTAAGTTCACAGGCCTGCTTGAGTATAGCGGGAATTCGAGGCTGCTATGGGCAATTTAGTTAAAACTCTATCTCAGGGCTGGAGAGATGGCTCAGCGGTTAAGAGCACTGTCTGCTCTTCCAGAGGACCCGGGTTCGATTCCCAGCACCCACATGGCAGCTAACAACTGTCTGTAGTTCCAGTTCCAGGCAAAACACCAAGGCAAATAAATAAATAAAAAGTTTTTTTTTTTAATAAAAAAAAAAGAAGAAAAAACCCTCTATCCCAAAAAAATGGAAAAAAAAAAAGCTAAGGATATATATTCCTCAGTAGTAGGGTACTTGCCTAACATTTATGAAGTCCTGGGTCCAATCCCCAGTATCACACAACTTCTGAGATTGGACTGGAGCCAGCTGGTTGGTACAAAGCGAGAAATCAGGCTGGAGAGATGGTTTAGCTGTTAAGAACACTTGCTCTTCCACAGGACCTCAGTTCAGTTCCCAGCACCTACGGTGAGCGGTTCACAACTTGCTGTAACTCCAGCTTTGCAATCTGATGTCCTCTTCTGGCCTCTGCATGTACCCAAAACAGGTGACACATACTCACACAGACACACACTCCTACAATGCTCACATGCATAAAGAAAAAAAAAAAAAAGTAAAGAAAAGAGGAAAGTGAGTAATGGAACAAAACCTTAAAATAAAGCTTTAAAAAGACAGAAAAGTCGAGAACTGCAGTTTTGACCCATAGGCTGGTTTGTGCTAATGCTGGAACTCTCCTGCTATCCAGTTGATTCTCCTTTAGGTGCAGTTAGTCACGGAGGAAGTTTGGGTAAACACATGCAAATGACTCAGGGGCACCCGGTCTTAGTCCTCATTTCTGGGAAAGGTTATTTCCACAAATAAAAAGACTCATATTTTAAAAACAGGAGAAGGCAAAATCTTTTTTCCCCCATTTTTGATTAATGAATTTATTTTTATTTATTGAGACAGGGTCTCTTTATGCAGCTTTGGCTGTCCTAGAACTCTCTATGTAGATTAGGCTGGCCTCAAATTCAGACCTACCTATCTCTGCTTCCCAAATTCTGGGATTAATGGCCTGTGCCACCATGCCAATTGAGTCTTTTTTTAAAAAAAAAAAAATTTCCTTGCGGTTCACCAATTTGAGAAAACTTTTTAAGGTTCTTTCAGGTTATCAAGAAAATGATGTCAAGAGAAACGCTTTCATGCTTCTCACAGTGGGTAAGAGGGTACAGGTTTTTTTCTTTCAGCCCCAGGAATAGCACCTCACACATGCCAGGCAAAGACTTCATCACTGAGACATGACTAGAGCACTTAAAGTGAACCCTTAATGCTATGTGCTAAGATATAACCAGCCTCCCTGTTTTCATGCACCTTATGTATGTATTCTGCTCGGTTTCACTCTTTATTATCATGTGAACTTAACAGAGTTCACCAGTGGTGTTACTGGGAAGCCAAAGAGAAAGCGAGAACAGATAATACTAGAAAAAATAATTATGAAGCAAATATTCTATCTTCATAATAACAATTCCTCTGTAACTGAATGTGGCTCAGATAAAGACCACTCCACCACCAATCTCAATTTCTCATTCAAACTTAAAAATCAAGAGTCCATTAGAGAAGTTGAAAATAAACAAATGAGATTTTACAGAAATGAAACACACACACACACACCACACACACACACACACAAGGACCAGAGTGTTATCCTCCTGAAAAAGAAAATCAAAGAACATTTGAGGGACTGGGGATGTGACTCAGTTGGTAGAGAGTGCTTGCCTAGTATATATAAAGATTCTTTTTTTGAAAAAAAATTATTTATACAGTATACAGAACAGGGTACCAGATGTCATAACAGATGGTTGTGAGCCACCATGTGGTTGCTGAGAACTGAACTCAGGACCTCTGGAAGAACAGTCTTAACCTTAACTCTTAACCTCTGAGCCATCTCTCCAGTCCAGATTCTTAGTACAGTATAAAAATTAGATGTGGTGGCATCTGCCTGAAATTCCATCACTTGGGAAGTGGATGAGTTTGAGATCACCTATGCTACACAGGCCCTACCTCATTAAAAATAAAAATAATAATAATAAAATATTGAGCTATAGTTTAAAATTTTAATTCTGAAACTATCTTAAGTTAGCACTCTTATACTAGTGACTATGCACAAGTCATTGCGGGAAGAAATAAAGAACACGTTTGAGGAAGGCATAAAAGCTGGACGGAACCAAAGGTACAAGCAGACACTGCAATGTTCTGATATAAAAGACCCTCAATGCTAGGAAAATGAGAGCATATTATACAACAGAACCATGGTGCCCATGGGTGATGCTACTCACTTTGGGTTGGGCCCTCCCACATCAATCAGGCCCCTTAAAAGGGCTGAAGAGGTGGTTTGGTGGTTAAGAACACTCACTAGCTGCTCTCCCAGAGGACCTGGGTTCAATTCCTTGCATCTACATGGTGGCTTACAACCATCTGCTGTAACTCCAGTTCCAAAGGATCCAGTACCTTCTTCTGACCTCTGAGAGCACCAGGCATGAAACATGGTGCCCAGACATACATGTTTACACATAAAATCTTTTTAGTGTGCATGCAAAGTAGCAGTAAATTTTAGAAAGTATCACTTTCTTCATCAGCTTGTCTTGTGTGATTACACTAGGTTAATAATTTTTGAATGGCAGAGGAGACAGCAGGCAGGTGAAACTCATGCTCCACAGCCCCCTCCTGTAAGCAGCTGTCCCAAGCTGATGACTTTTTCACTGTACTCAGCTCCCAGCTCTAAGCCTGCCATATATCAGATGCTTAACATCTGACTGATGAATAAATGAAAATGCTCACAATCTAAAAGTCTCAATCCATGCTCACTATTTGCATTCCACCCTGAAGTATAAAAAGGAATTTGGTTTTCTTGGAATCCAAAAACTGAAGGGCCATCAATAATGACAATTCCCTGGTCTTCTTGATAACTGAATTTGGGCACAGAGAACCCAAGGAGAGACAGTCTGTTAGAGAAAACCCAATTACACTGAGGAACATATGTTGCCCTGAGGCCTCTGCTGCCATAACAACATCATGTAACTATAACTATAGCCCTGGAGGGCCCTGGCCCCGTCAAATATGGAAAAGGATGTCTTCATCATATGACAGCTTTGTGCTCAGACAGACTTCCCTGGAGGGCTTGGATCGGGGAAGGGAGATAAATTAAGTGGAAGAAAAGGGGATGAAGGTCAGGAGAGGAGATCTGCTGCTACTAAGGCAGCATAATGAGTCTTTTTAAAGCAATTTTCAAAATGTGGTTATTTGGCTGTTTAGCTTTGGTGGTTATTTATAACCCCAGTTGCAGAGGCGGGAAGCTGTGCTGGCGCCTGCTGGGATCTATCCAGTAACTTCCCCCAGGGTGGGCTGGGGGTGAGGGCTGAGGACAACACAAGAAACAAGCTAGCCAGTGGTCACATTAAGAGATGCTCCGGGCTGCATGCAGCAGGGAAAGAAAGGCCCATTCCAGACTCTAACTTTGTTTTATTTTATTTTTTTTTTTTAAGATAGTGTCTGTGTAGCTCTTGATAACCTGTAACTCTGTACAGACAAGGTGGGTCTTCAACTGCTTGCATCTGCTTCCCAATGCTGGTTTTACAGGTATAAGCTACAACTAGCTAGCCCCACCCCTTCCAACTGTGCACTGCTATGTAATTCTGGCAAATCGAGAACTTACTATGGAGATCAGGCTGGCCTTGAATTTGCAGTGATCAGAACTTGCCTCTGCTCTAAGATTACTGTCATTAGAGGTGTGTGCTCCACCATGCTAGACTGACTCTATTCTTCAGGCAGATGTAAAGAAAAGAGATTTTAATATGAATTTTGGTAACATCATCAACCTCAGAGATTTTCCTAAAGGGACAGAGGATACAGATCAACACTTTCAGCTAGAAGTTAAAGAAGAGATGGGCTTAGTTAAAGTAGCATTGTCTTGAAAAAGTCCAGACAGGCTTCTCTCACTTTCCAAGACAGTATCTACACACAGAGGGAATGTCTGCTCCCTAGTCCTGCCAGGTCAGAGAAAAGAGGATGACTGGTCCTTTGCAAGTCTTTCCTAGCTAGTCACCACCTGGCACTGGGGTCAGGAACACTGAATATGGTACCATTGCTTGTACTACTCAGTCTATTTGATGGCGAGCAGCAAGAGTGAAGCTGGAGACGGACAAGTCAGACAAACTTCCCAGCTTTCAGGAACTCTAAGGCTTCTGAGGCAATCACTTGGATTTGAAATATGGTACCTACCATTTTACTGGCAAAGGATTCTTTTTGTATTTTCTTTTAGTAAAAATCCCTTTATTGTAATGAACTCACAAATGAACATCACACAGCCAGACCGGGGGAGCCGCTCCCACACTTGCTGAGTCCCACAGTCTGTCAGTGAGCCTCCAGTTAGGATGGCTATTCTGAAGCTCCGGAACTTGGCTCAGAATCTTACTTACACTTTTACTAGCAGATACATTTTTATCCGCTGAAAAAGAAAAAAAAGAAAAACTATGACAGAATTGAAGCCAGGGAAAGAATTAGCCCTATATCCTCTTTCATGACTCACGTGTTCTTTTGCCTACATTTCTGTCCTTCCTCAGCTAGCCTCATCCGAGGAGACTGAAGCAGCATCATAACTTAATCCACTCTGGGCTTCTCCGCCACTCATCATCCCTCTAAACGCCGCCAGGAGTAAATCTCTAAAATGCAAGTCTGATCATGGTCTCCTCTGCTTCAGTAGTTCAGTGCCAGCCAGCCCACCACCTCCAGTCCCGTCTCCCTACCAAGGGAAGAGCATAGAAGACTCTGCATGAAGGGATTCCCAGCACCATTTGGCAACCATTTCATTTCTTCTTGCCAAGTAAGTTACCCCACACAAGATGCTTACTCCACACCTCTACTTCTGAACATGTTGTACTCTTTGCACGGAAAGCCCCTATTTTCTATGTCATCCTATTAAATTCCATTTTTCTTTTCTTTTCAAATATTTATTTTTATTTTATGTGAATTGGTATTTTGCCTGCATGTATAACTGTGTAAGGGTGTCAGATCTTGGAATTACAGACAGTTGTTAGCTGCCATGTGGTTGCTGGGAATTGAACTCAGGTCCTCCGGAAGAACAGTCAGTGCTCTTAACCTCTGAGCCATCTCTCCAGCCCTAAATTCCATTTTTCATTCATCTCTCTTATGAATCTTCTTATAACTTTCCAGATGAAATACTCTACCTCTTTCTTTGTACCCAGCAGACCTTCCCTCTATTTTTTTTTTTTTTCATACTCCATAGCATACTGGCCAGTTTCCTTCACTAGACTCCTAGCTAGTTCTACTGAGGGAAGATGATGTTTTCTTCATCTTGGTGTGACACGATGTCTGTGCTAATTGCTGGGTTTCCGAAGCTGAGGAAAGGTTGAACAGATAAATGCAATCGCATGAATATACCAAACATTAGGATATTATACTCTGATTAGGGAGACCACAAACACAAAAGCCTTATTCTATCTTAGGAGCTTGCTGAGTATTTCAAAACACTCATTTCCTTTGTTGCTTATTACCACTTAGTAAGCTTGTCCTTAGCACAGACACTTCAAGGTGAGAAAACTCAGATCACCTTAAAAACACTTGTCCAAGAGCCACACAGAGACAAAAAATGACAGACCTGATTCAAATCCAGATCTGACAGCAACACCTCTTACTCAAGGCTAGTAAAGCTGACGAATAAGGGGAACAGGAAATATTTTCCTATAGGCTGTGAAATGGAGTAGGGGACAAAATATCTACCAAATGTTAAGATAATATACAGTAGTCACAGCAAAATAATGTCACTATGCTCTACTACCTTACAAACAGTAAATCAGGAAAGACTTCTGAAGAAAGAAAAGCAATTATAGAGGATGGAAGCATCCACGAAGGAAAACCATGGCTAAGGAATATTGACTGGCAGGCAAAACAGTGGGAAGTGCTTAGGTGGTCTGTCAGATAAGGATAAGTAAAGGCATCTGGGGGAAGGATCTGAATCCAACACTTGTTTGTGTCACAATGAGTAAAGAGCATAAATGGAGAAGAGTAGAGAAAGTAAGATTAAAAAAAAAGAAAATCAGGAAAAAATAACTGGGGAGAGAGGCCAGTAAAGACAGTGAGGGTGAGAGGAGGGGAGAAGGGTGAGTACAGCAATGTGCCTGCCTGTAAGACTACTTTCTTGCCAGGCAGTGGTGGTGCACACCTTTAATCCCAGCACTCAAAAGGCAGAGGGAGGTCGATCTCTGTGAATTCAAGGCCACTCTGATCTACAGCATTCCTAGATGGCCAGGGCTATACAAAGAGAAGATTCTACTTTCCCAATCTAAACATTCAGCTCTCATCTCAAGAACACATTGTTTTTGCCATATTAGCATATTTCTTTCTTTCTTTTTTTTTTAAAAAAATTTATTTATTTATTTATTTGCCTTGGTGTTTTGCCTGGAACTGGAACTACAGACAGTTGTTAGCTGCCATGTGGGTGCTGAGAATGGAACCCGGGTCCTCTGGAAGAGCAGATGGTGCTCTTAACCACTGAGCCATCTCTCCAGCCCCTATTAGCATATTTCTAACCTAGTAGTGTTAGCCTTTTCATCTTTTTCAGAGTGCATTTTCAAAAGATAAAAACCCCATCTAAACAAGACTGTAAACTAACAAAAATATTGAACATCTGTAATAATGTAACTGCTAAGAATCATCTGAGTAGCAAGTGTTCACTGATTGAACATGGACTGAATACTCTAAAAAAGCTGGTACAGAAAAACTGAAATATAAAATAATACATGTATCTCTCTTCTTTTTTGGCAGGAAGGGGTGTTGTTTTTGGGACAGTGTCTCCTATAGCCCAGGCTGTCCTAGGACAATGTAGCTGATCATCTTAAACTGAATCTCCTGCTTCCTGCTCCAAGTACTGGGATTACAGATGTGTGTTACCACAACCATTTTTAAATGATATCAATCAAATATAGTTAGGGAGTTAGAACATTCCAGAGTAACTCCAGGAACACATCTGTAAGTGTAAGAGAACAGTAATGACATGGAATTAAGCATATGAGTGCTAAAATAATAAAGAAATGTGAGCCATTTTCAAGTAGGTTTTTTACATGCAGTTCAACTCACATTAGATTATTCAAAGGATGGGCTGGAGAGATGGCTCAGCGGTTAAGAGCACCGTCTGCTCTTCCAGAGGACCCGAGTTCGATTCCCAGCACCCACATGGCAGCTAACAACTGTCTGTAGTTCCAGTTCCAGGCAAATAAATAAATAAAGGTTTTTTTAAAAAAAAAAAAAAAAAAAAGATTATTCAAAGGTATTTATGCTAAAGTACTAAAGATGAAATACTAAATGCGGCCTGTGTCAACAATGGCTCAAGCTATCCCCAAGGAATGTGGGCTAAGGGTCTGGAACTTTTAACTCTAGAGTCCTCTGTTTAGCATATCAATCAGGTGCTTGTATTCTGTTCTTTAAGTCTCTCTCCAGATTGAAATCAGATGGAGCCTTTATTTATCCAATGACTCATTAGATAAACTGGATCAAACCTTGGGTGACCTGAGTTTGATCCCTGAGACCCCATAAAGGCTCGAGAACCTACTTCACAAAGGGGTTCTCTGAGTACTCACTCAGTAATGCGTGTACACACACACACACAAATACTCAAACATATTTGGTATCAGAACCCTAACTTGGTAACTAAGCTTGCTTTGATTCCACCAAGTCACTGCCAGCCAAGCCTTGGTTCTCTCAAGTCTCCTGAGGTTAAAATTTCAAGGTCTGCCTTTTCTGAGACATGGTCTGGCCAGTGTAGATTGAACTGAGATCTAGCTGCTTCAAAAAGCATGAACCGCCACGCCCGGTTCCAGGCTTTTCTTACGGCTCTTCTTCCAGCATTAATCAACTTTTTTTTCTTGTACCCTTTTATTATTATTTAAATACCCATTCCTCTTTGGGGCTCCGGGTGTCTTTAAAAATACTACTTCTTTCTCGACTTCCCACCAATTCTTGACTCCTGCATTTGGGGCTGCAGAGGTCACACAAGGCTTCTGTGGTACAGCACCCAGTACACTCATGTTTACAACAGCTCCTCGCCTTCTCTCCAGCCACCCAAAGCTCGCAAACCAAAAGTAGCAAACTGCTAGGCCGGAGGCCTTTCGCCGCAGAGCTAAATTGAGAATTCTTCGGCACTATAGCATTCAGAGAATGCTTCGCCCTGTTAACTTACTTGCTGGTCTCTTAATGCAAGGACAATGTCTCCTCTACCAGACAGAAAAACTTCATGACCGATATAACCCTGCCAATCCTTTATTCAAGCCTCATTCACACCACTCCGAAACACAGAATAGATCTTAGAACAGTTCTTTCGGCAAAATATTTCTTCCCAACTCAATATTTACATGATAAACGGAAACGTCCTTTAATGGATTAGGAAACGAAAGGGTTAAAGCTCGACAACCTGATGGATTCTGGGGTTTTCCTTCCTCCACGCCAGAAATTAAAACGACCAGGAAAGGAGATTTTGCCCAAGATAAAGATGAAAACGGGTAACTTCAACCGTGAGACGTCTGCCCCAAACAAACATGGCTACCTATTTCCACAAAGAATGCCACACACCTAACTAAAAATGGCTGGTCCAAGGTTTTACTATTGGTGTCGCTTCTTGCCCAACTCCAACATGGCGCTCACTGGCCTCTCTAAAATCTGCAGACTTCCCAGTATCCTCTCTGGCCTAAACGTCAGGTGACGTGAGCCTCAGCCGGAAGTGAAGGAAAAAGCGCTTAAACCCGCGGCGCATGCGCAGAAGACTCTCGACGCTAAGAGGCAGGAGGCACTTGGGATCGTCCGCAGGGTTTGGGACTGCTACAGAGGCCGCCACGGAGCCCGCCGGAGCCACCGTTCCTTCTGCTGCTGCTGCCGCCGCCCGAGTCGGAACCGTCGGGCTGCAGCCGCCAGCAATGCCTCGAAGGAAGGTAAGAAATGGCAGAGAAGGGATGGCGGGTTTCTAAGGCGAGTCGATTGAGTAACGTGACGCAGCTGGCCACGCCTCGCAGCGGTTGGGTTCCAACTTCCCGCTCCCCCGAACCTTGCCTAGCCACCCTGCATCCTCTCGGTACCAGACAGAAAAATGTGGGCCCGACCCTGGCCTCGGCCTATGCTTGCAACTATTCCCGCCCTCTGCTTGCCTGCATCGGAGGCGTTCTTCTTGTTAATTGGTCGCCCAAGCGTCTCGAAGCACATTGATTGGGTGGTGACGCCGCCTATTTGGGCCCAACGGTCACCTCCCCGCGTGCGTGGGTGGTATGTGGGTCTGGCCCTGGTGCCCTGCGACTGGCTGTGGAGAATGCTCTCACTTCTCCTCATTGGCCCAGCTTCGCAGTCTGTTCTTGTGGCGGGTGCGGTTTAGCAGGGCCTGGATTGGGTCGCCCGAGGCCCCGCCCTTCCGGGTAGAGATGGCGATGGATGCAAAGACGAATTGGGGAGACCACTTTTCTTTCCTGGTGGGGGGCACAACAAAGCAGAGGGTGGTGGAAAAAGCTGCACCCACTCCCAAGGGATACCTTGCAGGCCTGTTGCATCTCAGACATCGTCTTCCATTTATTTGTTCATGACAATGCTTGAAAAGTGCATTTGGGGAAAAATAACACAAAACTTGATAGAATTAGAAGGGACTTTTGAATTTTGAAATCACACAGGAAACATATGATCCTGTGTGTGGTGCATGCGAGTGTGCGAGCGCAGACAAGTGACAGTGGATGCCAAGGCCTGAGCAGGACATCTTCCTCTAGGGCTTTCTTACTGACCCAGAAGCTAGGTTGTCCAGCCAGCAGGCTCTCCGAGTCCACCTGTCTTGTATCCTCAGTGCTAGGGTTCTAGGCTCGCGCATTTTATTTATTTATTTTTTTAGTGCATGCTGGAGATCTGTCCCGAGGCCTTTATGCTTACAGCGGAGCCTGCTGCCTGCTAAGCCTTCTCTCCGGCCCCCACCCTGCTCTTTGCTTTCTGCAACTGAACATATGGAGGACAGCCGCACTTCCTCTAGGCCTCTTGTTAAGCAAAGGCAAGCCAGAACTACAGAAAACATGTAATGCACTTCCACAAACGTTTACTGACCACTTGCTACATGCTAGCCGCTAGGGATTCAAAAATTGTGAATGGTCATTGGCTTAAGGATATCACAGTTGAGTGGAGAACAAAGACAAAGAAGTAACTGCAGAAGGCAGCAGAAGCTGCAGTATAGTCTCTGAAATTATGTACACTGTAAGGAAGCAGTTAATTCAAATAAATAGTGAAGAGCTGACTTTCAGGGTTAAGCCAGGAAGAGTTGGTAGAAAGTAATGGCTTCTCATCTGGGATGAAGTGACCATAAAGATTGCCTTTTATTTTAGAGATATTTTGACTCTAGACCCTTTACCTAGTGTCAAAGGTCAGATCATAAATGAAATATATGGATGAATAGATTGTTGGTATTCATATTTCAAATCATTCTTCATGGAGGCTTTCCAAGTTGAATATTTACTTTAATGTCTCTTAAAATGACTGAGGTTGACAGGTTGTGTTTATTTCCAGGTAGACCAAGTGCAAGAGACATATCTACTGGTACATTGGAATACCTCCAGTCTCCTTTTAGTGTTTTCCAAATAACCAGAGTGCTGGAAAATGTAAATTCTTACTGGGTGTTAATGACACAAACCTTTAATCCCAGGACTTGTGTGAGGTGGATTTGGTTAAAGGTACTCCTGGTCTACATGTAACCTCTTGCTGGTGTAGTAATACACACCTATAGTACTGGCACTCTAGAGACTGAGGCAGGAAGGTCACTATGAGCTCAAGGCAAACCTGAGCTATGAGGTAAATTCCAGACTAGCCTGAGCTATATAGCAAGATCCTGTCTCAAAACAACAACAAACCCCAAATGTAAATATGTTAATAACATGTTTGTTGGCAAATCCGTTCTAAACTATCCTTAGGCTATTTACTTTTTTTTTTTTATAGAACTCATTTAGTGTAACACTACATTTCTATTTGCTATAGAATAGCAATTAATGTGTTTAGTGTGGGGGTTATTTGGAGGATAGATGTGTTCTTTTTGAAAATCTAGGTAATTTATTAACTCTAAACAGCTTATTCTTTGAATAAGGAATTTTGACTGGAGCTAGGGTGTGGCTCAGTGGTATGTAGTTAGCCAAGTTTAGTCTCCTGTGCGCCTCACTCTGCCCTGCCACATATATTAGGACTTGTTAGAGGTATTTGTAGTGATTTCAGCAAATTTTCTAGCTTTGAAAAGGACATAGTGTAAGTGTTTAAATGATAAAAGTAATCTTCATGGCTTATCATTCCTCAGGAGACTAACTGAGAGTTATGACTAAGCTATGAGGTGAGTTTTTAAAAATCTGGCCTATGGGACTGGAGGGATTGCTCAGTGGTTAGAGCACTTGTTACTTTTGCAGAGAAATCTGGTTCTGTTCCCAGCACCCACATGGCAGCTCACAGCCATTTGTGAGTCCAATTCCAGGGAATTTGACAACGTCCCTTGACCTCTAAGGACATGTATGTGATAGACATACACAAAGACAAAACTGTCATACGTATAGGATAAAATAAACTAATTTAAAAATAAACAAAACCCCTGATTTGACTACCTATGAGACTTTAGTATAAATTTCTTTCCCAGCACTTATCCATATGGAGAAACTTCAAGGACAAATGGCTAAGAATATAAGTTGTATTTTCTTTTTTTATCATATATATTTATTTATTGCATATACAGCATTCTGTCTGAGTATTTGCCTGCACACCAGAAGAGGACATCAAGATGGTTGTGAGCCACCATGTGATGCTGGGAATTGAACTCAGGTCCTCTGGAAGAGCAGTCAGTTAGTGCTCTTAACCTCTCAGCCATCTCTTCAGCCTATATATATTTTTTTTTTCTTAAAATCTTTTACGATTAGGGTTTTAGGCTATAACATGGTTTTGTTTTTTAAGATTTTGAGTGAGTGTGTGTGTGTGTGTGTGTGTGTGTAGACTTACCACATATATAGAGGTCGGTATCTGTAGAAGCCAGGAGACCTTGTTGAAGCTCCTAGAACTGGCGTTACAGGCAGTGGTGACACTGTGAGTGTTGGGACCCCTACCCAGGTCCTCTGCAAGAATAGACGTGTTTTTAACCAGTGAACCATCTCTCCTGCCACAAGACATTTTGAAATAATATTTTTTTAAAGATTTATTTATTATGTATACAGTATATGGGAGAGGGCACCAGATCTCATTATAGATGGTTGTCAGCCACCATGTGGTTGCTGGGAATTGAACTCAGGACCTCCGGAAGAACAATCAGTGCTCTTAACCTCTGAGCCATCTCTCCAGCCCTGAAATAATATATTTTTAATATGTGGGTTTTTTGTTTTTTAGTTAGGGTCTCTCTGTATGTAGCTCTGGGTATCCTAGAACTCAATGTAGACCAGACTGGCCTGAAACTCACATAGATAGTCCTATCTCTCCTGGGATTAAAGTCATGCACCACTATGCCCAGCTAATGTGATCTTTGTTGATGGAGGATTTGGACAAAATTTACCCTGAAGTTAATTGGGGCCTAGCGTCAACATTTTATACACTATGCACTATTTTAGGATTTTTTTTTTTTTTAAAGAAGATTTAGTTATATTGTTCTATGTGTATGCATGTATGAATACAGATACCCTAGGAGGCTGGAGGCCAGAGGCATTGGTTTCTGGAGTTAGAGGCAGTTGTGGGCTGCCATGTAAGAGCTGGGAATTGAATTCTGGTCTTCTGTCTGAGCGTATATGCTCTTAGCCACTGGACTGTCTCTGCTTTTCCTTTCTCTCTCTCTTTCTCTCCCTCCCTCCCTCCCTTCCTCTCTCTCTGTCTCTGTCTCTCTTTCTGACTTAGTTATGCTAGCCAAATCATTTTTAATTTTGATTTGGGGTTTTTGTGATTGTGTTATGTATTTTTATTTCCAATTTGTGCTAATCTCTTATGAGAGTTCTAATGATTCAGTCCTAATTGTTTCAGAATTAGTGATAATGCAGTAAGAATTACTTCTGTTTGCAAGTCTGTCTAGCACAGGTGTTTTATTTGTAGGTCATTCCACTAAAATGTCTGAAATGAAAGACAGTACTTCTGAGCTGGGAGGGGAAATTGTCGTGGGATCCTTTCTTACATTGGAACTTGGTACTTTAGCATTATGGTTTATTTTACTTGTAGTGCTTAACAGAAACCCACAGCAAATGCTTCCATGCTAATGTCTGGATCTATGGTATTACAGAGAAATGCAGGGAGTAGTTCAGATGGAACCGAAGATTCCGATTTTTCTACAGATCTGGAGCATACAGACAGTTCAGAGAGTGATGGCACATCTCGACGGTCTGCCCGAGTCACCCGCTCCTCAGCCAGGCTAAGCCAGAGTTCTCAAGGTAAAAGGCATCATTACTTTCCTCACTGTTCCTCATAGTGGACAGATTGGTATCATTTCATTGTGCTGGTTCATAGGGAGACTGGTCCTTTGGTGTGGTGTAGATGATAGAGTGTGTCAAAGTGTAAGGCTAGTGCAGAAATACCCGGTCATCAGGATGATTTCTGCCAGTTACTATGTCCTGTTTATAGGCTGTGACTTGCACACATGTCTTGAGTCATTTTTTTTTTTTCTTAATTAAGACTTTATGGTGTTACCAGTCATCATAAAATGGTAAGATGGGAATGATATTTTATCACTTAGAAAAATGGCTTAGGTACTTTAAATGCCTATTGGATGTGTTAGTGAGGCTTAATGCTTCTCAAAGCATGTTTAATTATAGAATGTAGGGTCACATTTGATAGCTATTACAATGTGAATAAATACGCAGAGTTTTGCTCTGGTGATGAAAGAATAGAGGCTTGTGTTTGGAAGGTCATTGTGCGGCTCTTTAGTGTACTCAGCCAATGTGATGCCTCTGCCCCTCCCAGTTCTCTTCAGGTGGAAGAGAAGTTTCAGCTAATAAACAAGGTGATGATAGAGTAAATGGAAAAATTATAACATGGGGCTGGATGTGGTGGTGCACAACCTGGAAGCAGAGGCATGCAGATGTCTGAATTCAAGGCCAGAGAGAGTTTAAGGCTAGCCAGTGCTACATGCTGACGCTCTGGCTCTCCCTTTAAAGAAAAGTGTATGTATGTATTATCTATCCATGATTGGTTGAGAGATAGAGATATGTACACACAAATAAATGGAGTTTGTTAAAGAATCCTGTGGAAGCTCAGAGGTTGGGCAACCATGTTATTGTCTGGTAGGAGTCTAGTAAGATTTTACAAATTGAAAGATGAGAAAAATGTTCTTTTTAGGCAGAGGGAGCCATGTATGCAGAGTCCTAAGGGTTCTTAGAAACTGTAATTAGCTGTGCCCTAAAGTTGATGGATATTCAAAACAGCTAGAAACATGAGCTTGGGAATCTCTGCAGTTATTTTATTTCCTGGCCACAGAGTTGCACAATAACTTGAGCACCAGCATGGGATAACACTGTCCTCCCTGGTGTGAACTAAAGACAGACTTGTGAAGAGTCCCTGGAAGTGTATGCACTTCGGACCTGGTTCTATACAAACTTTCTTGTCCCGAGAACTTGAGAATTTCAAATTAGATTTCACATGTTGTCATAGGTGCCGAGTTCAGCTGGAACTTCAGGATGCAGGATGGTCCTTGGTATAAGGAAGGGTGTGTGGATGGGAAATTGTAGAGATAGAAAAGTGAGAGTTGGGAGGACACTGAGTGAATACCCAGCTTCCCTGATTTTATTTTTCCTAGGCTTTTTAGACCAAGCAAAGTGGAAGGACAAGTCCAGACAGGTGGAAATACTTCTTTAATTCTCCAGCATCAGATGGTGCCCACATCTTTGGCCAGATTGTCCTGTTGTGCAGCCTTGTGGGGCAAAACAGGCTCCTGCTCTGACCCTGAGTCAAGATGGAATCAGGCTGCACTCTGGAGTCTCTGGGCCCTACACATAGGATGTTGTTAAAAATGTTTTTTTTTTTTTTTCAATTTTAGGTTTGAATCTCTTTCCTTGTTGGAGATGTGAAGGTCTATGAAGGCTTTAGAATAGGCTTCTCGGGGGCTGGAGAGATGGCTCAGAGGTTAAGAACACTGGCAGCTCTTCCAGAGGTCCTGAGTTCAATTCCCAGCAACCACATGGTGGCTCACAACCACCTGTGATGAGATCTGGTGCCTTCTTCTGTGTACTGTATGCATAATAAATAAATATTAGAATAGGCTTCTCTGGGAAGAACTTAAGGAGCTGAAGAGATGCTCAGCAGATCTGGGCTCAGTTCTCATTTGTAACTCCAGGGGATCCAGTGCCCTTTCTGCTCATACATATAAAATAGAATAAAGCTTTGAAAAAAAACAAAACAAATATCAAACTTAAAAAGATAAGTTTCATTTGCTTATTTTGAGCCAGTTTATCCTTTTGTAGCCCAGGCTGGACTATAAGTTACTATCATTGTGCCTCAGACTTCCAAGTACTAGCAATACTATGTCACTAGTCTTAATGTCTTAAAATTTTTTGCACTTTTTGAATCCATTATGACTTCACATATGATACAAGGGTATCAAAATAAGTAGCTCCTCAATACAGCATTTATGTATTATTACTCTGTTAGCTTTAGGACATCTGTATTATGATGGGCTGAAGCAAGTGAAGAATCAGGTTGTGTAGCTAATAACTGGTAAAGAACTCGCCTCATAATATTGAGAAATATGCTGCTAGTGATTCTCTCTTATTTTTTTCCTCTCAAACTAAGGTAAATATTTTTCTTTTTCATGGGTAAAGAAGCAAGCTTAGAGACATTAACTTGTCCAAGATGCTACATATGGGCTGGAGAGATTGCTCAGTGGTTAAGAGCACTGACTGTTCTTCCAGAGGTCCTGAGTTTGATTCCCAGCATCCACATGGCAGCTAACAACTGTCTGTGACAACCTTACACAGTTATACATGCAGGCAAAACACCAATTCACATTAAAAAAAAATGCTGACACCCACCAAGATGCTACATATGGTTGCTATGTTGAATGGAATTGAATGGAGTTCAGTCTTCACTACAAAGCCTAAATTCTCATACTCTGCTGTTTTCAGGACCTCTAAGCTAAACTCCTTTCTCATGTATTATTTATTTAGTAAGATTGATATACTCTAAGAACTTGTTGGTTTTGTGAATGAACTGCATTCTTATTCATTATGTGGATGGGAGTAAAACGGTTTTTCTTCGGTTTTCCTTTATTTTATGATCTTTTACAACTGGGATCAGATTCCAGCCCTGTTCGAAATTTGCCATCTTTTGGCACTGAGGAGCCTGCTTATTCTACCAGAAGAGTGACACGTAGTCAGCAGCAGCCCACTCCAGTGACTCCAAAAAAATACCCTCTTCGGCAGACTCGCTCATCTGGCTCTGAAACGGAACAGGTGGTTGACTTTTCAGACAGAGGTGAGTGGGTGTGTATGACTTGTTTGTGCAGAGGATCTGGTCAGTTTTCTTTTAAGGAACGCTTTGGCACTGCAGAGCGACACTCTTAGGGTTAAGGCAAGCAAACACTGTTTACTCAATTCCATTTGTTTGTTTGTGTGTGTGTGTTTGGAGTTTGTGACTTTGTACTTTGTTTATGGTGTATATATGGAGTTCACAGTATATATAGCTTCAAACCTGTGGTTCTTCCTCCTCAGCTTTCAGAGTGCTACAGTTCCCTCCAGGGACCACAGATGTATGCTACCACGCTCAATTTATTTAATTTCTTACTGTCTTGAACACTCTAATTACTAAAGTGTTAAGGTCCAAGCAGCATGAGTGTATTAGATGTGTAGAGCCTTCTGAACCTCAACATGAAGAAAGCGTGACCCAGATTTTATTAGAACCGTGATTACCAGTCCATTTTACCTCCAGACTGTTGACTGGGAGAGACCTTTGGTAATAGACGGGTAAGTTATTGAGGTTGTGACCTAGTAGTTGAAGAACCTTAGAGAAAGAAGCCTTAGAATACATCTTATATGCTACTAAGATCCTTCAGCCAGGCAAAATGATTGGTTGTTTGCACAGTTTTCAAATGGTTTGCATAGTTTTTGGTTTGTTTTTTTTTTTTAAAAAAACTTTCTTGGTAGTTCTTGGAAGTACAAATATTTTCATATAAAAATCTGTAATAATTTTTAAAATTTCATTTATTTGTGTGTATTGGTGTATGGTCTGCGTGTAATAATTTTTAAAATTTCATTTATTTGTGTGTATTGGTGTATGGTCTGGGTACCATGTTTGTGCCTGGTACCCATGAGGACAGGATATGTGGTGGTATATTGTATGTTGAATTAAACATATGATATATCACCACAAGGATAGGGTATAAGATTCCTGGGGAGCTGCTGTGTGGGTGCTGGTAATGAAACTCAGGTCTTCTGGAAGAATAGCCAGTGCTCTTAATCAGTGAGTCATCTCTCTAGCCTCAATACTTGGATTTTGGGTTGTTCATTTGTTTTGGTTTTGTTTGAGACAGAATCTCTATGCAGCCCTGGCTACCCTGGAACTCACTATGTAAATCAGGCTGGCTTTGAACTCATAGATCAATAGTTAATTTTTAAAACAAAGATCTGGAAATACTGGATGGCCATTTATCCGCAGTAATAATTAACTGGAGCTGATATTAGTTGTTTCTTTTGGATAGACAGTGAGATGATTTGACCATGTCCAACTCTGTAGGTATCTGGTTTGTAATCTTTAAGAGTGCAAATTTGTCCATTGTGTTGGTACACCCCTTTCATTCTAGCACCTGAGAGGCAGAGGCAGGTGCATTTCTGAGTTTGAGGCCAGCCTGGTCTACAAAGCTAGTTACAGGGTAGCTAGGGCTTATAACGCACAGAAACCCTGTCTCAACAGACAAAAAACAGTGTATAATTTCTGGGTGAAGAGATGCCTCAGAGGTTAACAGTGTATATGGCTCTTTTTTTTTTTGCAGGGTCGGGAACATGATTTCTCTACATATTTCTGGCTTCCTGGAACTCACTGTGTAGACCAGGTTGACCTCAAGCTCAGAGAGATCTGAATGCTTTTGCCCCCCAAGTGCTGCAGTTAAAGGCATGCACCACCATACACTACACATACACCGCTTGCTCTTGTAAAAGACCTGAGTTAGATTCCCAGCACACATGTCTGGTGGATCACAACTGTCTACCAGCATCTACATTTTGCCCACATGTGCATAATTAAAAATAAAAAGGAGTATGGGATTTTTAGTTCCAAGCATTTTGGAGGTAGAGGCAGGTGGATCCCTATGTGTTTAGGATCAACCTGCTGTACATAGAAAGTTCCAGGCCAGTCAGTGATAAATAGAGATAAATAAAGAAGAAAATAGTGTGAATTAAGAATTAAACATTTTAAATCAGTTTTATCCCCCCCCCTTTTTTTTAAGTAGGGGGTTTGTTTTTAGACAGGGTCTTTGCTATGTATTCTAGGCTGACCTTGAACTTATACAGAATGAATGCTTCTGCTTCCTGAGTTTGTTTGTTTTGTTTGTTTATTTGTTTGTTTGTTTGTTTGTTTTGATTGGTTTTTCAAGACAGGCTTTTTCTGTGCAACAACAGCCTTTGCTGTCCTGGAACTTGCTCTGTAGACCAGGCTGGCCTCAAAACTTACAGAGGTCCTCCTGCCTCTGCCTCCTTGAGTGCTGGGATCAAAGGTGTGCACCACCACTGCCTAGCATTTATTTGTTTGTTTTGGCTTTTGGAGACAGAGATTACCCCAGATTAAGAATTTAGGAGGAATGTAGAGAAGTTAACATGTAGTAGGCGAGCCCTAAATTTACATCCAATAAGAATTTAAAGTTACACCAAAGTGGTGATTTCAATGTTTTATAGATGATAATAGCTAAAAATCACTGGGTAACATGTTGGAGGGCCATAGACAGACAGCTCATTTGTAGATTGCTGGTATGACATGTATGAAGTCCTGATTTTGCTCCCTAGCATTGCATAAAATTGGGCATGGTGGTACATGCCTGTAAGCTCAGAACTAGAAAAGTAGAGGCAGGAGGATCACATACTGGAGATCATTCCTAGCTACCTAGAATTTGGGCTATGTGACACCATGTCTTTTAAGAAAGCTGTAGAAAGAGCACTGCCAAGTTCATAAACTCTAGTGAGTCTTCAAGTTCAGGGACCCACGAACCAGTACTACCAATTGCTTTTTCTTTAGAAACTAAAAATACAGCTGATCATGATGAGTCACCACCTCGGACTCCAACTGGAAATGCACCTTCTTCTGAGTCTGACATAGACATCTCTAGCCCCAATGTGTCTCATGATGAGAGCATCGCCAAGGACATGTCCCTGAAGGACTCAGGCAGTGATCTCTCTCACCGTCCCAAGCGTCGTCGATTTCATGAAAGCTACAATTTCAATATGAAGTGTCCTACACCAGGCTGCAACTCTCTAGGTGAGTATGCTCCAGCTTTGTGACTATTCTGTGGTACAGAGATTTTATTGTGGCCTATATTTTTAGACCCTTCAGTGCTTGTGTCCTCAGAGCAGTCATGCATGAAAACTATTCTTGGCCTATTTTCCATACATAATAAGAGATTTAGTTGGAGGAAAATACAACTTCACTTTACTCTATGCTTTTCCCAGTGAAAAATTCCCTCCTTTCTTCAGCAGAAACCAAAATGGAAAAAAATTCTCTTGAAATGCTTCATTATTTGGCACATGGTCGATGCTTATGAAGACTGATACAGTATGAGATAATGTCTAATAATGGATGCATGGCCACAGCTAATAAGGAAATTAAAAAACCAGAATTTTTAAGAGGCTGTAAATCTAAGAGCATATGTATTAGACCTGGCCTTTTATGATCAGGAGTTTCTTTTTTTTTTTTTTGACCAGGAGTTTCTAATTCCTATGGCATTGTGTATTTAGTTAGTATAAATGGAGAAACTTTTGATGTCAAGACCTTTAACTTTTAGGGATTCTTACAGTCATTTGAAGCTTATTTGTGCTGCTTGAGTGAGCTCAGGTGTAGTTGTTTGCCTTTGCCTGAAGTTGGAAGGTACCGATTGATAGATAAGGCACCTTTCAGTATGGATTTATCTTTATGCTTATACTGTGGTCTATGAAGTATGCCAGCCATGTTGTGTGTTTTTTAAAGATAAATACTTTTAAACATGATTTGTTAAAGATGCTAGTGATTGGGAAGCAGTTGATATGTTGGTGTCAGTGGACTTGCTAAACAGAATTTCCACAGCCTTCAGTTTGCAAAACATGCAGTCTCTGAAAGCAGGCTTTTAAAATAGTGAAGCTGAACTTTATATGTTGTGTTTGATCTAAGAAGCGTTTTTCTCTGTCTAAGAAATGGCCTTATGTTGCTTAATGGCAAGGATATATTTTGAGAGCATATACTTTGACAAACTTAGATGATATAGCCTACTGTACACTTACACTGTTGGTTGTGTGTGTATTTGTATATAGCACAACCTGTTACTGCTACACTCCAGTCAACAAAGCAGCCTGCACAAGAGAACATGAGAGCATAGTAGGGTTTAGAAACTCAGTAAACTCAAAATGCATGTGATGGTTGCTAGTGTAACTTAAATGCTGCTTTACTCTGAGCTTTTTTATTAAACAGAAGGACTACACTGAAATAAAGATGAGCTGGGTGTGATGGCAAGTGCCTTAACTGTTTAACTCTCAGGAGGCCAAGGTAGTGGGTGATTGGTTGAGTTCAAGGCTGGTTTGGGCTGTCTAGTGAGACTATCTCTAAATAAACAAGAAAATGATGAAAAATATAGTGCCCTAAACCTAGAACATAGTAGCTTATATTGTCAGTCTTTATGTGCTATATTTTTTAATGATCAGTATAGTGGGCTTGTTTGTATCAGTGTGACCACAAATACATGAGTTGTGCATCCCACATTACATGTTGTGGCAAGTGCAGTGTCACAAACTGATGGAACTTTTCAGTGCCACTATAAGCCCTTATTTGTGTGATCTGCTGTTTTTGTTTTCAGAGGTTCTTTGTTTACGGAAACAATATGCAGTGTGTGACTGTAAGTGTGTGGCTCTCCGAGTTATAATGCTTCCTCTCATCTTAATGTTTTTGAGATAGGTTCTTGCTGTGTGGCCCTGACTTGCTGGATAGTCACAGTATAGCCCATACGGGCCTCAAATTTATAGAAATCTTCTTTTTAAACAATTCTGAAAAGTTTTTTGTTGTTATATGTGTATGAGTGTTTTGCCTGCATGTATGTATGCATACTACCTTGGTGTCTGGTGCCTGAAGAGATCAAAAAAGGTTGTAGAATCCAAACCGGTGTTCCAGGTGGTTGTGGTTGCTCTGATCTGAACTTGTGTCTTCTGGAAGAGCAACAAGTACTCAGATTTCTGAGTCATCTCTCCAGCCCCCAGAGAAATTGTTTCAGCTTCCCAAGTGCTAGCATTATAGACATGTTCCACCATGACTGACTTACTAAAGTACAGTCCCAGACAACTAACAGCTGAATGTCAGAAATACCATTCCTTCCTAGGGTGAGTGCACTTGTCACACACAGCATGGGTGTGGAGGACAGAGGAGGCTGTTTTCTCCTTCACCTTTATGTGGGTTCCAGGGATGGAACTCCTGTTGCCAAGCTTAAGTTCCAGGATGGCCAAAACTACATAGTTAGACACTGTCTCAGAACAGGTGTCGGAGTTGAGGGTAGACAGAGAGAGAGAGAGACTGCCTAAGGGGACCAGATGGTTCTGTGGGTAAAAATGTTGCCTTATAAGCATGCCTGACAATGAGCACTTACAAAGTGTATCTGTTAAGTCCAGCATTCCTACTACTCTGAAGTAGCAGGCAGAGATAGAAGTACTGATAGACAGCACTCAAAACAAGAAGGATTTTACTTCGACAAAGTGGATGGCAAAAGAAACAGACATGCTCTCTCCTTCATCTGGGGATCACACATGTAAACACATGTACCCACGGGCTGAGAGAGGGCAGATACTAGGTGAAGGACTACATGCAAGGAATGGACACAAGTATGAAAGAGGGAGGACATCAAACTAATTTCCTACTTCAGCTCTGTCATGGGTTGGCCTTTGTTTGTTGGTTGGAGATACATGCATATATTTAGTAGTGAAAGTGAAATTCATTGCGAAACTCCACAGCTTCAGATTAGCTATCCTGACTACAGAAAATCATTGAGATCTCTGGTTTATTCCGTGTGTGTGTGTGTGTGTGTGTGTGTGTGTGTGTGTGTGTGTGTGTGTGTGTGTGTGTGTAGGCTCTTTACAGTATTATTTTAATTATAGTAGACAAAACAAAGTGGAAGGTAAAAACCAATTTTCAAAAGTATTCTACTTCAGCACACAGAGATTAATAAATATATATATTATAACAACAATAATATGTGTCTAGCTGGGTGGTGGTGATGCACACCTTTAATCCCAGCACTGAGGAGGCAGAGGCAGGCAGATTTCTGTGAGTTTGAGAACAGCCTAGAGTTCCAGGACAGCCAAGGCTACACAGTGGAACCCTGTCTCAAAAAAACAAAAACAAAAATCTGTCTGAAAAGTAGAAGAATGAGTAGAAATATAGCTCCGTGGTAGAGAGCCCTGGGTCGAATTTCCACTCCCCAGTGTAAAAGAGGGAAGAGTGGAGAAACACTATGCTAACTGTCCTGTCTTAGAGGTTAGTTACAGAAGTCCAAGTCTTTAAATATTCACTCTTCAAAAAAAAGTGTGTTGAGTCTTGTTCAAGGTTAACAAAATTGTTATTGTAGAGGTGGCCATTTTCTTCATTTTTTTAATGAATTTATTTTGATTATTGAAAGGAGTTAAATGTAGATTAGGATAGTTTTGCATATTAGGAAGAATAGTATAATTCTTTTAAATTAATTAGACCAGATTAATTTAACAAAAGTTTTGTTTGTTTCTCTGTGTAGTCCTGGCTCTTCTAGAACTCTGTAGACCAATTTGAGCTGGAACTCAGATCTGCCTGCCTCTACTTCTGGAGTGCTGGGATTAAAGGTGTATACATACTACCACACACTACAAGTCATGATCTTGGCAGTACTTCCTTTTGGTAACATTTATTTGTTAAAATGGAACAGTAAAATAACATATTTGTTGTCAAGAAAGATCTCACTTCCTAAGTGTTCGTGTTCTTCCTGGAAATTAAGTTTTCCTTCCTTTAACAGGACATCTTACAGGAAAACACGAGAGACATTTCTCCATCTCAGGATGTCCGCTCTATCATAACCTCTCAGCTGACGAATGCAAGGTAACTGCTCCTGTATTCAGGGTGTGCCCTGGAGTGCTTGCTGCCTGGCCTGCACTGTGCTAAGTGCTCGGGACACAGCAGCAACAAGGCACAAGGTCCTGTTCCTCCATGTCAGTGGAGGAAGCAATGAAAACAAAACATTGTTAAACAAACAAAAACTAGTACATGGACAAATAAAAGAATTGTTATATGTAATGAGTGTTAATGAAGAGATTAATTGGGCTATTTATAATATTGGGAACTTCACTACTAGCACATTCATTTCTGTGGTAACTGACTTTATATTCTGCCAGGGACAAATCTTTTCAGCTCAGACAGAATTGCATAGACAGTTGATCCCAATGTTCCATTTTAGCTTTTAACAAATCCATGAAATAGTTTTGCTTTTTCAGTCATTTCAGATGTTGTTCTTCTGTTCATTTCTGCAGAATACTGTTCTTCTCTGTTTCTATCAGGCACATCTATTCTTGGCTGGTCTTTTTAAATTCTTCAAAAATACAGTTCCTAAATAAATAACCTTGGGGACTTGGGATTGATGTGTTCGAGACTCAGTCCTAAGGTCTCTTTTGTGCATTCCTGCGTGGGTTCCTGCTCTAGGGTGGAATCGTGCTTATTATGGGGAAGCAAGAATTGCAAATAGTAATTAACTAGGGGCTCAGGTAGTCTTTGGACAAGTTATCCAAACCAAGTATTTTTACAGCGCCGAAGTGTTGGGGGTTTTTTGTTGTTGTCCCTTTGCTCACAAGGTCTGGGCCACAGGTTTATGCTTGTGTGAGCAGGTCTCATTTGGAAAAGAATTCAATTTCCTGTTCTTCTTTCTTCAGGAACTTGTTCATATTTACAAGGTCTCGGGGTGGAGTTGGGAAAGTGTTTCTTCACACGTTTAAATTTTCACCAAGTAAAACTTGAAGTGCTTCCAACATGTATTTTTCATGTTGTCAAAGCGCCTGCTCTTTGTTTTCATCCCAGATATGTCTGTCTGGACAGCTTCTGTGTTGGCCCTCCTATTGTCTTCCCACTGTCTCCTTCAGCCAGCAAGCATGGTGCTCCAGCACCTGATTCACAAGCTGACCACACTGGAACTTCTTTCTCCGAAATAACTGGGATGATGTTTTCGTAATGCTCCTCTACTGCTTGTCTTTAAGTGTAGCAGTCAGACAGTGCTTTGTTTAACATCATCAGTCTTTTCTGAAGTAAAGCTTTGAAGAGCATGGACTTGAAGCAATACCTACAAAGTACCTTAAGCAGTTTATTTTAGAAATCTGAGGAAAATAGAGGGAAACATTTCTGTTCTAAATATTTCCTGTGTGTCCTGTATAGGAGAAATGAGATGAGCATCATTCTTTTCACTACTGGACCATGTGCATGAAGGAGGGCACTAGGAATCAGTCTTTGTACAAGCTAGGCAAGTGCCTTTATTGAGCTGCTTCCTTAGCCTGTTGAAAGCTCTTAAATTTTAAATGACCTGCATATACATGATTGCTCTTGTATTTTCCAGTAAACCTTTTAATTGTCTTACATTTTATGGCTGCATGTAACGTCTTATGGATAACAAAGACTTCAGTTGACCAAGAAAAATAAAAAACCAAACACCTGGGATCAAGGAATTTGCATTCTTATAGGGAAACCTGTAAATTACTAAGTACATATAAGTTTATGTAATTATAAACACCATGAAAAAGAGAAAGAGAGGGACTTTTGCTAGAGGAGGTAAAGGAAGTTTTCCCTGAGATGGGCATGCAGTCTAGAATAGATGGTGTCAGGAGTAACAATATGTGGAGATCACTAAAAAGGAGTAGTAAATGCAGTGGCTGTAAGCTGGCTGTTAGTCTTGAAAGTGGGTTGTGTGGCTGGAACATGGTAGGAAATAAAGACGCAGGATTACACTAGGGTTACATTTTTATTCTGGTAGCGTGGAAGTATTTGGAGGGTCCTGCAGAGGAAGATTATGTCACTGAAACAACTGTTGAGCATGTGAAGAATGACTGGGGAAGAAAGATGACACAGGATAGATGAATTGGAAGCCTGCTTAGAAGTTCTTGCAGTAAATGATTGCTTGGCCTAGTGTGATGTTGGTACAACGTGTAAAAAAAGATTGGATTCAGGGTGTGTGTTGAATGGGAGCAAGCCAGTAAAAACTGAACTCAGTGTAGAAATAGGAGAAAAGAAAGGAAATGAAAGATTACATCCAAGTTTTGAATTGATGTACCGTTTGTTGATATTACAGAGAAGTGGAATGGAGCAGACGTGGGAAATATTGGTTGTCTGCTTTTAACCTGCTAACTGATTTAACCCAATAGGCAGGTAGATGTGAGGTGTCAGTTTCCAAAGGGTAAAACTGAAACTAATGAGAGCTGATGTGATTTCTCTGGGGTCTTGTATCTGTTTTCTGTTTGCCCATAGACTTGAATTCAGGTTTTCTCCTTTCCTTTTCTTTAATCCTCCACCCCCTTTCCTAGGCCTCGAGGCAGGGGCTTGTCTCTTTATCCTGCATAGGCTGGTCTTGAACTCCTTTAAGCTGTCTAAACTTGCGTGCTAAGTCTGTGGGTAAATGTCACCATGCCCACCCTGAACCCAGATTGTTCTGATGTTTTCTTCATACATCTTCACTCCCTTGTACTTCTTCATAGTTTCCTATTGGTGTGATGAAAGAAGTCCAGGCCAGAGTCATCATTCTTACTGAAAGTTTCAACTTCACAACATGTAGCTGTGATCATTTCTTCCTTTGATATTTAGTGGCTTAGAAAGCACTGTGTGAGCCTTGAGTCATATCTTTCTAATGGAGATAGCAATAACCAATAGTAAGAATACTTTTACTTTCAAAGAATAGTGCAAATACAACAGATTATCACAAATTCTTATGCTTTAAATATATGTAGTCTTAGAAGCAGGTGAATTTATTGACGTTGTTGATGGTTGCAGGTGAGAGCACAGAGCCGGGATAAGCAGATAGAAGAAAGGATGCTGTCCCACAGGCAAGATGACAACAACAGGCATGCCACCAGGCACCAGGTATGGGCCTTGTGAAAGCTTTGGCCAGCCACAGTTTGAGATCTGTCTTTTAGATCTCCTTTGCCCCATGACTGTCTTTATAGGTAAATCCATGCCTCTTGTTTCCCATGGCACGTCAAAATCACTGGTCTTCCAGACATCAACTTGAAATCATGTTTGGCTTTCAACTAGTAATTTTTTATAAACACTTCTCATAAGTGGAGGAATCAAACTATTTATAATAATAATAATAATAGAGGTAATAGTATAACAATAATTTGGTCATTTGAAGGGTTTCCATTTCCTTATTTTGCATCCTTATTTTACTCTGTCGCGGCCGTCTTTCACATACACAGCTTTGCCTTTGCTGGCGTATTTCCCCGTCACCAGTGCTATTTCTTCCGTAGTTGACATTGTCAGTTGCGCCACTTTTTACTTCTCTCTTTTTGTGATTTGCAGGAAGCATCCTTGTTCTGTCCTAATCTTCCTCTCTGAACATCCAGGCTGTATAGATTGTACTTAGTTCCTTGCTTCTTTCTAAATGACTTTGATCTTTCTGAGAACTCTGTCATCACCAAGAAGAGATTACATGTATTATCTCCCTCAAAGCTTTGAGCAAGTCTTGGCTCATAGGAATTCTTTCATGATCTTTTCCTGCAGTTAGTAAATCTTTCTCGTGTGTTCTTCTCATGAACTTTCCCCAAATGTCACCCTTTGTCACAGCTGTCATCTGAGTATCTGTTTCTGCAGTTAGATGTAGGTGACCAGCAGAGCAGGCACAGTGGTAAGAAAGAAACAGACAGTCACCTGAATCTGAGTACCCTGATTCTCTCATTAGCTGTGTTGTCCTGGGCAGACCAACTGTTAAACTTCATTTCTTTGTTAATATGAAGGAATGAATAATGCCCGCATGCCAGGGTAGTCATCTAATTTGTGTATAGTACCTAAACTCAGTGCTTTGCGGACAAAAATAATCTGTAACTGATCCTTATATTTTTTTTATTCTGTCATAGGTTTTACTTTTGCAGTGTTTTTTAAAATACCATCATTGAAACATTAATTAAACAGTATTTAAAAATCAGTATCTACACAGTTAAAATATTTCTATTTTGGTAGAAATTTCTATTTTAGTTTTTTAATAGGATTTTAATAGTTCCTTGCAGGCCTGGAACTAGCTATGCAGACCAGACTGGCCTGGAAACTTCTAGTAATCATTCTGCTTCTTCTGGGATTATAAATATGAAGATGCTCCCCCATCTCGTGACTTCATTCTCATTCATATTAGTTAAAATAAATTTGCATTGCTGAAAGGGCAGTAAGAACACTGGATTAGATGGTAAAAGAACCTACCAATTTAGAATTATAAGATTAACATATTATTAACTATGGCTGTACTATTTCTGGCAATTGTTTTCTTTCATTAGAAAAATTCTTTTTTAAAAAAAACTCAATATGGTGGCCCATGCCTATAATTGCAGCACTCTAGAGATTGAGAAAGAAGGGTTGCCAGGCAGCACTACGTAGAGAAGACTCCGTCTTTCTCTTTAAAAACAAACAAAAAAGCGTGATATGATAGATTGGATTTGTAATCCCAACACAAAGGGAAGTAGAAGCAAGAACAGAAGTTCCAGTCTGTAATCTAACTTCTCTTGGGTTACATGAGATCTTAAAGAAAAAAAAATGTTTAAAAAAATTTTTATTTTTTTAAGATTTATTTATTATGTATACAGTGTACAGAAGAGGGCACCAGATCTCATTACAGATGATTGTGAGCCACCATGTGGTTGCTGGGAATTGAACTCAGGACCTCAGGAAGAACTGTCAGCCTCTCTCCAGCCCCAAAATTTGATGTTTTGAAGCTTATCTTCATAATGAGCTTTCTTGCTAGCTTCTCTGTTTTTCTTTTAGGCACCAACAGAGCGACAGCTTCGGTATAAGGAAAAGGTGGCTGAACTCAGGAAGAAAAGAAATTCTGGACTGAGCAAAGAGCAGAAAGAAAAATATATGGTGAGAAGAAACTTCAGTTTTTACTAACCCTGAACTCCACCATTGCATTTGAGTGTGAGCTTCTGCCTTCCAGATTATCTAGTTGTTTTGTACAAGAGAATCCAGGGAATTCTGGGGCTTTTCTGTCACCTAGTACCCTCCCCAAGTGGAGCTGTTGAGTAGAGACAGAGGGACTTACACAGGTGAAACATAGTTTATGTTTTTGAAAATTTCATCCTCTAGGCCTGAGGGATGCAGCTCAGTTGATGGAATTCCTTCACTTTAGTTTTAAGTAATCCATTTATAGAGGTGTGGCTCTGTAACCCCAGCTACTCTGAAGGCTTCCAGGTCTACCTGTCTCCAAGTGAGTTCCAGGCCAGCCTCAGCAGGCCAGCAAGAACCTGTCTCCAAGTGAAAAATAAAGGGCTTGCCATATACATCAAAGCGGTAGCATGTGCAAAGGGCCTGTTTCCATCGGCAGTACTGGGGGAGGGAGCAAATTTAGTTAAAGCCTTAACTAAATACATGCAGTTTTATGGAGGAGGTGAAGGGCTCTGGTAGTAGACTATCAGGTCAGGATGCATGCTTGCTCCTGCTTCTCTGTTGTTTGTGAAATACAGTGATGACCTTCACTGAGAGGCTGTGATACACTCTTCACCTAGGAGGCAATCCAGTAAGATGGGAAAGGTCTTAGAAAAGGTAATGAACCTTCAAATACAGGTAGAAAGAGCATATGATATAATAGCTCTTGAGCTGTTTTAACCTTACAGACATCTGATTTTCCCTAGCTTGAGATGTCTTATTTGGATTTGTCCTGATTTTAAAATGCTGGATAGAACTTTTCTTGTTGTTAGGTAGTGGTGGTGCACATCTTTTTTTTTTTTTTTTTTTTTTTTTTTTTTTAACAACTTTATTTATTTATTTGCCTTGGTGTTTGCCTGGAACTGGAACTACAGACAGTTGTGAGCTGCCATGTGGGTGCTGGGAATCGAACCCGGGTCCTCTGGAAGAGCAGATGGTGCTCCTAACCGCTGAACCATCTCTCCAGCCCCGGTGGTGCACATCTTTAATCCCAGCACTTGGGAGGCATAGGCAGGTGAATCTCTTGAGTTTTAGGCCATTTTGGTCTACATACAGGTTGAGTTTCAGGGCAGCCAGAGTTGGGGGGGTGTCAGGGACCCACTTGTTGCTTATATTTTGCCTTTTGAAATAGAGTCTCATGTGGCACAGGCTGGCCTTGAACTTGCTTATATGTGACCAGGTCTGCCCTTAAGCTCTTGAGTGCTAGGATTACAGGTCTGTAGCACTATCCCTGGCTACTTTGTTTTTGGTTTTTGGTCTGTAGAAGTAGCTCAATTGGTTGAGTGTGCAGGACATTTGAGTTTGATTCCCCAGCACTGTGGTTTTGGGCAAGCTTGTAATTTCAGCTCTTGAGAAGTAGAGTCTACATGAAATCTTTTCTCAAAAAGTAAGAAGGGGTGGGGGAAGGTATGTTGACATTTTCAAACTAGAAGAAATCAGTAATACTTGGAACCAAAACTTGAAGTTGCAGAGACCAAATCTCAAAAAGAGCTATCACAGATTGAATCAGGTTAGCCATAGAAAATGTTCATAGGGTGAGTGCTTTCTTCAGATGCTGATGTGTTTGTGTGAGGCGAACGTGATAACCACTACACTACGGAAACGCTGATGTGTTTGTTAAATGCAGAATGTTCTTCCTGGATAATTCTTCTACTCCTGGTAACTCCCGTTGCTTCTTTTCTGGAGGAGGTAGAACCTAGAGCAAAAACAGAAGGGCTAGAGCCAGGCTTAAAAGACAAGTGCCCCTCTTTCTCTGCTGTCCTTCCAGGGAAAGGACTTGTAGGTGGCAGCTTGGTCAGGTTTGAAAATTATTGAAAGCAGGATTCCTTTTTATATTCTTAATTTTTAATTTTTCTTGATGTTTAGCAAGATACTGATAGAGACTCCAGTTGTGCACTTGAGCTAGGGTTGTATTGGGGAGCTTTACACCTTTGCATTCAATGAAGCAGTGGTCCAGCCACCCTCCTTGCTGCGGGTTTCCTTCCAGACAACATCTTCAAGCACTAAGGCTTAGAGGATCTGCTTACTTGTCAGGGAGTCACCAGCTCTAGTATTCCAGGATCTGTGTGCCTCTTGGGGGCTGCTGTCCTTCATGTTGTTCAGATCATAGGTGAATAGGGGTGGCCTCTGACACTAGCCTGTTACTAGTTTGCCTGAGCTCAGTTCTCTGCACCCAATGTGTAGGTACTTTGTAAATAGCTTCTATTTCAGCTTAGCATCCATAGGAATGAAATAAACTGAGTTCTACAGACAGTATTGCCCCTGGTTGTCTTTCCTAGGAGCACAGACAGACTTACGGGAACACTCGGGAGCCTCTCTTGGAAAACCTGACAAGCGAATATGACTTAGATCTCTTTCGAAGAGCACAAGCTCGGGCTTCTGAGGATTTGGTGAGTGTCAAAAACCCCACTATATAGAATTCACTAATGCTGGCCACTGTCTGTACTGCTAAGATTGCAGGCATGTTGAGCCATGCCATCTAAATAGCAATTATGATCTTACCTGTAATAAAACAAATTAGATGTAATCAGGGAAATTTAGTTTGTAGTATTAATTTCATCTCCTCTACTCCTTCCTTTTATTATGTCAATTGCAGGAGGGGGGAGGCGGTTGGTGGCTGCTCTAGCCTGGAATATTTATTGTTGCCACCTCCTGCTTCCCTTTTTCTCCATGAAGATGATACCTAGGGCCAGCCTATCCCAGTTCTCCCAATGGTTAATGCAGATAATTGCCCAGTGTGCCCTTGTAACTTAGCACTTGTGTAGGGGGCGGGGTGAGGGGAGACAAGAGGACACCTGCTAACACACAGGCTTAGCCTGAGGTCCAGCCTGAGTTGATCCTCAAGATCCTCAGATCCTCTTGTAAGGAGAGAACTGACTCCCTACAAACTGTTCTCTGACCTCTACTTGCATTTACATATACACAATATAATGTAAAGTTAATTAAACAAATTAACAGAATCGGGAATGAACTAAAATTGTAGCTTTTTTTTTTTTTTTTTCTTCATGTATACAACATACAGAAGAGGGTACCAGATGTCATCATCATAGATGGTTATGACCCACCACCTGGTTGCTGGGAAGAACAGTGCTCTTAATCTCTGAGCCATCTCTCTAGCCCCAAGATTGTAGCTCTTATGGTAGGGTTTTATCTAGGGTCCAAAAAATCCTGGGTTTCATCTCTAGCACTAAGTATCTTGGTGAGATGATGCACACCTTTAATTGCAGCAGAATTAGTTCAAGTTCATCGTCATTTTGGAGTACATTTGAGGCAAAGTGTAATACAAGAGACTTCTTTTTTAAGTATTCTGGGCAGTATAGCTGGCAAGTTTTCTGTATGAGCCACCTGATTTTCCATGCTCAGGTAGCTCTCATTAGTGACCATCTCATGTTTAGAGGCCAAATCTAGTTGGTTATTTTTATAGCATAGGTGCTAGCCTGGCAGAAATTTAAGAACAAGGATAATAGGGGCTAGAGATGGCTCAGCAGTTAAGAACACTTGCTATTTTTTGCAGAGAACTATGTTTTGGTTCCCAGCCACCCACCTGATGGCTGACAGTCACCTATAACTCCCAGTTTCAGCTATCTGATATCCTTTTCTGACCTCTGCAGACACTAGGCATGCATGTAGTATATGCACACATATGTATGCAAACAAAACATCCATATATATTAGATATACAAATCTAATTTTAAAATCAGAGATAAGGAATCCTAATCCTTATTTATTTTGCTTTCTTGTTGGCAATAGGAGAAGTTAAGACTTCAAGGCCAAATAACTGAGGGAAGCAACATGATTAAAACAATTGCATTTGGCCGATATGAGCTGGACACTTGGTACCATTCTCCATATCCTGAAGAATATGCACGGTTGGGACGTCTCTACATGTGTGAATTCTGTTTAAAATACATGAAGAGCCAAACAATACTGCGCCGCCACATGGTATGTTCTCTTGAGTTCCGCTACTGTGACTGTAGCCATGAGAGTGATGTTATGTGATTTCTCAGTTATGTCCTAGAGATGACATTTCCCAAGTTCCATAACAATGAAATGGAGACTGTAGGAACTGAAAGTTACATTTCAGAGTGAGCCTCTGCCAGGATCCTCTGCCACACTGGTGCTGTGTGGCTGCTTTACATCCTGTCCACAAGCATCTTTTTTCTTTTTCCTGTCTTTTGTATATTCCTTAGAATGAGAATTACCTTTCCCTACAGTTTGTATTTGTCCCAAACTTCAAGAAAATACATATATTTTATTAGCTAAGTCAGGACAGTGTGGCTCATATTTTTGGTGGCTGAAGTCTATGGCGTGTGTGTTGAATGAATGCATAAAAAGGAAATCCACTTGTAATGGATGATGAATATTCTTCATATTAAAATAGGAAAAGATGTGCACACCTTGGTCTGAGTATAAAAGTCAGATTTCAGGAAATACAAGCATCTTCTTGTTCCCATTGTGTCAAATGTAATCACTTGTAATCACTGAAATGGCCTCTTTGGCTTGGCTAATGTTTTAAACAAATAGGTATTACATGGGTTTGGTTATTCTGGAAAACCAGCAGGAAAACTAGCAGGCTTTCATGGACCGCCGGTCTTCAGATCAGGTCTATTAGTATTATATTACTATTAGTTATGAATGCTCGGGCTTAGCTTAGGCTTGTCCCGCTAGCTCTTATTATTTTAACCTGTTTCTCTTCATCTCATTTTGCCTCAGGACTTTTTTAACCTTTCTTTCATTTTGTATGTCCTACTTTTCCTGCTTCCTTTGTGGGTGGCTGCCTGCCTGGATGGCCCCTGGTGTCTCCCTCATCTCTCCTCGAGCCTAGATTCCTCCTACTTAATCTCTTTGCCCACCAGCCCTGTCTATCTATCTACTATCTAGCTATTGGCTTTTCAGCTTTTTAATTAGTCCATAAACAAATTAACATAAATAGGAAGAGGAGATAGGAATATAGATGGAGCTTTGAATAAATTTTTGAGTTACTCGTGAAAATTAGGACATGATATCAATGCCTTACACATAGTTCTTGGAGGGTATGTCTATGAATTTTGTTTGTATCAGATAGGATCTTTAGTTCAGGCTAGCCTGAAACTTGTAGCTGTTTTCCTATCTCTGTTTTTTGAGTACTGACATTAGCAGTGTGGATCAACTTATATGTCCAGTGGAACTTTATTTTTGAGTTGTAGAAAAAGATTTATTTAATAAATTTAATATGAATAAACTTGTGTATGCGTGTGCATATGCAGATGTGCACACACCAAGGCATACACATGAAGATGAGGGAAGCTTGTGGAGTCAGTTCTTTCTTGCTTTGTAAGTTCCCAGAATTGAATTTGACTCATCAGGCTTGGCAGCAGACACCTGTACCTGCTTGGAACTTTTCACTGGCAAGGTATGAGAACTTGGCTTGCTGCCTAAGATGGCTGGGTACTGGCCCCAGCACCATGAGTCGAGCATTTTGAAAATAAAAAAAGGGGGTTACTTTGGAACCAAGTGCCTTCCAGCTTCCTGTTGCTTAGTCAGGCCTCTATTTTTTAAAATAAGCTGTAGAAAGGCTTTCTCTGTCTAACATATGGTAGGAGGTGGGCAGATAGTGAATAGCTCGTGATCTTTATCTTTGTGGATCTATTTTCCAGTCTGAAAACAGATGATGAGGGTAGGCTGGTAATGGGAAGTGACTGGTAAAGGTGAGCGTAACATACTTAGCAACACTAAGCTGCCAGAATAAGCTGCTTAAGAATTTCCTGTTGGCATGAGACATTTTATTGTAAGCAAGGATATTCTTATTTATCTGGCTTTTATGTTGTAGGTGATTTAATATCTTGGGCTGAGATAATGCCAAAAATAATCCAGAAAACTTGAGCCAAACAGCCATAGAAATGCCATAGATATAGTGCAACAGCTTAAGAAGGCTTTAACTTTTCTGAAAACAATCGATTTCACTGTTCTCAAGTATGTTCAACTGTCTGTTAACTCAGTTAACTTGCAGTTTCTTTTCTTTCTTAAGGAACAGGGTTGTAGGAAAATCTGATTGTTTGATGTGAACTCCATTGTCTTGTAGGCCAAGTGTGTGTGGAAACACCCCCCTGGTGACGAGATATACCGTAAAGGCTCCATCTCTGTGTTTGAAGTAGATGGCAAGAAAAACAAGGTAAAAAGTGGTGACTTGAGAGAAAGAGATGCTATTGTCCAGCATTGATGAATGGATTCCAAAGGATTGCTTCATCTTCATGAAGCATTTGTGTGGGACTAGGATTAATTGTGTTTCAGGATAGTGCTGGTACGGTTACTCTTTAGACTTTGCTCTGGGTGTGTTCTAAACTCTTTTGGTCACTGATCCCTACACAAACTCTTTCTCTGCTTCCAGATCTACTGCCAAAATCTGTGCCTTTTGGCGAAGCTGTTTCTGGACCACAAGACGTTATACTATGATGTAGAGCCTTTTCTGTTCTACGTTATGACAGAAGCAGACAATACCGGCTGTCACCTGATTGGATATTTTTCTAAGGTCAGCAGGATCTGGTGGTTTAGAACCAAAGCAGCATTATGAGCATTGGCATTAGAGGCTTAGATACCTGATGGGGAAGCAGGCAATGGTGCGGAAGAAAGGCAAGCGTGCGTATCACAGATAGTGTCAGGAAAGCATCCTGCCCAGGCTCTTCCTGTTACCCAGGCTGGCCTGAAACCCAAACCCAGGATAGTCTTCCTGACTCAACCTCCAAAGGCTGAGATTACACCTAGCTGATAATGCTACTAGGAGTTTCTAGTTTGTGTCTGTGCTTGTGGAACTGGAGCTTCTACTGGCCCAGCCCCTCCCTGTGAATTTAAAACACATTTGTATGTAATTGAGCAAACTCATCTGGCTTTGCCTTCTTTGTTGTTAGGTTAAAACCAGTAACATTGCTTGTTCTCCAGTTGGGTTCATTGTAGCATGGCTAGTCCCTTTAGTGCTAATACTTCTTTGTCTTTAAAAAAACAAAAGGCCAGCACATTGGTTTCCAGCTAACTACTTTAAAAGTACTTTCGTTCATGTGTTCTCTGTTGTGTGAACTCAGTCCACATGATCCTTAGTGTCTGAGCTTGCTAGAATCTACAAAACAGATAAGGTATAACAGAATAGGTCAGGAATGAACTGAGAAATATGTGATGTCATTAAAGATGATAACCGCTGCAAATAAAGCTCGGGAACTCTGCAAGAGAAAGTCCTTTTGCTTTCCATTTGACTGCTTTCTATGAGCCAACACCTCATGTTCTCCTGTCACACGATTACCTGACATAGCAGGACTTCGTGTTGTACATACTGGAACAATAAACTAGAAATACTGTACTTTTGTACCAGCATTACCTTCTAAGCAGAGAAGTATGTGCGGGAGAAGCCAGTTATCTGGACATAACCTGGGTGTGAGACTAAAAGCTTTTCTTGAAATGTGGATAATGGTACTATGTGAGGGGTGCCGGGTACACAGTGTGTGCTTGGATGGGAGGAACAAAGCCCCACTGACCCACAAGTCACTGGAATCAATCCATCTAATCTCAAATAATCACAAAAAGCAAGGTGAAGAACATGAAGCTGTTTGTGTATTGATTTGACCCTGAAGGTAAACTCTACCTGCGTGCTGTATTGAAGGTCTAAGCTTACCTGATCCACATCAGAATAGACTGCAGCTGGTAGTACAGAAAGTGTGGTTTGTTCTCAACACTCTGCATCCCCCTGTTCTTTCAGCCTTCATCTTTTTAGCCTCTTTCTGTAATCTTTAGTCTGTCTGGTTTCTCAGTAAATACATAGCTAATAGTTCTAGTGGGCTTTTTTGTTGTTGTTGTTTTTTATGTAAGGGTGAAAATTCATTTGATGAAAATACTTGTGTAAAGACCTAGTTGTTCCTTTGGCGTTTGTACATTCAAGAATGATTAATCTTCTTAATAAACTGATTAGTACAGTCATTGCATATTTTTAAAAAATATGCAAAACCAGAGCCAGCTTACGGTGGTTTTCTTTCTTTTTATTGAGGCAGGAATGTAGTCCTCCTGGCTGGCTTAGAACTCAGATAGATCCACCTGATTTTGACTCTTCCATGCTGGGATTAAAGGCCACCACAGCTGTGGCTATGGGTTTTAATGTAATGTAACCATTTTAAAGTAAAGTAACAACAACTTAGTTGAAATACAGTGCACTGCACAATTTATCCCTTAAACTGTACAGGGCAGTGGCTTCTGGTATAATGACAAGTTGTGTGACTGGTGTGGTCCTCACACTTTCCGTTGTTTCACAATGAAACATGGCAGTTTGTTCCTATTTCCTCTTGACCTTTCTTGGCTCCTCTCCTACAAATTGCTTATTCTGGATATTTATAAATGGAATCAGGTATTGTGTGATTTGGTTGTATTTTGACCTTCCAGAGGAATTGTTTGGTTTGCTGTCTTCTAGAACAGTGGTTCTTCTTAAAGAGAGCTCCTACTAGGTTGTCCTAGCAATCTTGGCTTTGTCATGCTCTTGCAGTTACATCCTTAAATTGACACTGGAGGTCTGAGCTAGACAGGTCTTAGGTTAATAGCTGTGGTTGTCATGATGTGGTAACAGCTGTGGGCCCCATGGTCATCACTTCCCCTGACTAACAATAATTTAATTTGTAAGGCCTATAGTCTTATTTATTTATTTTAATCTAGGATGGGGGTGATTGTGGTGGTGGAACTTTTGATCTCAGTGCTTTATGATTTGCTTGTCTATTCTTGATTTTAGGAGAAGAATTCATTTCTCAACTACAATGTATCCTGTATCCTCACCATGCCTCAGTATATGAGACAGGGCTATGGCAAAATGCTCATTGATTTCAGTAAGTGATGCTGCTGAGCATAAGCTCTTCAAGGCGGGGACCCTGGGGATGCTGTTGATCACTTTTGATGTGTGTTCTTGATAACTCCTAACATGTAGTGGAAGTATCCTGAATGAACAAAGTGGGAAATACAAACATTTACCAATGTATATAGAACCATGAGTTGCTACTGAATTAGTAGGGGATGCAGAGAATAATAAGTAAGCTCTGCAGGATTATCCCATTTGAGACTGAGACAGCACAGATGTGTGCCTAAGGATTAAAGCTTTCCTTTGATGCTTGGGATTTCAGTTATGTAAGCACTTACATAGGTAATCCATGTACCTGATTTGGGCTTTGGACATTACACTTGCTCTTCATTAATCATGGGTATTGAGTTTGAATTTGTCTACCCACTAATGTGTACCTCCCAGATTAATAGGGGGAAGGGTCTTAATTACATTTGTTTGGTTTGGAGATCATTCTCCAATTACATGTGGAAATCAGAGGACAACTTGTAGGAATCTTTCTACTCCGGGTGGGTAGGTCTCAGGCTTGAACTAAGATCATCAGCTTGGTGACTAGTGCCTTAATTAAAGTGTTAATTTGTAAGATGACTGTAAGCATTGTGTCTAAATGATGATCTAAGTGATGGTCTTTATTACAGGAAGACTGATAACTGCAGATGCTGGACAAGCTGTCTGCAGGCATGAATTAACAGTACTGTGGGCTTTGAGTGCAGTACCTCTGAATTAACAGAACGTGTTGTAAGATATTTTTAAACAGAAAAGGATATTAGACAGAAAATTTGATGGCTCTGGCCAGAGGCTCTCAAGAAGTAAACTCACTTTCTCGTGAGCAGTGGTTCAGTATTCTCAAGTCAGCATTCCTGGTGGTAACCACTGTGACAAGGAAGAGTCAGCTGTGTGCTAATTAGCATTTATGTCATTGCATTTTAGTCAGAGGAAGAATGGAGGTGTGGCTGGAGAGGTGGCTCAGTGAATACAAACACTAGCTGCTCTTCCAGACAACTTAGGTTCAGTTTCCAGTACCCAAATGGTAGCTCATAACCAGCTTTAACTCCAGTTTCAGGGGATCAGATGCCCTCTTTTGGCCTCAATACATTGTTCACATACATAAATTTATATATTGTAGGCTGACACCCATGCACATAATAAAATACAAGTAAATGTTATGGGTTTTGTTTGTTTGTTTGTTTTTGCCATGAGTATGTGTGATGTGCATGTGTGTATGTTCACGTGACACTCAGAAGTTGATAGTGTTTGTCTCCATTTTTCATTTATTTATTGACAGATCATCTCCCACTAAACTCAGAACTCATTTACTTTGACTAGTCTAGCTGGTCTACATGTCCAGGAGATCCCATTGATGGCTCCAGAAGGCTGAGGTTGCTGGCAGCCACCATGCTTGGCCTACTTTTATGAAGGCTCTGGGAATCCAGATTCTGGCTTTTTATGTGTACATGGAAAGTACTTTGTTGAGCCATTTCCCTGGCCCCTAATTTAAAAAATATATATATTGTTTTTTTGAGGCAAAGTTTCTATGTATAACAGTTCTGGCTGTCCTGGAACTTACTCTATGGACCAAGCTAGCCTTGAACTCACAAGATCTACCTGCCTCTGCCTCTGCCTCCCAGGTGCTCAGATTAAAGACTTGCACCACCACCTCCTGACTGTATTTATTTTTATTTTATGTACATTGTTGTTTTGCCTATATATATATATATATATATATATGTCTGTGAGAGCTTCAGGTGCCCTGGGAGTGGAGTTACAAACAGTTGTGAGCTGCCATGTGGGTTCTGGGAATTTAATCTGAGTTGTCTGGAAGAGAGGTCAGTGCTATTAACCGCAAAGACATTTCTCCAGCCTTAAGCTTAAAAAAACCCAAAACTTTAAACCAGACATGGTGGATCAAACATAAAATGCTAATGTTTCTGTCTCTAGAGTATTGCCACACGTTCATGGCCAGCCTGGTTTAATCTTAAGAAAGAAAGAAATGGCTGTTGTATTTTGTAATGAAAGGACTCTATCTCTGTTCTTAGCAAACACCTACAGAATCATCCTATTAAAGCTCCATGTGAGGGCTTCAGGGTTGTTTGTAAGTGCCTGTTATAAGGCACTTGGGTACACTGCAAGCCCAGATTCTTCCAGTCTTGTTTACACAAAGCCAGTATGTCTTCAGCAGCCACACAAAATATTCTCTGTTGAACAGCTGGCTCTGGTCCTTAAGTCTTCTGTGATGCACACTATTGTCTGCTGATAGCATGAGCTTTAGTTAGTGTACCTGAAAAAGTCTAGTTGGGCTTCCCAACAACATGGAGGCAGAAACAGTGGAGAAGATTTCACTGCAGGCTCAAGGCCAGTCTGGTCTATATATAGTGCATTATAGGCTAGCCAGAACTATATATTGAGACCTTGTCTCAAAAATGCCCCCTTACATAAGGGCTGGTGAGATAGCTCAGTGGGTAAAAAGGCCCTTGCTGCCATGCCTAAAGACTTGACTTCAATTCCCAGTACCCACACACAAGAAAGAGAAAACTGATTTCTGCAAGTTGTTCTTTGGTCCACACCAGCATGCACACAAAACAAACATTTTTAAAGCCCCCTCCCCAAATGAAGATCATAAAAGTCAAATCCGTGGGCTGTTTTCTTTTTTTTTTTTTTTTTTTTTTTGGCAGGTTATTTACTTTCCAAGGTGGAAGAGAAAGTCGGCTCTCCAGAGCGCCCTCTGTCGGACCTGGGGCTCATAAGCTACCGGAGCTACTGGAAGGAAGTGCTGCTCCGGTACCTGCACAACTTCCAGGGCAAGGAGATTTCCATCAAGGGTAGGTTGCTCTTGATAACAGTGGTCTCCACTCTGTTTAGCCTTACTGTGATTAGAGAGCATTACAGAGCCCCTCGATGCAGGGCTGAAGATCCCAGAACATTGGGTCATGGGAATGGTTATAAAGCAGTTTCTCCCATCTGGAGTTGTTAACCCTCAGTTCTTATAAAAACCAAGAGGAGGACCTGGAGAGAGACTCAGCGGTTAAGAGCACTGGCTGCTCTTTTGTAGGAATCAGGTTTAACTCATGGCACCAATATTGTGGCCCACAACCATATTTTCGGTCCTATGCACACACATGGTGCACAGACATACAGAAAGATAAAACACCCATATACATAAAATACATATATACTCATGTGATTATATGTCATTTCTTTAAAAAAATAAAAAAAAGACAGGGCTGGAGAGATGGCTCAGAGGTTAAGAGCACTGACTGTTCTTCCAGAGGTCCTGCGTCCAATTTCCAGCAACCACGTGGTGGCTCACAACCATCTATAATGACATCTTGTGCCTTCTTCTGTTTACAGTATACATAATAAACTTAAAAAATAAAAAAAGACTTCAAATGTTTTGAAACATTGGAATTTTAGGAAAGACACCTGGCCCTTATACAGGAATTTAGAGTTCCAGTTTGGCTTGATTTCTGAGGGGCCCAGAGTAGCTTCTTACTATTAAATCTGTTTTTGGTGGTTACTTGGGCTGGTCAAACATTCTGACAAGGTAGCCCAAGTCCCACAGATTGGGCTTTGAAAAATTTTACTTGAAAGGGGACCTTGGGAGACATGGGTGTGGAGGTCTGTGCTTCAGCTGGGATCTCAGTAGCTCCTCTGTTACAGAAATCAGCCAGGAAACAGCTGTGAACCCCGTGGACATTGTCAGCACTCTGCAAGCCCTTCAGATGCTCAAGTATTGGAAAGGCAAGCACCTAGTTTTAAAGAGACAGGTGAGAGTCCCCTCAGCTGCCTGCAGTGTCCTTAGAGCTTAGCAGAGCTGGGCTGCACTAGTCAGTCTACTGCCCTTAGAGGGTGTGACTAGAAGCTCCTTCTAGCCTCTTGCTAAGTGAGGTTCACATGGCCTTCCTTGCTGGGCTTACCTTCTCCTTATCAGAGCTTTTGGTAAGCTCTGTCAAAGCTGGACAGCACAAGCTAAGCAGCTTTGTGTGACATAACACTTCTGCCCTGCCATGTGAGTTGTCAGAAGGTCTAGGATTCTCATAAGTGGTTAGGGATTATTTTGTCAAATGCCACCTGAGGTTGTATGCATTTCACATTTTTAGATACTTACACATAATGATTAAATAAACTAATAGTTTTCCCTTGTCATTGAAGGCAGAATAGGAAGAAGTAGATTAGAGAGGAAAGCAGTTTGCAAATCCAAGGATAACAGAATGTTTACCTCTGTCGCTGGTCATTTGGAATCTGTTTTAAGGTGTGTTAGTTCCATGTATGTAATAGTCGCTCTCTTATTCTTCACAGGACCTGATAGATGAATGGATAGCCAAAGAGGCCAAAAGGTGCAACTCTAATAAAACCATGGATCCAAGCTGCTTAAAGTGGACCCCTCCCAAGGGTACTTAAAGTGACCTGTCATTCTGAGCCAGCGAGCCCCAGCAGTAGGAATCCATACCCTAGGGATCTGTCTGTCATTTCTGTTGCTCTTGTGATTGGCAAGTACAGTATCCTTTGGGAAGGCCACCCCCTCAGGACTGTCCTGGCTCCGACCCTCGTGTACACTGCAGACACTAGTTCTGAGGAACTGTTGTTTCGGCCTCAGTGAGGTTGCCTGGACGGATCTGTATTAGGCTCAAGTGCAGATCCTCATAGCACTGACCCAAGGAGTTGTGTTATGGTACTGTACCTGTCCAGTCACTGGTTCTCCTCATGTTCTTAGCCCCGTGAGGTTTATTGTGTCCTGAACTTTGTGCTAGTGCTTTTTCCTGCCTGGTCACCAGACCTTCAAACATGGTTGCCACCAGAGGGCCCTTTCCGGTTATTCCTTACACATTCTTCGTGAAGGGGCGGGGAAGAGACATTACTTGTGAGTATATGTATGTCTACTAGGAGGGGTACATTCATGCTTGATTTCATCTCATGGTCACTTACTTTCTCCATTTTTGTCAAATGACTAGCCTTTGGTCAGGGTCAGGCTGGCCTGAACTAGGTACTCCTGAAGCATTTCCCAGGGGATCACAGCACCTGGTCCATCTGAATGAGATGGGGTGAAGAGGAAGAGGTGGTGATTCCTTTGTATCCACTTGTGGGTACTGGGCAGTATCTTGCTGGAAAGAAATGGGTAATTCTTTTTACCGCAGCAGAAAATGCCCCCTCTTATTATTTTCCACCCTCTTTTGCATTGGCATTTGCCAAATATTTCAACAGTTTTCTTTTATGTCACATGTTAGTTGATTAATCACACTGCAGACATTTCCACCTGCCTCTGCCAGTCTGGTATAGGCAGCTATACTTCCACATAAGTTGCACTGATTTTGTCCAGAGCTTCCTGGGAGAAGTGGAAAGTGGCTGAAAATGACTTCTGTTTCTCAGCCCATGACTCAGCAAGACAGAGTGGCCACACCACTACGGTTTGCTTTCCTTTCAACAGCACCTCCCTACAACAGGCTCAAGTGCTTCTGTCCCTCCAAGAACTTCATTTCCTTTTTGGGACTCGCCACCATCATGTGTTCTCTGGTTTCCTATTTTTGGTGGTGTTAAGTGAAGGAAGAAATGTTCCCTCTAATTTCTCCCTGTCTGTCCCATTATATAACCTGCTATCTTGGGGCAGCTTTTGATGTCTGACATGTCACTCTTCCCAACTTGGTCTCCTCCAGCACTGCTGTCTTCATGTGGCACCTCCCCACAGTCCTAACTCTGGTCATTTGTGCCTTTCTCTGTCATCTCTGCACACTACTAATCCTCACTGTGGGTTGGAGGGGCTGATTTAAGCATGTTCAGTGGCGGCTCCCTTCCAGATTCTGTGTCACTGTTAAAATTGATCCAAATGCCGCTTCACTGGGGGTTTTTCTTAAGGGGTAAAGGCCTTTTACAGATGCTGAACCCTTCCCCACATGTGGTAGAATGTGCTCTTCTATATCTACTCAATAAAGCATGTTCTCTGCTCATGTCTGGTTAATCTTTTTTTGTTTTTTGAAATGGTGTGATTGATCTGTGGTTCATCGCTCAGTGATGGGTTAGGAGTGGGGTGTGTAGCTGTGGATTGTTTTCACCCTGTAAAGCCGCTTGTTGACAGACTGTTTATTCTGAACTCATAATTAGTAGAGCAGATTGAATCTGCCTGCCTTTGGCTCCAAGAACTAGTTAGGCACACAGTGGCTAGTGGTATTACATTCTTTGATTCTTCTGCCCTTGGTCTGGGGTGATACCAGTGGAAAGTTAAGGTAGGTGGGTACCATGGGTGTTCATAAGAGGCAGTGTGTTCATTTTTTCTCTATGTCCACTAGTATTGAGCCATGCTATCTCTAATCATTACCCAACTCAGATTGTATTTCTGGAAATAGTTGCATTTTGCTTGTGTTTTGGGGGGCAGGAAAGGGAAGGCTGGGCACTGCCATCTGTATGGTAGAAGGGGAGCTGTGTTATCTGGGGTGGTTTTGCTCACTGACGGGCCCTTTTACTGCAGTTGGGAAATGCAATGGAGAAAAACAACTTCCTCTTCTATATGTTAGAACTAGGTTTGTTCAAGTCTCTGTGTTGTAAACATTTGGAGCAGAGGGAATTTTTGTTTTTTTATAGTTTGAAGATTGAAGGTAGTTAACATGTACTATGAGAATTGAATGCTGAGAGAGAAAGGTTGCATGGTCCTGATGTTGTATCTAGACTAGTCACTAAACCACTGAAGTGTGACACTAGTCAGTCAGTATGGAAGTGTGTTAGTTGTTCCTGGGTCTAATTCCTGTGTGGGGCAGCATCCCGTGTGCTCGGCAGTGCTTCCCTGGACCCTTGTGTTAGCTACATGCAGTTTGTTCATACTGCTTACACTGAAGGAAATTTGCGCCTACTGCAGCACAGGAGCCTGAAGCCAGAATGCTCACTGCTCTGTCCCACTACTTTCTCTCCCATTGCCTTCCTCAGCTTCAGTTCCCTAATTCATGTTCAATATCCTTTCTCTCCTGAGTAGATAACACCTTTTAGAAACAGCCATGTTTCTAGAGGCTTTTGAAAGAATCTTATTAATCTGCTGAGAATTTGAGGTACTGAATGAGAGCCTTGCTTCTCTTGCCTACAAAAGCCACACTGTGGTGATGCCTGTTTTACCATTTCTCATGGGAATAATGAGTCCTGCTAAGTCATTTTTAGCAGTACAGCATACACATTGTGGAGCATGCTGATGCTTCCTACTTGGGCGTAGCTGTCATTAGTCCCTAGAGTTATAGACAGGTTGCATGGCTGGGATTAGGTCCCGCTGGAATGGAGTTGTCTGTCAGGATGGGTGGTCTAGATCAGTGGTTCTCAATCTTCCTAATGCTACAAAACCTTACTGTTCTTCATGTTGTGACCCCAGCCATAAAACTTTTCATTGCAATTTCATAACTGTAATTTTGCTACTGCTATGAATCATAATATCAATATCTGACATGCAGGATATTTATGCAACCCCCGTGAAAGGGTCCTTTGACATCCCCTCCAAGGGTTGTGACCCACACCTTGAGAACTGCTGCTAGTCTAGATCTAGTTGAGCTATAGAGCATTTAAAACCTATGGACAAAAATAGAGCACAGTTTGCTTGTGACACACATTCTGGAACATGAAACCAATGGAAATCAGCATTTTGATTGCCTTACAAGGGTAGTCAGACCTTTCCGCTCTTCAGAGGAAAGGCAGTTGGCAAATCAAATGATTAGTTCAAGTAGCTGTTGTTATAGTGGGGTCAAGCAGCAGGACTATGAGCCACAGTCGTCTTTTCTGTTTGTTTTTGGCCTTTGTGAAGCTTAATTGGGGTGTGTGTGTGTTTGTGTGTGTGTGTGTGTGTGTGTGTGTGTACATACATACGTCCCTATGCAAATATGCACTCATTTGTTTACAGTTCAGGAAATTGCCTTTGAAGTAATGAAGCCTGATCTGAGAAACCTCTGTGGTAAAGGAGGAAACAGCACATTCTGGCTGCTTTGCTCTTATTCAGGGCTCTGAAATAATTCTTGAATGGGCTCGAACGCAAAGAACCGATTCTGGTGAGTTTTGGTGAAGTATAGAAAGGTATGGACAACTGGTTGCTGGGCTTCACGCGGTGTGTGTCTTGAGAACAGGAGATGAAAACACCTTTGTAAATAATAGGATGTGATGTGTGCTAGGAATTGGATGTCAACTGGTTTTACTTTCAGGTCTTGGCCACAAACCTGCAAATGACTACCTTTCCCAGACTGATAGGGACAATGTAAATTGCTCACTTCCTTTGTGGTATCTTGAGCAATGCCAATGAATGTCACTAAACCAGAAACAAGGCTGGGCAGTGAGGAAAATGCCCCCACCCCCAAGCATCAGTTTGCCCCTCCCCTCTTGTGCAGTGCTTGCCTTCAGGTACTTGTTCAAAAACCTGGCTTTGTTTACTTGAGCCTCAGAGTAGAGAAATAACCTGGGCTGTTGACCACTTTGGCTCCATGGTGCCTCTCAAGCATTCCATGTGAGAAATAAACATGTATTCTCTGTAAGTCATGTTCCAGTAGGGGGTATAGAGTGTGGTTGACACTGCTGCATCCCTGTTTGTGTGGAGCCCCTTGTGAGTGAGTGGTTCATGTTCCTTGAGTGCGTGTTATTTGGAGTGCTGGTTTGGAGTCTGTAGACTAGAAGCAGAAGTTGACCTGCAGCCTATGAAGACAGTAGGCAGAACTGAGGCACTCCTGCTGGCTGCATCAAAGTCCCACACTTGAAGATGTCACTCCCAACCAGGCTCAGGGATTGCTGTTTCTATGTAGAAAAGAGCTTTATTGTCAGATGGATATGGTTATGATTATAATAGCAGAGAAAGCAAGAAGAAAGAGAAAGGGAGAGAGAAATGGGGAGCTCCTAAGAAAGGACAAAGAGAGAGATGCACGTGGGAACCTTGCTTTAAATGGGCTTGACAGCAGAGCTCAGAGGTGGGCGTGGCTGTTAGAAAGTAACACTCCAAAGACTTCACCAGCACTGCTGTTGAGCCAGAGTTAGATGTGACTGAGAAATCCCACCTAAGCTCCGTACTTAGAGCATCGACATTCTTGCCACTTATCAGATCGGGAACGGAAAGAAGAGAACTCTGAGAGGCAGCTCAATTGATAGTTCCCAACTAGAAGCCTTTGCAAAGAAACTGGCTTGACCATGTACTGGAAATCACTGGAGTAGAGAAAGTGTTGTATGCAGCAATCAGGAGCTTGGGGTAACATGCCAGGTTGGAAGGAGAACAGGTACACAGATGTGGGTACATCTCTCTCCCAAAGCTATCAGGTCTTCAAGGCTTTCAGATTCCCTCTGGTGTCTAAGCTTCCATCAAGCACTAGCCTACTCAGTGAATTTTGTTTTTCCTAAACCTCCCAAACTTGAAGCATCAGAATAAGTCATCTCCCTTGTTGAGTCTCAAGTGGAACGACTATGGGGAACCATCAGGAGCCACAAGCTGGCTGGGTGGGTATCTGGTTAGAATGTACACCTGGGATGTTTCTTGGATTAGGAGGTGAGTAGATGAAGTGTATTAACTGGGAAATTCTGCTCTAAGGGCAGACTCCAAGGAAGAAGGCCACACTGCCCCCACTCCCCTGTTCATCTCCATGTGTGAGAAGGAAGGAAGGTTTGCAGTTGGCTTAGGCTTTAATGGTAAACAGGAAGTCTTGGAACAGATCTATTAGAGGTCTAGTGAAAGCAGACTGGCTGGGCATGATGTCCAGACTTGTAATCCTAGTCTTCAGGAGGCAGAGCCTTCTAGGCTGCCCTGGCTCAAGAAAAAAGAAAAAAAAGTGAAGATGACCTTGGTGGTCTTGATTTATCTGGTCAGCTGTCTTCAGTAGCCTCTGCTGTCACCACCTGGGCATTCAAATGCCTGCCTTCCCTTCCTGTCCAATATGCTCTGCCACACCCTGTCACACACAGGGGATCAAGTTCCCCCAGAAAGAGCCATTTCCTCTTTGAAGTGAGGGACACAGAAGGTAAACATTTTTGTTATTGTCCAGTGAATGAAAAAGTGAATGAATGAATGAATGAACATTGTTTGCTGTTATCCCTACCCATGTAATTCCAATGCATTTCTGGTCCAGCCCCTATCATCTATGTTCACGTGTGGACTATGTACTTGCATGTGTATGCACAGCATGGGAAGGCCAGGAGATAACTGAGCATTGTTTCTCAGGTGCCAAACACTTGTTTGTGAGGCCATTGGCCTAGAACTCACCTGTCTCTGCGCTCTGCCCCCAGTACCATAATTACAAACACACTACCATGTCCTGTTTCTTTTTCTTGTTACTTGTTATTTTTGTTTGGTTGGGGTTTTGTTTTGTTTTTGTTTTTTGTTTTTGTTTTTTTTTTGAGACACCATTCCTAGAACTAGCTCTGTAAACCAGGCTGGCCTCAGAGATTCACCTGCCTCTGTCTCCTAAGTGCTGGGATTAAGGGCCTATGCCTCCCATCACATGTCACTCTTTTTAAAAAAAAAAATAAAAAATAATTGCTGGGGACCAAACTGAGGTCTTCACACTTACATGGCTAGTTATTTGCTGGCTGTGCTGTCCCCCAGGCCCTTACTAATCTCATTTCCAGTCCCCCTTGGATTTCATTCTGACTAGGGAATTTTTAAAAATTACATCCACTAACTGGGTGTGGTGTTGTGTGGTGGTGCACACCTTTAATCCCAGCGCTTGGGAGGCAGAGGCAGGTGGATCTCTGAGTTCAAGACCATCCTGGTCTATAAAGTGTGTTTTGGAGAGCCAAAGCTATGCAGAGAAACCCTGTCTTGAGAAAACAAAGAAAAAATTACATGTACTTATTTTGTGTGTATGTGCCCAGACACATGTGGCAACATCACGTGTATCGATCAGAAGATAAGGTTTGAGGATCAGTCTTTTTCTACCAAGTGGCTCTCAGATTGCATCAGGTTTGGCAGCAAGCTCTCTCCACTCTGAGCCACCCCACTGGGACAGATAGTCTCAGCATGTTCAGGCTGAATTCCTGCCCTCAAGCCTCAGCTTCCTAGGGCTGAGACACAGATAATCACATACCTAGCTTCTGAGGCCTCTGACCATCCCAGGGTCCCCTGTCGTAGGCGGAGGATTCTCCCCACTAGATTGGGGCGCTCTGAGGTTGGAGATGTTCTGATTTTCTGGAGCTCTGCCTTAAATGGGGACAACCAACTGTTGAAAAAGCCAAGCAGGTAAAGGGGCCACTTTATCCAAGAGGATTGACAAGTGATCTGGGACCACATTGCAGCCATGAGGACTGGTTTGGAGAGGGTGACTTTTAAAGCAGAGTTAGCTCTATTTTGTGTGAGTGTTGGTAAACACCTGTGGTGACACGCGTGTAGAGGTCAAAGGAGAACTTAGAAAGGTTTATTCTTTTCTTCCCCTTGTGGGTCTTGAGGATTAAACTCATGTTGTAAGGTGAGGCTTGGCAACAAAAGTGCCTTAACCCACAAAGCCCTACCATCAGCTCAGACAGAGACAGGATCTTTCTCGTTTCACTGATATTCTTAGCCAGGTCCTAAGTTCTTTTGGGGATGGACCTGGGCTGTGTAATCTTACTTTGCTATCTGGCTGAGGAAGCTGCTGGTTACTGCTCACTGGTTTATTGAGCCCCACTGTATGGTGGGCATGGGATACAGGGTGTGAAGCTTAACCCTGTGATAGAAACAAGAGCCTGATGCTAGGGGAGAGCTGGGCCACTCTAGCCTGTGAGGCAGCACTGCCACCTGATGCCAAGAGTACTGGAAGAAAGACAGGGTTCTGTCTGGGGCTGGCATAAAATGCCCGAGTTGAGGACAGAAGACTCTTGACTGTTGGCCTGAGGCTCTTCAGCTGTGATACTCAGGGAAAAATGGGTACAGCATCATTTGGGAAGCATCCTTTGGGGCTCACTCTGAACCCTGATCATCCTCTTCTGTGTCCAGGGAGAGTGCTACATGTTGCTGGTGAATGAGAGAGTCTCTTTGTTGCTGGAGGCCTTCTCTGGCCACTGCTCCTCTGGACCCTGCACTCTGGTGGTGTGTTTCCTGTCTGCAGGTTCCTAGAACAATGAAGTTAAAGGTTTATCTGCCACATCTTCAGCCAGCCCTTGGTCATCCTCCACAGAAAGGGGAATGGTATCCTAAAGCCCAAAAGATTTTCCTGGGGATATGGAATTGCCAAGAATTGGTTTTGTTACTAGCTCACTGTGTTGCTTAGGACAAATTATGTCCTATCCCTGGAAAATGATGTCTTTAAGCAACCACCTCACTATGCATGTAGAACATTGATTTTAACTTAATATTGGGGTGAGTTACAGAGATCCTTTGAAAGACCCTGAGAAAATCTCAGGGGAAGAGTTTATTTCTTTCTTCCCAATGTTCTATCAGGAGAGAAAGAGGACCCAGAAGTTAGGCATAACACAGAAACACTGTGGAGCTCATTGTGCCCTGCATCTGATCTCTGTTGGATCCACTGCCCTTCTTGTGATGGTTCAGAGACTCTCTGTTCCTCCCCCACCATGAATCATTTATTTTCATGCTAGCTTCAGGGACCACTTGAGGGTACAGCTCCTGCTTGGGAGGTAAAGTGTTAGCTGCTTATGGTACCACCTCTCCCATAGGGCTGTTCACTTAGTGATAGTTGTTGAGTAAGAATTTCTTTGAATTCCTGACCCTGGGATCAACAACTAGGAGTTTACAGATAGACAAAGATGGGAGATGCCTGCAGAACATCATATTCAGCAGCTCCACTAAACCTGGAAGACATGGGCTTGGACAAGACACAAGATCATCAGGGCTGGTAAGATGGCTCAGCCTGTGAAGTTACCTGTCATCATAGCTGATTACCCGAGTTTGGTCTCTGGCATGTGATGAAAGATGAAAACCAACTGTTGCAAGTTGACCTCTGACCTCCACACACATGCTTTGGCACACACAAATACTCAAAGGACTAGCAGGGGCCTCTCCCAATCCTTGTACCTCACCTCCTGCCTCCCATGGACCCTTCTGCTGGATAGAATGGAATGAGAGCCTATTCTATCTGGTGGCAGCAGAGTGCCTGGCTGTTTTCCTATGATGCCCTTGTTACCCTTTCGATGCCCTCTCCTACCTTCTATGGACAGGCCTCTCACTCCAAGGAGGTCCTGCATCATTTGTCCCAGCTGATACCCTGGTGGGGGAGAGAGAAGAGGTAGAGAAAAGAGTGGTAAAGAAGGCTGCCTTGGACATGGAGTGAGACAGGCAGGATAGAGCTGGGCCTTCCAAATGCAGCCCTTCGTACTCAGTGGGAATTGAGGAAAACGCCCTGGATCCCTCCATTCATTCATCCTTGGTTTTATTCATCAAATCCTCTCTCTCGCTAGTCCTTTCACCAATATCCCCACGTTCAGAAACGGGCTGCAAAGGGACTAAAGCCCTGATTCTTCCCATGGGGAGTTTCCAGACTGGAAACAACAGCCATGTGAGACATAACAGGACTGCACGATGTAGTGTGCCAAGGACAGCATCATTCCCAGGCCATGGAGACAAGCTACCTACCTGCTCAGGAGGGGCAGCTCCACGTTAGCTGCTAAGGATTGGGTAGTGGAATCACTTTTACCCCAAAGGGCATAAAGGGGCTAGGCCTGATTACAGCATTCAGGAGTTGTGGGAACAGGTTGGTGTTTTCTGGGTTTTGTTTCATTTAAAGCAGGCTTTTGCTTTTTGTTTCAACCTGTTCTATACCTTGTAATCCCTCTGCCTCAGCCTCCCACGTGCTGGGATTATAGGTGTGAGCCACCACACCTGATCCCTCTTGTGACTTCCTTTCTACCGAAAGGCTTAAGTACAATAAAACTTACCTGGATTTGCAGTTCTAACATCCTCAGGGGGCAAAGGGTTGAATAATCTTTGAGCTCTTTCTGGTTGATTCATTTTCTTAACTGGTAGTTCTGAAGCTCTGGCCCTGTCTCCTACCTCTGCAGGCTCTCTCTGGACATGCATATCCTACCCCGGGAGATAACCTTCTTCTGGTCAAGTCACAGCAGCCCTCGGATGGTACAGCAATGGCAGCAAGGCATGCCCTTAGCCAGGGCTTCACTGCTATTCCAGGGTGGCTAATGGCCAGCACAGTGTGTCCCTCCCCTACCAGGGCAGCACTCACCTGTGTTTTCTCTTGGCTGCATCGGACGTGTTCCTGGAAGGACAGAAGGGACGAAGGCTGGACTGCTTCCCTGGAGGCTTGGTGAGGGGTGTGAGGGGCTCTTCACGGGAACTCTAGCCACCTCCATTGCCCTTGTGTGGCAGTAGGCATGTGCCCACAGGAGACAGTAGAGCATGTATAGATTGACATCACTGGGACATGGCATCAGCCAGGAGGCATCCTTGGGGAACTATTTCTTATTAGAACCTTAGTCACCTTCTGGATATATGGGGGTGTTGTTGCCATAGAGATATGGCCATGGTGAGGTTCTGCTATGCTTAAGGACAATAATAATAATGACTGGGGTTTTTTTTTTGTTTTTGTTTTTTAATAATTGTTTTTGAGACAAGGCCTCGCCATGTAGTCTAGGTTGGCCTGGAACTTGCAGTAAGCTTCCTGTTCTGCCTCCTTTAGTGCTCGGATTGATTACTGGCATGTGTCATACCCGGCCTGCTTAAGCATCTGTTTTGCCTGTGCTGGGGATTAAAGCTAAGGCCTTCTAAAGGGTAAGCACACCCCTTTTACCATTAAGATCCCATGCCTAGCTCAGCACTTCATCTTTTTTAATGTTTGTCATAAGTCTTTGGGTTTTTTCTTTAGGTGTGTGTGTGTGTGTATGTGTCTGTGTGCACGTGTGTGTACATAAATGAAAGCCAGTGGACAGTGTCTTCTTGCATCAATGCCCACTGTGTTTTTTGACGCAGAGAAGTCACTGAACCTGAAGTCACCAGTTTGGTTTGACTGGCAGAACTGGAGAACACTGTCTTCACCTCCCAGTTCTGGGATTACAAGTGTGCTGCCCAGCTTTTCAGGTGGATGTTGAGTGCTCAGTTCAGGTCTCATACTTGTGTGCCTATTACTGTACTGAGCCACCTCCCTGGTTCCTCCAACTTCCCCACTTTTTTTTTTTTTAAGCCTTGGCTGTCCTCAAACTCACTATGTAGCCAAAAATGACCTTGAATTTCTAATCTTCTGTGTACACCCAAGTGCCGGGGTTATAGGCATATGCCACCATGCCCCACTTATGGTCCATATATTGACCTTTCTCTCACTGACAGTCTTATGTTTTGCAAATTCTTTCTGTTATGAATAACTTGGCAACAAACTCTGTAGTGCAATCACTTAAAGGCTCACATGACATTCTTATAGAAATTTAAGATTCTGTGGTGTGAAACTAGTGGTCAGAAGTGTACACCAAGTGTTGGTGGCACACAACTTTAATCCCAGCACCCGGGAGGTAGTCAGATATTTATGAGTTCAAGGCTAGCGTGGTCTACAGAGTGAGTTCCAGAACAGCCAAGGCTACACAGAGAATCCCTGTCTGGGAAAAAATCAAAAGAACACACACTTATCCTACTTTGATGGATACAGCCAGTGTTCTCCAGATGGACACAGAAAGTGTCAGTACAGAACATGCCTTCTCAGGACAACAGTGTTGAAGAAAACAGCAAGCCAAGAGAAACCAAGCTCTGCCTAGTCTGACTTCTGCCTCCCAGGACAGCTTCCTTATTTCTGGTACCCTCAGGTCAAGTACACAATACTTGCTTGAACTGCACAGGACTGGTTGGAAAGCTTGCCTTACATCTACATGCTGCTGTCCATTCCACAACACTCCCTAACACCTAGGTAAGGAACCAGGGTGTAAAGCATTCCTCATGTGCTGGATAGCCCCTATATACCTGTTGGCATACCATTGACACTCCCCAAAGCATCTCGCTTGGGTGATGACTGGCAGGAACAGTGTACCTCACCAGCCCATGAGCATCCTCTACTTGGTGTTGCTGAAGCCACTCAGAACCATGCCCACTGTCCTTGTCACTCACCCTCCACCCGCTTCCCCATCAGGCCGTAGAACTGGCGAGTTCTGCTTCTCTTCATCTCCTGAAGCTGGAGTTCAATGCTGGCCAGAGGGATTCCCTGGGGAGGCAGAGAGCTTGTATTAGAGCGTGACACTGATGAGGAGCCATCACCATTTCAGCAACAGCCTGGCATCAGGCGCCTTGGCATACTTTACCCCAAACACTGTATTAATGATGATGTAAAATTTTGCCTGCTGTGTTCCTGGTATTGTCCTAAGCACTTTCATTTAGTAACTCATTAACTCTTGCCCAAACCTCATGAAAACAGCCTAATATCATTACTGCCACCATTTTACAGATAAAGGCATACAATAGAGGCAAAATAATATATCCAAAAATAACTGAGAAGTAGAGTCAGAACCTGAACCAAAGCCATCTGAAACAAAGGGCAGGCTCTTGAACACTCATTGAAAATTTCAACATGAATATAACGACTGTTAAACCATGGAGCTAGGCATAGTGGTATGTGACGGTAACCACAGCACTTGAGTAGCTGAGGCAGGAGCATTGTGAATACAAGGTCAGTCTGAACCACACAGCCAAAACACTACCACCACCACACACATACGAAGCCAGAAGCGGTAGCATTGCCACAAACTGGAGGTTAGACTAGTCTACATGTACTTCCAGGTCAGCTAAGGGTACATAGTAAGACTGACTCAAAAAGAACACATGGCTGGGTGGGGGTGGCATCCATCCATCCTTAAATCTCAGCACTCAGGAGGCAGAGGCAGGTGCATCTTTGTGAGTTAGAGGCCACCTGGTCTACAGAGCTAATTTGAGTGTAGCCAGGGCTACACAGAGAAACCCTGTCTCAAAACAAACAAACAAACAAACAAACAAAAAAAACCAACATGTGACCCCTGTCCAGTTTACATATGTGGAAACTGAGGTAGCTGGTAACCTTAATCAGGGTAACACAGAAGAAGCTGAAGGAGGATTCAAAGGTCTTGAGAAATGTCAACAAAGACCAGAACTGGCTGTCACTTAACATAGCAGAACAACCAGGGTTAATAACTGTTCTCTTCTCCTCCATCCCTTTGTCCTGGATTTACCCTCCTCAGAGCTGGACATCCTGTGAGGAGTCCCACATGGGGTCTGGATGGAGCTATTGCCTGGGTGGGGGGAAGTCATTTTAATCTTCTAGACTAGCCCAATTGGCAAATAACCTTCCAACAGCTGTAGGCCTACGTTCTCACTCCTTCTGTGACCAAGAATCTGAGGAAGCACCCTTTTCTGAACTGAGACAGGTAGGGAGCACCTTTTCTGACAAGGCTGGGAACAGGCAATGGCTCAATGACTCAGCTGGTGCAGGATCTCAGGACTCTAGGGACCCAGCTTGGAGTCAGGGAAGACCCTGTTTTCATGATAGATTGTTTTCTAAGTCTTGGCCTAATTCAGTCTCCCAATCTGTCTCCTCCCTAAGATGTCGGTGGTTGAGGCAGCTGTCGCCAGCTGGAGTCGCCCAGCCTAGCCAGAAACCAGAGAAAAGTCTCTTTGGAGATTTAGGCCCATCTTTGAAAAGCTCACGAAAACCACTTTGTCTTAATAAAGGGCATCCTTCAAGCATAAACTGGAAAAAGTGGTCTTTTACGAATGAAATAGAGCAGACCCTTCTGTCCACCAGGCTTTGCTAGGGGAGGGGAAGCATTAGAAGGACCATTCTATTTTATCCGGGGAGCCCGGGGGTGACTGCAGACAAGGCACCCTGGTAACTTGGATCCATCAGACTTTTCCATTTGTAACACTTAGCAGAGTCAGTCTGTCAGGACTCTGGCCATCAATCCTAGCCTCTCCTCTCCTTGGGAGGCAGAAAGGCCCTAAGGGAGAGAGAGGAGGGGGACAAAATGCTGGATGAATTCATTGACTGCAGGTGGAAAGCAGAGCTGCCAGTGCCATGTGAAGTTGATGCCACTTCTAGGTGGCTGTACCCAGTGTTCTCTGATCCAACAGGACTCTCATAGATTGTATTCTGTAACTGACTCAAAAAAAAGTCATCTCCCCAGAATGAGATAGGGGTTATTTTCTCTTTCCCTCCATTTTGCAGGTAGGGAAACAGGCTGAGAGTAGCAGGAATCAGTAGAGAAGCTGAGATTTGAACCCAGGTCTCCCAGGCCTGCTGTCCTCTCTCACTGCCCACATTTCCCTAGTCAAACTAAAGAGGACCCTTCAGCAGGGCTGTGCGTGCATAGTTCCCATTTTGAGTCTTCCCCTTCTCCCTAGGCTGGCCCTATGAGGCCAAGGATGACCCTGAACTTCTGATCCTCCTGGGTGCTGGGACTACAGACATACATCACATATGGCTTTATGTGGTATTGGGGACTGAACCCAGGGCTTCATGTATACTACACAAGCCCTTTAACAACTGAGCCACATCCCTAACCCTCAATTCTAGTAGCTTCCAGGGATCTCACACAGCCTAGCAACACATACCAGCATTAGCTGAGTGTCCTTTTCATCCTGGGACTATGGGAAGGGAGGCAGGCTCCAGGTGCCCTCCTGGTTCCTTGGTCAGGGATTGGGGGCTCCAAGGTCAGAGGTATTGGATCTGAGAGTAGGTTGGGACTCCAACTTTTAGATTTCTTTCCAACAGCAGTACTTGGGAGTTTGGCAGTAAACACTTGTCAGGGGATAATAAATTCTCTGATGCTCAGATGCAGAGAAGGTAGAAGCTGTACTTTTGAGGTAGTATGTCTTAGACAAGCTCCTTGACCTCTGTATTTCAGTTTTCTCATTTTCTAAATGGGAATAACAATGGTAGCTTCCCCATGAAGTGGAAACAGTTACTGATTATAATATAGATAGCAAGGACAATATGAGGAACATCGGTGTTAACTTCTTCTATACACACAGCACACACTGTTGCTCTGATGTGCACAAGCTGATTGTGTTCAGATGGTTGGACAGATCAGGCCTCATGGCTCCTTTCAGGGGAGTTGACCATCCTGCCTTTTAGGATTTGGGGGTATACTCTGCTATTCTGACAGCCTCAGAAGGGATCGCCCACCCCTCCATCATGGGTCATCATCTCAGAAAGGTACCTTCAGGTTCACGGTCACCCAGGACTCCTCTTCTTTGCCCAGTGCCAGTTCCTTTCTCTTCCCTGCTGTAGTGCACACTGATGGCCCAATCAGGAGAAACACGGCCAGGAGGGGCAGCATGGTGAGCATGTGCCGCTCTGTCCACAGAGCCCAGGAAGCCCCTCTTAGCCTGATGCCACCTCCTCGGGCAATCCCCACTGGGCCAGTCCAGCGTGGATGGGAAATCGTCCCTTGTTCTCCAGGCCTTCCAGCTCCTTTGCTTCCTTCCGGTGACTAATCTCATCTTTGGGCTGCTTCATAACAGCCTCTCTCCCTGGCTGATTGAGCCAATACCATCAAGAGCCTGGACCTCCCCATAGCCACCCCCAACATTTGATCCCAAGGCTTAACATTGATGCAATAGCAGCCTTACCTTTGGCTGAGTTCCCTTCTGTGACAGGTACACAATGGCATAGTATGTGGGGCCTGGAGGTAACAGTTTGCCAGGTACAGCCTCCAGGGGAGTGTCTCTATTGTTGGCAATGGGAAGAGAGCTGTATGGTGCCTCCCTTCCTGCACTCTCAGGGTTGGTCAGTATGCCGCTGCTGATCAACAACCCCCTTCCTGTCTCTTCTCCCTCAGCACTCTTCCCATCCACAGACCCCATGTGTGCGAGGCTTCTTGTAAGTGGGAACTGAGACTTGCCAGAAAATAGCCTCTTACCCCAAATGTCAGCCATTGACCCTCAATGATTTTCCACTATTGCCAAAATAATCTTTTAATACTGCACTACACTTATCCCCTCCACTTGCAGCCCTGTGTGCCTCCTTGTGACTGTTCTTTTTACAAACTCTAAGCTCCTGAGTATGCTCAGTCCCTGTCTATTCAGCTTCTCCTTCTGTCTGATCATCCATCTGTCCGTTCATCTGTCTGCCTATCTGTCCATTCATCCATCCAACCATCTGTCATCTGTCAGTCTTAGAACCAGGGCCCTGTGGTTTGAGATCCAGGATCCACTTGTAGCATCATTATTTGTGACTGCTGGCTATTACTTAACCCCTCTAAACGTTAGGACCCTTCTGGGTAACATAAGGCTGAGGATGAAATGACATAATGCATGTAGAACATTCAGCACAGCGTGGAAAGGTAAATATTTAATGTCTGTTAACTATTATTATTATTATTATTTTGAGATAAGAGTTTCTCTGTGTACCCTGGCCATTCTGGATTTCACTCTGTAGACCAGGCTAGCCTTGAAATCAGGGAACTACCTCCCTTTACCGCCTGAGTGCTGAGATTAAAGGCATGTGCTAACTATTATTATTACTATTATTGAGACTGGATAGGCAGATAATGAAGACACTGTGCCCGACCCCATCACCAGAAATCTTGGTAGGCTGCAAAGGGAATTGTTTCGAAATGCCAGTGCATACTAAAATGCAGATTTCCTGGTTCAGCCCATCACAGGAAGACACCCTGGGCGAGACACCCAATACCTCCACCTTCTTTTGGGCTTTCCATTATCTTCCTTAACACATTCTAACTCACTTTTGCCATCTTCATTTTACATATGTGGAAACAGGTCAGGCTTGATCTAAAGGAATATTCTGGATTTCAGTGCCATGAGGGTTTGCAGTCTGGCCTGGAAATGCCAGCACAGGCCTCTGGATGTGGGAGATGGCCAGGATACCACAGGCACAGACAGATTGACTTTAGCCCCAGAGGAGTTTCTGAGCCTCAGTTTCCCTGTCTGCAAGCCTCCTAGGGTGGGGCAAGTAGTTAATGAATGACTGTGTAAAGTGCTGAAAGGCACAGAGGAAGCCTGGGCCTCAGCATTGGTCTTGAGGCTCCCCACTTCGCGGGCGAAGGAACCACCGTGTCTGGGGCAGGATGTGGTGGGCGCACTGTGTAGACTTGGCGGGAGGCATCGGGCAGATGAGAGGGCGGAGAGAATAGAGAGAAAAACCCAAAGGTCCGGAAGGCCGAAAGGGTGACTGGGCACCAGCTGGAAACCGCGGCTATTTGCAGCATCACCCTAGGTTTGTGGTCAGGCTGGGGTTAGTAGGCCCGGCGACCGGGTTCACAGCCCCGCCCGGTGTCCTCGGCCACCCGGGCGAGGCCCTGGCCGATGAATCCCTTTCGCTGCAACGCTGAGGCCCGGGAGGCTTCTAGGCTGGAGCGCCAAAGCCAGGGGGAGGACAAGGCTACCGAAGAAGAAAGGCATGCTGCGGGCTACTAGGGTAAGATTCTAGGAAAACCGTAGCGTGGGCGGAGACCGGGCAGGCTGGAGTAGGCGTGGCCCGGCAGGTTAGGGTAGGCGTGGCCCGGGCAGGCTGGAGTAGGCGTGGCCCGGGCAGGCTGGAGCAGGCGTGGCCCGGCAGGTTGGGATTGCAGCACTACCCTCCAGAGGGAAGTCGGGCATGTCCTGGCGAGCAGCGCCCTCCACCTGCCGAGCTAGGCAGCGCCCAGGACCGGCCGAGCTGGCCGGCGCCCCCTATCTGCAGCCCTCACTGACGGATGCGGGTAGGTTCAGGTCCGGAACAACCGTGTGTGGGCGTCCCGGTCCCGGACGGTGCTCTGGCCGCGGGGCGGGTCGCGGCAGCGGTGAGGCTCGCTGGGCGCCGGGTGGGCGCGAAGGATTGCTAAAGGCTGCGGTTTGGCTAGGATTGCGGAGCCGAGAAGAAAAAGATGCAAGCATGGAGGGATATTAAAAAAAAAAAAAAAGACGACGGGGAAAAGGGAAACACTAGATCCCGCGGGCGACCTGCGGGCAGGAAGCCGACGCTTCCAAGCGCCCACTCGGCCAGAGAAGGGGGGGTCGTGGGCCTGTTGCATAGGCCGGCTCCAGGAGGCCAGGCGCCATGGGTGGCAGAGTCGGGACTCGAACCTGGATCTGCATTCGACTCGCATGTTGCTTCACCTCCTGGACCAAGGAACCAGAATGGGGGCTGGCGGGGTTGGGGGCTTTGATGAGAGGTCTCGGCTGCGGAGAAGGCACGCTGCTAAGAGAACGATCTGGGGACTCCACAGCACCCTGCTTCCGTCCTTCCTACGCCCTTCCAGCACCCCCACGTGGAAGCTTCTGACCCACTCACTGCCCCTCCTAGACCGCCCCGTGCAGGCGGATCGGGAGCTGCGTTCTGATCTGTGATGACCTGTTCCTTGCATAGAGGGACAGTGGGTTCCTTCCATTGGCGGAGGTGTGAAGTGGCTCAGGTCAGGTCACCCCTGAGTCCAGACGTCCAGGGGAACATCAACAAATATAAACCCTGTGCGTGGAGCCCTCTATTGCAACAGCTTGGACACACCTCTCTCCCTCACCCTGTTAACTTACTGCTTCTCTTCATTGATGATCGATTCCTTGACGCAGCAGGGCATCTGCAGAAGAGCAGGCACTCGGGGCAGAACTCTGTGTCTCTATCCACAGACAGATAGGAGGTAGAGCAGAGCCCTGGCCTTTGCGCCCAGAAATGGAGTGAGCAAGTAACTGCCCACCTTCGGGGAATTTAACCCAAATCTCTCATGCTCTTGGTAACTTTAGTCCTGTTAGGCTGTCAGCCTTTCCCTAACCCTATCTCTGGAAGGATCTACACTAAACCCACTGCTAGCAGATCAGAGTTTTGTTGTAATTTTGTTTTTAGTTTTTTAACCTTTTGTTTTATATGTATGGGTGTCTTGTCTCCATGTATGTCTGTGTTTTCTGCCTGTGCAGGCCAGAAGAGGGCGTTGTAAGTTATAATGTGAATCATGGAAATGAACCAGGATCCTTTGAAAGAACAGTGTGTTCTTAACCACGGAGCCATCGCTCCAGCCCCGGGATCAGAATTCTGAGAATGGTCTCGAGGGGGAACCCCTGTTCTCCACCATCCCTATCACCATCCCCTCCCTCACCATCAAAGACACAGGTTCAGGAGTGCAGGAGCCTGGGGCTGTCTCTTGGCTCTTTTCCTTTTCTCTCATTTCTGCAGAGCCTCTTCACACACCATCAGAATAAAGGAACCAGAGTTGCATGGGTTCAAATTATGGTCGGATCACTTAATCACGGGTGGTGGCCTTAGAGAGGCTTCTTAAAAAAAAGATTTGGGGGCTGGAGAGATGGCTCAACGGTTAAGAGCACCGTCTGCTCTTCCAGAGGACCCGGGTTCAATTCCCAGCACCCACATGGCAGCTAACAACTGTCTGTAGTTCCAGTTTCAGGCAAATAAATAAAATAAAGTTTAAAAAAAAGATTTATTTATTATATATACTGTACACAGAAGAGGGTATACAGTATTTATTATGTATATTATATACAGAAGAGGGTATACATAAGAAGGTACCAGTTGTCATTTTAGATGGTTGTGAGCCACCACGTGGTTGCTGGGAATTGAACTCAGGTCCTCTGGAAGAACAGTCAGTGCTCTTAACCGCTGAACCATCTCTCCAGCCCTAGAGAAGCTTCTTAAATGTTTTTAAATTCCCTTTCTGTAGCAGAGAGTAGAGAGAGACACACAGAGAGAATGGTTATGGGCCTAAGAAGATAACAGAAGAACTTTGTGTAGCATTTGTTTAGCTCGCTGTCAGCATATAATAAATGGCAGCAATTACTGCTGTTAATAATATAATTAAAACGACAACATCCATCTACATTCCCTGGGAAAGCCCAGATTAAGGAAAGCCATTGGGACATTCCCTCACGTTTCATCATCCTGTAGCTTCCTAAGGACAGCAACCAGGTGCCTGCCATCCTCCTGGGTGAAGTCCCTTCCTTAGACAGTTCAGCACCCGAGATCTTAAAGGGGGCTCAGGGAAGCTGGTGAAACATGGTGGCTGGTTCTAGTACTGCCCCTTGCCTTAAGGGGAACCAAGGAGCCTCTCTGAAGTGCTCATGTCTCCTGATGCCTGCAAACCTTAAGTCCTGTACTCTGACCCCATTAATGAGGGGCGGGCAGCTCTGTTTAAAATCTGCCTTCTCTTCTAGAGCCTGGTCTGTGTGCCGGGGAAGGGCAGATTGCTAACTGAAATGTCTATAATGCATTGCCCCTGGTCTGCTGAACACAGTCTCCAGTTCTCACTGTCTGCAACAGCGTTTTGCTTCTCCTCTAAAAAGACTGATGTGGAGACAGTGCCTTGGCGTGGGAGCCTGGGTGGCTGGACTCTAGGGTTGCCTGAGGCTGTCCTTGCAAGACATAATTTCTCCTGCTTTTCCTGACTACTACCTGGACACCTAAGCCACCACAACCAGGGAGTGGGGGGGGGCAGCTGGAAATAAGAGGCACCCATGACCTTTTGGGTGCTTCCTGGACCTTCTATGGTCTGGGGTAAACATGGGGCATATGGAGAGAGCTGGGAGTTGGGAGAGAATTCCAAGGCATTTCTGGCCTGTTGTTGGAGCACTTAGATGGGGACAGAAATTAAAGTCAGGATGCTGGGCTCCCAGGGCCTAGTAGGCCTGGAGCTGGGACCTAGGCTCTGCTGCCTAGTGGGGCTGATCCCTGTTCCTGCAGTTCTGACCCTGCAGATGCAGACAGCCAAGGTTTAGTTCACATCCATTCCTGCTCTGCCTTTAGGAACTACAATTTTTTTTTATATTTTATTTTACTCATATAGATGTTTTACCTATGTATATGTCTGTGCAGCACTTGTATGCCTGGCGCACATGGAGGCCAGAACAGGCATCAGATGCCCTGGAACTGGGGTTAAAGAAGTTTGTGTGCTACCATGTACTGCTGAGAATCCAACTGTTGTCCTTTGGAGGAGCAGCCAATGCTGTTTAACTGCTAAGACTGTTCTACAGATCCCTGTTTGAGTTTCTTTTTTTAAAAGAAAGTTTTTTTTAAGATTTATTTATTCATTATGTACACAGTATACAGAAGAGAATACCCGATGTCATCATAGATGGTTGTGAACCACCATGTGGTTGCTGGGAACTGAACTCAGGACCTCCGGAAGAACAGTCAGTGCTCTTAACCTCTGAACCATCTCTCCAGCGCCCCCCCCATTTGATTTTTGAGACAGTCTCACTCTGTAGACCAGGCTAGTCTTGAACTCAGTCTTTCTGTTTTTGTCACTCTAGTGCTAGGATTATACTCTGCCCAGCTGAGCCTCTCTTTAAAAAAAAAAAAAAAAAAAAAAAAAAAAAAAAAAAAAAAAAGTTCACAAACAAGGATCTGAGAGCTTTCAGTCAACCTGGACTGTGCATGGCTCTTCAGCAGATGTAGTAGAATTTTGTTCAGAGCTGGGTGGAGATAGGTCATTAGTCCAGGGATGACCTGGGTGGGTCTGGGTGAGGCCCGTGAGAGCAAGGGCTGAGCTCAGTGACAGCAGAGGGTGTCCTGGTTTGAGGTCTGGAGGACAGGAAACGGGAGCGCTGGGGTGATGAACGGAAATATAGTCTGCCTGATGCTATTCTGGATGGTTTGACAGTTTGAAATGCCTGGGACTGTTCAAGGGAAGGTGCGTGGACCTCAGAGAGCAAGGTGTGGAGTCAGGCCAGTACGGGACTGTTAGGAAACAAATCCAAGAAATTTCCCTAAAGGCTGGGGCGATGGCTCAGTTTGGGAAACCTGAGTGCAAATACCAATTACACACATAAAAGTCAAACATGGTAGCATCGCGTCTGCAGTCCCACAGATGTGAACCAGAGACAGGAGAATCACTCTGTTCAAGGACAGATAGCCCAGCATGCCCTATCAAAGGCAAGAGCTGACCCCTGAAGCTATTCTTTGAGCTCTGTGACTAACACATGGTCAGGAGTGGGGGGCAGTGAAGACGTCCGAAGAAATGTGAATGAAGACTGTGAAACAGAACACAACAGTCAAATGGATCAATTGGAGTTGGCCCAGCAATTAGATAAAACTAAAGGAAGGGGTAGCCTATAGTATGTCTCTAATGTAATTGCATCTGTTTAATAATAACATGGAAAACTTGCCCATTTATAAATGGACACATGCAGATGCCATGAAAGTATCAAACACTTTGTGAGAACCTGGGAGGCAGCTTACCTATGGGAAGGAGAATGGGAAAGGGAAGGGATCTGGGAGGGACACAGGTTGGCTCTATTTTTCTCTGCAAAAGGTTGGTTTTGATTTTTGTTTAACGCTTATTCCTTTATGTATTTATTATTACTTATTGATGGTTACACTTACTGTTTATTATTTATTTTACATTTGTTATATTTTATTATTACATTTACGGGGCTGAGACATGCCCATGCCACAGTGAGTGTGAAGACAGCTAAGAAGTTGGTTCTCTCCGTCCATCCGTCATGTGAGTCCCAAAGACTGAACTCAGGACATCCCAGTTGACAACAAGCAGAGTCATTTTACTGGCCCAAGTTCTGGTGTTTCTTTCTTTTTTTTTTTTTTTAAAGAGTCTTTTTTTTTTTTCCACTTTATTTATTTGCCTTGGTGTTTGCCTGGAACTGGAACTACAGACAGTTGTTAGCTGCCATGTGGGTGCTGGGAATCGAACCCGGGTCCTCTGGAAGAGCAGACGGTGCTCTTAACCGCTGAGCCATCTCTCCAGCCCCCAGTTCTGGTGTTTCAATCTGGGGCGTGATTCTGGTTTTGCACACTTTGGCATGCCTTATGCAGTGAGTAGATTCTGGAAACAGACTGCAGTGGAAGTCTAAGAGCCATGGAGGAAAGCATCAGATGAGGCTCGGATAGAGTACTTGCCTGGCATGCCTGAGGCCATGGGTTCAATCCCCAGCAATGATCAGGGATAGGAGGAGAGGATGATTTGTTTCACTAACTTCACTGGCTAGTGCAACTGGAGAGGTAGTTAACCCCGAGGCAGGGGGATGACCATACTGAATTCTGCAGGAGTCATTGAGTCTCCAGTGCCCAGGGGCTGGTGGGCAAGAACAGTGTTGAGGCTTGAAGATTTGTGGAGGCTAAAGCCAAGCCAGTGCCAGGGCATGGAGACTGGGTGATGCCTGGTCTTGGCAGACAGCACGGTGAAGGATGCAGTGCCAAACTGGGCAGAGGGGCTGCCAGGGTAGAAGATCAGAGGAGCGGATGGGGGTGCTGGAGCATTGTCAGGGCTTGAAGCAGGAGGCTGACAGGGGTGGGGTGTGGGGGATCAGCAAAGCTCGGGGGAGGCCAAGAGGAAGTAGGTATTGGCAAGCGTGTGGTGGGAAGCAGTTGGTGCCAGCTCGGGGCTGGGGGCAGAGGGCATGGGTGGGTACTCTGGGTCTAGCCTCTCCAGGCCTCCTTCAGTTTTGTAACTTACACAGTTTTGCTGTTACCATATTGTAGTATCCTGGAGTTTTAGGGTCAGAGGACTTTGGAGACTCCAGTACAGAAAAGGACAGCCATGCCCAGGGGTGGGGAGATTGACCTAGGCAAGGCTACCCTGTGAGTCTAGTGACAAGACCTGGAATGGAGCTCCCTCTGTGCCTAGATATGTGCAAACCCTGTGGGTTTCATGGTGGGAAGGATGAGACATACTAGGCAGGTATGAGGAAGGACTCCATGCTGACCCAGAGCCCAAAGCCCTGCCTAGAAGCAACAAGGCCCAAATACTTCCAAATGGGGCATGAAACACCACTGGGCACATGTTCTAAGCCAACAGTGGAATGGACTTTGTGATTCTGGACCTTAGGTTCAGGGGTCCAACAGAATTGGCAGCTTTTACAGAGAAGTAAAAAGTAAGACGCTTTCATATCCAATAAGAATTTATTTGTTTGTTTGTTTTTTGAGACAGGATCTCCATATGAAGCCTGGCTCATCTGGATACCAGGCTGACCTTGAACTCAAAGAGACCCATCTGCCTCTGCCTCTAGAGTGCTGGGATCTAAGGCATGCACCACCATGCCACTTTAAAGATTTATTTCCAGAAACTGGAGAGATAGCTCAGGGGTTAACAGCAGAGGATGCTCTTCTGGAGGACATGGGTTCAATTCCCAGCACCCACGTGGCAGGTCACTACTGTCTGTAACTACAGTTGTAGGGGATCTGACGTTCTCACCCACCCACAAGGGTAAAACACCAATACACATAAAATAAAAATAAATAAATCTTTAAAAAATATTTATTTTCAGAGCTGAGTGTTAATCCCAGTACTCAGGAACCCAAGGCATAAAGAGTCTTGTGGGTGCTGAGACTTGAACTTGAGTCCTCTGGAAGGTCAACAGTACTTTTAACCATCGAGGCACTGTTCCAACCCCAGTAGGGTGGTTTTTAATGGAAACCAAATGCCAGGACAGACTTGGAAAGGCAAAAGTCATTGAGAAGATGACATTGCTAAGTGTCTGAGGCTGACCTTGCAAGTCAGACTGTCCCTAGTGAGCCAGGACTCACTTGGAGGAGCAGAGATCCCTGAGGCCCCTATATCTGCCTGGGGACAGAGCTAAGGGTGTTTCTCAGGTGGCCTCACTGTGACCCCAGGAGCAGGAACTGGAGGTCAAGGGCAGAGATAGAGCCCCTCCCTAATTTACAGTGCAGCAGACTAAGGCCCAGGGAGAAGCCTTACAACCCAGGAGTTTGTCAGAAATATGGTTGGAGCCTGTGACTACATGAGTTTGTGGCATTCTAAAAAAAAGCACAGGCTTCAGTTAGGCTGTCCCTGGTCTAAGAACAGTCCTGAGAAGGACATTTCAGGGAGCAAGCGTGGCTGGAGAAAGATAGAGCAGTATGGACTTCCCTGTTGTCCTGTGACCAGAGGAGGAACCAGTAGTGGCCTGACTTTGTACCATCTCCACCCTCTCTCTTGGGCTCAGAGGTCCCTGACTGCTTTGGAAGGGCGGAGTATGTCGTGGCTCCCGGGGGCTGCAGGACAGGACCCATTTAGTCTTAGCAGTCATCTGACCCCCATGACTCAGGCCTGGCCCTGCCCATGGAGCAGGGGTGGTAAACAAGTTCACCTTCCACCCCCCCCCCCCTTGTGAGGAAGCAGGGAACAGAATGAAATGAGGGCCCACAAGACACTTGAACCACCTAGGTGCATGCCATGGGTGCCCCTGAGACTAGTTGGTGTGTACTGGGCTCTTGCTGTGGGTGAACCATTGACTTTACAGCCCAGAGCCAATCTTTTGAGGACTGGAATATGACCGGGACTCCTGTAGAGGCTAGAGGCTACGGTTCAAAGGCTGAAAATACATGAAACCCAATCTAGGACTGGTGGTCCCCATGGAGTAATACCTTATCTCACCTATGTGTGCCCACACCTGCACATTATGGGCCCCTTTGACCTCTGGGTGTCCTTGGAATGTAGTAGGAAAATATTCATGGTCTATTGCTCTAGCTTGCCTGGCTTACAGCATCATGGTGGGGACTTCTTCAGTACCTGTCCTCCTTCCTGCTGGGACTTCGGGTCCTTTTCTCCTCTCTTCTTCATTTCCTGGCTCCCTTTTGCTTTTCTGGGCTTCCACTTTTCAGATCCTCCCTCAGTCCAGATGACTGTCATTGCCATTCGTAGCCACCAGATGGCACCAGCATATCATATGTTTGCTCATCTCTGGCACTTGAGCACCTGACCTCAGAGAATGCTATATAATCCCCCTTACTTCCCAAGACAGGGTTCCTCTGTGTGGCTCTGGCTACTCTCTAATTATTTCTGTAGACCCGGCTAGCCTTGAATTCAGCAATCCACCTGCTTCTTTCTCTAAAAGCGTGGGACACCACTGTCCAGCTATACACATTTTTGTTTGTTTGCGTCGTCCCATGAATATCAGCCACCACAGTGTATCAAGTTGTAGTATACAACATTCTTGTTGTTGTTGTTGTTTTGTTTGTTTTTTGAGACAAGGTTTCTCTCTGTAGCCCTGGCTGTCCCGGAACTCATTCTATAGATTAGGCTGGCCTCAAGTACACACTATCCTTAGCCCCTCACCACACCGCCACCTTGTCCAGTGCCTCTTTGAAACTTCAGGCATCTGATCAGGACATAGTTGAAGACAGGAACTCCCAAGTCCCAGGCCAAGGGCTCTACTGACCCTTCAGGAGACCCCTGCCAAGGAGTCAGAGCACTTACTGCTCACAGCTCATCATTCTCGGGTATATAGTAAAGGAACAAACCCCAGAGAATAAAGATGAGACAAAGCCTGTGTCACTGAGGGACTGAAGCCTAAGCTTTGTGGGTTCCCAAACCCTGGGACTTCTGAGTGTCAGGTCACTGTCTCTCATCTGCAGTCTCTTCCAGGACCCCTCCCACTAACTGTTGGGTTTCCTTCACATCTGTGTCAAGGGGCTGGAGAGATGGCTCAGTGGTTAAGAGCATTGACTGCTCTTCCAGAGAAACCAGGTTCAATTCCCAGCACCACGTGGTGGCTCACAGCTGTCTGTAAGTCTGAGATCTGACACCCTCACACAGACATGCATGCAGTCAAGACATCAATACAAATAAAATAAAAATAAATAAGTTATTAAAAATTAAAAAATAATCTGCCTCAAGATGGGCTATGAACATCCTGTACTAGATGCTACAGAACTCAGAAACCTGGGTGTCCATCCTCTGGCAGTTCTGCCTCTATCTGTCCATCTCTGCAGCTGATGCAGGTAAATGTGCTCTAAGAGTTCCTGCTGGTGTGACAGCTAAGCTAGGGGAAGATGTCTAGGCAGGCTTCCTGGAGGAGGCGGACATCCTGACAGGGCAAGAAGAAGGTGGCCAGGTGAGGGCAGTGTACTCTGAAGCACTCCCAGGAGTGTGCAGTGACCCTGGGTATAAATGTTTGGGGGCGAGGGGAGGTCTGACTGCCCCAGCCCTGGAGTCAGCCTGGGCTCCTTGTTCACACTGCCCCATCCCTTTGCTCCCTGTCCCATTGGGAGGCCCCTGTGGACCGGGGACTAGAGGGCAAGGGTGGAGTCCTTCCCTGGGCCTGAACTGTATCCTGAACAGGCTGTGGCAATGCCCAGGAGGAACCAGAGAGTAGCCACCACCCCCCATCCAGGGTCCCTCTGTAATTAGGTCTATTTTTAGGTCCCTCTTCCTTCCTATTTCAGGCCTCTGGACTAGGCTTGAGAGTGGGCTGTCCTGGGGCCACGGCCTGGAGCCGCTAAAGTAAGCCAAGGCGTGGGAGCTCCAGCCACAATGCAGACCACAGGTGGGCGGAGTCTTGGTCCAGGGAACTCAAGACGTGGCCAGAGCAGGACTGGGGGAGGAGGCGTGTCTTGGCTCATGGACCCCTCAGTGATCTGCTCCATACTAGCCTATCCCTCTGGTCTCAACCCTGCTGATCTGGACAGTTAGCTCTGGGCCTCAGTCTTTGAGTCCAAGATTGAGTATCCATAATCTTTGGGACAGTGGCCTTGCCAGAGAGGACACGGAATGTTCATAGTAACAACCACTGTTTCATGTGTGTATGTGTATGTTTGTGTTGGTGTACATATTGATTTGTGCACATGTCAACCTTCCTTTATTGATGCCCACCTTTCAAAAGAACAAACAAACAAACCAACACATAGTCTCACTATGTAACCCCAGCTAGCTTGGAATTCTTTATGTAGACAGAGATCTACCTGCCTATGTCTCCTGAGGGCCGGAATCAAAGGTGATCACCACCATGCCTGGCCCATTATGGCCCTTTAAACAATATTTTAAGTTTATTATTACCATGGGCTTGGGTTTTTTGTTTTACTTTGTTGTTTATGTTGTTGTTGTTGTTGATGGTGGTGGTGATGGTGGTGGTGATGGTGGTGTGTGTGTCCGATGTACTTGTCTGAGCGCAGGTACACTCAGTGTGTGTAGGTCACAGAACAGCTTTTAGAATCTGATTTCTTGTTCCACAGTGGGTTTGTAGGATCAAATTCAGGCCTCGGGCTTGCAAGGCTAACACTTTATCCACTGGGCTATCTTCCTAACTCAGCAATCGCTCAGACTAGCCCCCAGGATCCTCCTCTCTCCATTTCCCAGTGTTGAGACTACAACAGCATACTGCCATACCCAACTTTTTGTGTGGATGCTGGAGATCCAAATGCAAGTGTTTGGCTTCCTGAGCTGTTTCCCAGCCCCCTACAACCAGGGTTTATTGAGCAATTACTGTGTGTTGTGTGCTGTCCCAGCTCTTTACCTATATTAATTTACTGTTGACCATATTCCGAGGTCAGGATTATCCTCTCTTTATTTTAAAGATAGGGAAACTGAGGTTCTCAAGTATATGTTACCAGAACTGAGGTTGGTCTCCCATGATTTCCTCTCTCATTCTTGTCTTTGATGGACTTGGAGGAAGAACAGCATCTAGACATTGATTTATTCCTAGTCTATTTCCATACTCAGATCCTTGGTTCTGAGGCCATTAGACATAGCATGGCCTGCTTGTTTGTCCAGGGATGGCCCAAGGCCTGTCCTGCGGGAGGAAGGGTGAGTCTTGCCCAGCTGGTTCCAGTTAGGCTCCAGAAAGCAGGCAAGGGGTATATTTAGCCCTGGTTTCTCGAGGAGCCAGAGATCTTTCATCCTTGGAGACGCCGGCCACTGTGGGACTCGGCTTGCCACAGCTGGGCCTCCGGGCTGCAGGGCAGGCAAGCTTTGGGACAGGGTGGGAAGGGTCCAGTGTCAATTGGCCTCTCCCCGACACTAGGAGGTGGTGACGAATATTGGTGTTAACTGGGGCCACTGAGCTTGACCTTGATCTGTCCCCGAAGGTTGCGGGCTACTGAAGATATTGGAGGCACCAACAGCACCTGCTGTGGGTTCTTCTAGCCTAGGCACAGCCTGGCTTAACTATTCCCTAGGGAGAGCTTATCTTCTGTATCCAATCCTGGCCAAAGCAGCAGAGGTAGGCAGATGATAGAGCTTGGGACATAGGGAAGGAAATATTCTTATTCTTCTTTAAAAAGATTTTTTTTTAAAAAAAGGATTTACTTATTTTTAAAGATTTTTTTTTAAACTCTGTATGTGTGTGTTTTGTGCACATGTGTGCATGTGCACATGGGTGTACTGCCTCAGGAGACCAGAAGAGGGCATCAGCTCCCATGGAACTGGAATTACAGGGGTTTGAGAGCTATCCAATATGGGTGCTGGGAATCAAACTTGGGCCTTCTGGAACAGCAGGAAGTGCTCTTAACAGAGCCATCTTTCCAGGCCCTACTTAGCAATTCTCACATAGCCCAGGTTGACCTCCTGTGTCCACTTCATACATACTAATGTCATAGGCATATGCCACCACACTCAGTGCATGCAGTGCTGGGGTCTAAGGCAACGCTCAGTCCATATTAAGCAAGCATTCTACCGACTGAGATATGTCCCCGACCCTTTCCATTCTTTCTTCATGAAGAGACTCAGTGATATGTTTGATGTTTGTATTTGCAGAGGGTAAGAGGGTTGGGGGCAGGTAAGCATAGGCAGCAGAAAGAGAGGTCATAGCATGCATGCAGCCTGTGTTGACTCTGTGGAATGTTCTGGGTGTTTTTGTACACGCTCTCTGTGCCTGTGGCTTTGCTCGATGTAGCTAGAATGGTGGTAACTGCGGTATATGTTTTTGAGGGGCTTTTAGGGAGTGTGGTGGCAGAGGCCAGATGGGCTGCCTTACACAGCACCACTGTGAGTTTGCCTCTGCCTCTGGTTGGTTCAGACTGTGTGTGTTGTATGTGTGGACTCTGAATACGACTGGGTATGTGACTGCAGTGTTCTGGTAACCACCCACGCCTTCCAACTGCACACAGGCCTGATCCCAACTGAGGTTCATGTCCCATTGCCCTTCCGGAGACCCCCACCCAAAAGCCACAAGACCCTGGGGTCTGTGAGAGGGAACCCTAGTAGCTGGAAGCGGCTGTCTCTTCTCTAATCCTCTCACCCCCCCCACTCCCTCCAACCCATCCTCCACAAGGCAGGCTTCTACCTGCCCTGGGGCAGGGCTGGGAGAGAAAGAGGAGCAGGCTGCCTGCCCGCCTGCCCGCCGCCCTCTGTCGTCTCCCCTAGCAGACAAAGAGCTCACCCTGGTCTCTGTGGGCGTCTGGGAGACGCTGGGGGGATTAGCTCCCCGCGCCGTTTTCTCCCCATCTCATGCCAGCCCACCCAGCTGGCACCAACACCTCAAGCCCAGGGGTGGTGCCCTTGCCACAGCTTCTGCATCAGTATTTATTTGTGTGTGTGTGTGTGTGTGTGTGTGTGTGTGTGTGTGTGTTTTGCGGCTGTTGTGAGATGGGTCCCAGGGCTTCACCTTCCATGCCTGGCCTGGGTTAGGTTTCATTTTAGTTTTTCCTATGCTTTCCCAGCCTTGGCGCTTGGCAGCTTAGGGGTGCTTTGGTTGGTATCTGCTGTCCACCCAATGCATGTACTTTTTGTCATGAGACAGAGTGGGCGTCTCATGTAGTCCAGACTGGCCTCAGACTTGTTGTGTAGCCTAGTGATTTTGAACTTCTGATCTTCTTGCCTACAGCTTCCCAGTGCTAGGATTACAAGTGTGCATGTCCACATCCAGTTTATATGGTACCGGGGATCGAACCCAGCCAGGGCTTTGTGCAGCCTCAGTAAAGCATCCAAGTAAACAAGCTCTACATTTCCCAGACACTTCAGCTGATATCCATGTTTCAACCCCTCCATGACCTCATTTGTTCACTTCCCTACTGTTCATGGCTGCTCAGACCTCCCCCTCACCTCCTTGTCTTTGTTGGGGAGGCACAATGGCCGTCAGCGGGGAGAGGGAAACCCTCCAGAGAAGTGCAGCACTGGAAATGGCATTGGGTTAGTAGGAGCTGCACTGAGGATATATTGGGGTGACACTGGGTATTTGGGAAGCTTGGCATTAAGGGTGGCATTGTGTCTGAGCTTTCTGGAGTGCTCCTGGAGGTTTGTCCTCCCTCTGGGATGTATGGTGATGACTGAGGTAACAGCTCTCCTCACGACTTTTCGACCTTAGCACCGTCTTCATATTGTACAAAACTCCAGATGATCTTCCTAGCCTGTTCATGTGTATTGTGGGATTTCTCAGCAGAAGCCTCCATTTCAGGGGTGTTTAAAGCAAGGCTCTGAGCATTAAGAGATTTACTCAGCTGGGAGGTAATCCCAGCACTCAGGAGGCAGAGGCAGGCAGATCTCAGTGAGTTCGAGGTCAGCCTGTTCTACAGAGTGAGTTTCAGTACAGCAAGGACTGTTATATAGAGAAACCTTGCCTTAGAAAACAAAACCATAGAGAGAGAAAAGGAGAGAGAGATTTACTCAAAGTCACTGACTTGAGAATCTGAGCAACAGCACCTGCCCTGTGACCCAAGACTTGACTTCAGATGTCTCATAATCCCTGTCACCTGAGGCCCAGTTCCCTCCACTTCTGTGCTCTTGGGAAACTGGAATGGGGACAAGCCAGGAGGAAAGTCAAGAGATGCCTGCCCCTCCCTGAGTCACACCTTATCTCTAAATAACTGAGGCCCATTCCATGGACAGTTCTCATTGTCCATCCCATACTTTATGGGTATCCATGGAAACGTTCCCTCCTGCTTAGTTGGCTGGGATCTCTTTTCCTCTTAAGACCAACTCCAGGGGCTTTAGAGATGGCTCAGTGGTTAGGAGCACTTGCTGCTCTTCCAGAGGACCGAGCTTTGATTCTCAGCCCCCACATGATGGCTCTCGCTCCAGGGAATCCAATGCCTTCTTTTGGCCTCTGAGGGCATCTGGTACGCACATGCTACATAGATATACATGCAGGCAAAATACACACAGTAAAAATAAAGATGAATTTTTAAATTTCATCTTTATTTTATGTGAATTGGTGTTTTGCCTGCATGTATAACTGTGTGAGGGCATCAGATCTTGGAATTATAGACAGTTGTTAGCTGCCATGTGGATGCTGGGAACTGAACTCAGGTCCTCTGGAAGAATAGTCAGTGCTCCTAACCGCTGGGCTATCCCTCCAGCCTCAAAAATAAAGATAATTTTTTAAGTTCAAAAAAACCTTTTATATCTTTCTCTTCGATTAAATGCTAGTATAAGATTTGGCCCCTGTCCCAGGCACAGCCTATCTTCTGTTTGGTCTTCCATGGAGCTATGGAGGATATAGCCATCTTTTCCCAGGTAGTGTGCTACCAATAAGGAGGCTGGGATAGGAGGGGAGGCCAGAGAAGTTGGGGGTCCAAACCAGTGTCTGGGATGTAGGAAGTGATCAATACGGCAAATGAACATGGAAGGGTGAGTGGGCAGGTGACCATATGGAAGTGGGTCGGATGGAGAGGATGCTCGTTGGGGTAGGCATGTGGGTAAGCAGGTCAGAGGATGATGGATATGTAAGGTGGAGTGGGAGGGGAGCAGGTGTTTGCAGTCTAGGTGGGTCACTAAGTCATGAGTATGGGGGTGACTGCGAGAATGGATGGATCATTAGGTGAGTGGAAGATGGATGGACAGACAGAGAAACAGATGGTTGAGAGAACAGGAAGATGAGCCTCTGGGCAGGGTCAGTGCCTTTGGATGATAGGCTACATGTAACACACTGGGTATGAATTTTTCACAGCCTTGGTTGATTTTTGTTGTTTGGTTTTGGTCTTTTGGGTCGGTGTCTCAAGTATCCAGGATGACCTCTAACTTCCAATAGCCTATGTAGCTGAGAATGATCTTGAATTCCTGAGCTTCCATTTTCTACCTCTAAGGACCTGGGAGTTCAGGAGTGCTCCCTCATACCTCATTTACAACCTTGGTTTTTGTTAGCTTCCAATCATCTAGCCTGATAGAGAGACTAAGGTGTGGAAAAATATGATGTCTGGTTCCATCCCAACCAAGGTCATGTCTGGGGTTGACTTTAGTACACTGCCCCCCCCCAGATGTGGAGTCTGAACACTGACTTGCTCAGAGTTCTGCTCTGACCCACCTTCCCTTCCTGTGAGGACAGCACATGACCTCAGTGGGTGAAAGTACAGACGACAGGTACAGTTCCAGAACAGGGAAGAGGAACTGCCCCATGAGCATGGTGACCCCGAAGAAAGAGAGGCTGGCCCAGTACCCGTGACAATGATGAGATATGGGCAGTGACAAAATGCCCTGACAGCAGAGGGGGACCCAAAGGGGAGGCAAATGGAAACTGAGGCAAGGCATGAAGGGGGCTGCAGATGGGTGTGATAGCTGATGAAGGAGGCTTGCACTGTGCTCTGTAAACACTTTGCTGGGGTTCTGGGCCGATCCATAGGGAAGGATCTCCTCTGCTCTCTTCTGGAAATAGCCCCTCGGCAGTCTGATGGCCCTGTCTATGAAAACACCATCATGTCCTTAGAATGTGCTGGAAGCTAGGCATTTTCTACATGTCCTTTTGAGACAGAGATAGTGAGTGCCTACCCACCCCACAGATGAGGAAACGGGAAGCTAAGGAATGTGGGCTGGGGCATAGTGTTGGTAGTATACTTGCTTAGTGTGCATGAAGCTCTTGGCTTGCACCCCAGCACTGCACAAACCAAGTATAGCATGTAGTTGCACATTCTGTAGTCCCAGTGATCTAGAGATGGCAGAAGTTCATGATCATTCTCGATGCATAGTGCATTTGAGCTGGTCTACGTGATAACCCATCTCAAAAGAAGAGGATGAGGAAGAATGGGGGGGGGAAGAAGGAGGAAGGAAGGGAAGGGAAAGATGAGGAGCAAGAAGAGGAAGAAGAGGAAGAAAAATGTAGAGAAAGAGACCGGCAGCTAAAGCCGAAGCCTGTGCCCCGTGGTCCCAATGTAGAAGGCCAGGAGGCTGGGATTCCTGTCCACATCACCTGATGGTTCTGCTTCATGCTACCTGTCATTTCTACCTAGAAGCCATCCCTTCTCAGTTCCTGCTGGGAAGCTGGAAGAACATTCCAGAAAGAGTTCCAGAGACTTCTAGAGAATAAGGCCGGGGAACAAGGAAATGAGTCAAGCAGGAGACCTCCCAGAGTGGAATGTTAAAAAGAGGCAACATGATTTGGGGGTGAAACTCTGAGAAGCCCTGTCTGGCCTGGAGGGATGTAGAACTCTGAGGGCGGGACAGTAAGGGGGATGACCACATTCTTGGAAAGGCCATCTGCTGCATTCATGCCCTGAGGTCAACATGCTGACCTGGGCAGGAGACTCCGCGGAGCCCTCTTGGGATGTCCCTTCACCACCCAGAGTGGTGGCAGTCTCACTTGGGCATTCGTTGGAAATCCCTAAAGCCGGATGATTTGGGGGTTGGAGGGAAGGAGAGCCATATGACAGGCTCCAGGCTGTCAAAGCTGAGTGAGTGAGTCAGAGCCCATCTGAGGACCCCAAATATGGGGCTGAGAAATGCCAAGGACACACTTCCTGGGAGATGGGGAGACTGTGGCTGCAGGGACCGTGAGAGGAGCCTTTCTCAGGCCGGGGCTGCCCAGAACAGCAGCTTAACATGCTCCTGGAAGCCCGTGGCCCTGTCTAGGACCAGGTGTCTCGGGACTCCGGCTCTGGCTGTGTGAGCATCTGGGTAGTAGAGTGCTGGCTAACAGGCAGTCAGTGTGGTCTCTCCTTCATCTCCCCTGCCTCTGGTCTGCCTCCTGGCCCTTTGATGCTTCTTCCCTCGCCACAGACTTCAAACAGGCTGCCAGCCTGCTGCCCTACCCGCCTGCCTGCTGTAATTAGAGCTCCCCTGAGCTCAGCAGGCTCTCTACCAACAACTTCTTCTTTCATTCTTCTGGGTCTCTTTCTCCATCTCTGGATCCCGCTCTGCTTCTAACTCTGTCCCTGGTCCTCTGTCCAGGTCAGGGACCAGTTCTGGAGGGCGGCCTTGAGTTCCCAAGGGCCTCATTTCCCGAAACACTGAGGGTTTGCGGGGGGATAGATACCATGTTTTCCGGTTGACAATGTTCCTCTTGGTCACAGGGGAACTTTAGTGTGTCCAACAAGAGTGTGGCACAATTGGCCATGTCCTTTTTACAGATGAGTACACCGTGGTGGAAGCAGGCTCACACACCGCTCTCCATGGCCTTTTGTATGGTTGATTCAGGGACTTGGGGCCCCCAGATGTCGAGACTCAAGATAGGGCATATGTCTTTGACTGGGCCCCACTTACTGATTTTCAGTCCCAGGTAGATTTTGCAGGTTCTAAGTGGAATAATGGACATCCAGTGAGTGGGTGGGGGGAGCTCATAGCAGGGATGTCCGAGAAGGTGTACAGGGATGCTTGGGACCAAAAACTAGATAGACCAGGGAGGTTGCTTGTATTGATCAGACCTGGGTCAATACAAGCCCACACCATTCATAGATATATACATATATTTGTATTTGTGTATGTGTGTATTGTGAGGACTGTGGGCTCTGTGTCCATAAGCAGAATGACTGTGTGCCTGCTCTCCATGTGTACCATGTGCACAAAAGGGAGAGTTTATTACTAGATCTGTGTGTATGAAGGTGGCTGTGTGAGTGGATGGGGGTTTGCGAGGGCAGTTGTATCACGGGCTGAATCCTGAGTAGTTCTGCCTGTTGACTGGATTCTGTCTCTGAGCATGAGAGGAATGTGATGGGGCAGGATGAGGATGTAATGTAGTTGTACAATGCTCAGCTACCATGGACAAAGCCCTGAGATGAACTAGTGCCATATAAACCTGGCAAGCTGACACACATTCATATTTGGCAAGTGGAGGCCGGAGGATCAGAAGTTCAAGGTTATCGTTGGTTACGTAGAAAGTCTGAGGCCAGCTAGGGCTATGTGAGAGAGACCTTATTAGACTGTGTAAGAGGTGGCTGTGCATGGTGTGTGGGAGCTACGTGGGCACGTGTGCACACCAGCACCTTCCCATCCTCTCTAGCCCTTAACACTGAACTAGTTTCTTTCTCATTCTCTCTCCATTCCTTTCTTCTTCTGCACACCCATTGTAGGAAGTTCTGTGCCCCGTCCCCATTCCTGAGGCCATTCTTGCTCTCTTTACTACCAGGAAGGGAGGGGCAGGGCCCACTCCCCTAGTCCAGGTCTGGTATTGACTCAGGAGAGCTCCAGTGTCCCCCTGGGCTCTCTGGAAGCAGAAGTGAAGGAAGGGACTTTCACTGCCTCCTTTTCCCCACACCGCCCCCAGGCCCAGAGCCCTCATCTAGGACCTGAGTGGAGCTTTGTGGGTTGAGGTCCTCACCCCTCTGTGATCTGCAGCAGTTCCTGATGCTCTGCGTCCTGGGCCTTACCTGCAGGGGTCTGTCTATGCACTAAGACCTGGTTCGACCCTCTCCCCTCCTCAGCAACTTTGGCTGGCTTCCCAGGCTCTGCCAGCGTGGCGGGGCCTGCGGTCTGAGGTTCTTGGCTGGGGAGGAGGCTGGAGGAGTAAGAGAGGTTTTTTTGCCTTTAGAAATCAGGGATTTGGGCTGAGGTTGGCTTTGCTCATTCCAGACAGACTTGTCCAAGCACAGCTCTGCTGCAGGGTGGGGTGGGTTCCAGCACCGGCCAGCTCCTGTTCCTTCTGCCGCCGCCACTTGCGGGTGGCTGGCTTGTGGGTACACAGAGCACTTGCTCTGGAGAGTTCTGCTGAGCTGAAGCCCAAAGCAGGCCTAGGAACCCTCAGCGTGATGACAGAGATTAGGTACTCTGGATTTCTAGAGAATTGGGCACATACATCTTGAAATAAAGAGGTGCTTCTGAGCTAGACAGAAAAAATACTGAGCCGGGTCTCCTGTAATCCTCTAGACTCGGGGATTGTGCAGGAGGATTGTGAATTCAGGGTCAGTCTGAACAAACAAGACTCCGTCTCAGTACCTCCCCTACCCCACCTCCCTCAAGAAAACAAGCTAAAGGAAGAAAGACTAGTAAGAGAATAGCGACAGTCTTGAGCCAGGGTCTGGGCATAGGGGCAACCCAATCTGTCTCCCTGAAGCCAAAGGGCCTCTCTCGACTCTGAAGTCCGCACCCCGTGACATCATTTCCTTCCAGTTTTCTCTTTTTTGCCGCAGTCTCTCACTAATGTTTTGGGGAGGCTTGCTCCTCCCAAACTCCCAGCCTTTTCTTTGTTGTACCTTCAGAAGTTATTTACTTATGTATGATTGTGCGTTGGTGTAGGTGTGGAAGCTACGAAGAACACATGGCCGGCAGACAGCTGTCAGGAGCTGGTTGTCCCCATCAGCCTGGGGTTGGGGTTGCTGAACTCAGGTGTTAGCCCAGCAAGTGTCTCCCAGGGTGAGCCATCTCTCCAGTCCTGCTATGTTTTTATATGTATTTATTTCATAAGGGTGGCCTCCAGATCAAAGGGCTGCCACTGCCATGGAGAGGCATCTCTGTTTGGAGCTGGCTTCCGCTAACCCCTAGAGTCAAGGTGCTGGCCACAAGTCACTGGCTGTTCCTGCTGGGCCCCATCTCTGGGAGAAAGAGGGCAGCTACCTGGTGGGACTCCTATAAGGAACACTGAGTCTGCAGAGGTCTGATGCTGAGGTCGGCTCCTACTGATCATTCTTCATTGGCCCCAGCCTCTTGGCCCGAAGCAGACACAGTTGCCCTGCGTGGGTTTAGAAGACCAAATTATTCTGGGAATTTGATAAAAAATAAAGGCATGCTGGTGGGAACTGGGTATGGAACCCAGGCTGAGGGACAGACATTTACGCTGTCTTTACCCTAAGCCTCAAGGTGGCTATTCTGGTGGCTCTGGCTGCAGGCCGGAGGAATGCTGCCCCATCTCAGTGCCTGACTGAGAAACTAAAAATGGTGTTACCGTCTGATGTTTCTCTTTCAGTACAAACTGAAGAAGCATTCCAAAACTCCAAGCCCTCACTGGAGACACGATTATGTCTGTCAGGTTCAAGGACAGTTTCCAGTGCCATGGCTCAACAGGATGGCTTGTATCATATGTGACACTCTTGAAGGAGGGGAAGCCAGCCTGTCTGGGGTCCTGCGCCTCCTTGACCATCCACCAAGAAGGGAGTAGGGTAGGAATCTGTTACTAGAGTTTTATTCTAGATCTGCCCATGCTTGGTCATTTCATCATCCCCTCTTCCTGGAAGCAGGAACCAAGTGATGCATGCTCTGTGACCTTGAGTAGAGGAGGGGGCGCCTGGAGTCTGCCTCCATCCACCGGACTTATTTTGGAGGCTATAGGCAGAAAGTCAAGTCTCAGCATGATCCCTACTGGTCATGGGCCAGCCACTCTAGAGCCCTTTCTTCCCATAGTCTTCCTCTCTAGAGACCCCTTCCTCTCCTGGCCCACAAAGCAACCTAATCTTCAACTTGCCAACCCAGAAGTCTCTCTGTCTGTCTCTCTCAGCTCTGTACTGGGCTGTTACTGTATCAGGTGGGTGTAGTAGGCACTTTATCCAAGTGATCTCATTAAGTCTACTTAATAGCAGGCATCTGTAATTCCCCCGGTTTGGGGATGAGGCACAGGAGCTCAGGGAGGCGGAGTAACTTAGGGAAGCCACAAGGTCTCTAGAAGAGACAAGACCCAAATGGTCAGGTGCCCAGTAGGGCACAGAAGTGGGCATAGAAGAGATGCATAGGGGGAGCAGGCGGCTTGGGAAGGGCCTTAAATGTTTGAGGAGGAGCAAGCCTCGGCTTGATCTCAGGTGTGAAGCTTCTAAGCAGAAAAATTACACGGAGAGAGCTAAGAGCTAGAGTGAGTGAGTTGAAATCTTGCCATCAGTATCGGACTGCGTGACCTTAGGAAAACAGGACTGTGTGACTTTAGGAAAGTTACTAAACCTCTCTGTGCCCTGTTCTGTATTCCATACACGGAGAACAGAAAGACTGTCTTCCTCACCACAGGTTTGCTCGGAGGAGAGAGTCCATGAGCCCTAGACAGTAGCCATGCATGGCACCAGTGCTGTGTGTATCTGGACTACTTGCCACCTCTTACATATCCTTACCTCTCTTCCCCTCATCCTCTGTGAGGGACAAGTGACCCTGCCTTATGGAAGGACATGGCCTGTGGCCTGAGCTCACAGAGACCTGCCTTGCTTGCCTGCTGCCCAGAGGTCACTGCTGCTTCCTGACCGTCACTCTTGCCGGGTTTGCAGGTGCCTCATGAGCAGAAGAGACACACATCTGAAGGAGGCCACACAGAAAAGCTAGAAGAAGCAATGTGACCTAGTGGAGCTCTGCATCTTCTTGCTTGCCTGATGCCTGGGTACGGCTGAGGATGCAGCCAGAGAGATTCATACTCAGCATGAAGGAGGCCTGTGTTGGGGGAAGACAGTCCCCTGGGGACTGGCACCATGGGCCTTCCTAGGGTTAGGAGGGAGAGGGCTGGTGAGGGGCAGCCTGGGAGCAGCAGAGATGCTAGGGTGGGAGATGAGAAGAGAGATAGATCCCACAGGACAGCGAATGAGCCCATAGGCAAAGGGCTGCAGACAGCCCAGGTGGGGGATGAAAACATCTGTCTGGAGAGCCCTGATCTTCTGGCAGCACGGCAGCACGACTGACTTGAGCCTGCTTCCCCTCAGCTCTGAATCTTTTCCAACTCCATGGAGAATCAGTGGCAAAGGGCCTCGAGCCAACGAGAAGGCAAGGGGCATGGAGCCCACAGAGCTGTGTCCCTTTGGACTGTAGGGACAATCAAGGGGCAGCAGGGTGGGACTTGATTGGAACAAATAAATGGGAGAGCTCTGCTATCCCCTTTTCTCCCCCACTTCCCATTTTTCTTAAATATTTATTACATTTATTTATTTCTTGGGGTGAGTGTGGGGGCTTGTGTGGTGCTGTGGCACACATTTGTGTGTGTGTGTGTGTGTGTGTGTGTGTGTGTGTGTGAGAGAGAGAGAGAGAGAGAGAGAGAAAAAGAGAGAGAGAGAGAGAGAGAGAGAGAGAGAGAGAGAGAGAGAAGACACTTGCAGGAATCAGCTCTCGCCCTCTGCCATACAGGTCCTAGGGATAAAGCTCAGGTTGCCAGACATCAAGTGCCTATACTTCTGAGCCAATTGCCCTATCAGTTCTTTTCAAGACAAGCTTTTGCTACAGTAGCCAACCCAGGCAGGTTTGTACCTGAGGCAATCCTCCTGCCTTAGCTTCCTGTGGTGGGCTTGGAGGTGTGTGTCACCACATATGTATCTTCCTTTTGTTTCTGTGTTCCCTGGACACAGAGACTCTGCAGAGTCCCTAGATACAGCAGTGGGACAAGATGGAGCCTCAGGGAGGCTAAGACAGTGTCCTCAGAGAAGATGAAGGGGGCTGGAGAGATGGCTCAGAGGTTAAGAGCACTGACTGTTTTCCCTGAGGCCCTGAGTTCAATTCCCAGCAACCACATGGTGGCTCAAAACCATCTATAATGGCATCTGATACTCTCTTCTGTATACTGTATACATAATAAATAAATAAATTAAAAAAAAAAAAGAAGATGGAGGGACTCCAGTTCGAGCCTACACTAGAGCATCTTTGCCTTTTTACATCACTCCGGGCAAGGGAGTAGTACTTCCTCTGCACATGGGAAATATTCTTTTTCTTTTAAGTGAAAACTCACTAACAATTATCCAGTGAAAGAGACCCATGGGAAGTTGCAGGGATTCAGTGCCTCCCATGAAGCATCAGCGGGAACCACCCATCACTAGTTTTGCACCTAAGACCTTTTTGGTGCCAACAGATTTGATGTCAGTCCACGCTGAAGGCTAAGCGCTGCCACTTACTAAGGGTGTGACTTGGGCCCATCCCCAAGTGCCTGTGCCTCTGTTTCCCTGCCTGTGAATGGGGCTAATAGCACTTGCCTCATGGCGTTATTTGGAAAGTGGCCAGAAGGTGCCTGTGCATAGAAACTGCTCTGAGGATGTTTGTGACATATGATAAGGAAATAGATACTTGAGAGCAATAATGTCTGTGATATCATGGTTTGGCATACACACATCAAAGCAGAGAACCCAGGGTGGGGATGAAACACAGTAGAGCACTTGCTAGCCTGCACCAAACCCTGGGATCTGCTCCTCACACCACATAAACTGGGTGTGGTGGAATATGCCTGCAACCCCAGCACTCAGGATGCCAGGAAACAGAAGGTCAAACTCACAGCTGCGGAGATTTGCCTAAGCAACATGAGACCCTGTCTCAAAAAATATTTTTTAATATAAAGAGAAATATTAACAACTGCTATACCTAAAACTGCCTTCCACGCTGCTCACTTTTATCACCTGGCCCAGATGAAGCTCTGGCAGCCATTTTCCTGCCTCAGTCTCCTCCCATGTGCTGGAGTCACAGGCTTGTACCACCACCAGGTGTGTGTGTTTGTTGACCCTGTGACATGCTTTGCTTTAGGAGTCTGCTGTGGACATCAGGGGTGCTGTTTGAATTACTCTTTTAGAGACAGCATCTATGCCTGTGGCATCTTCAGCCTGCCCCAGGAGCCACTGCTCTAGGGACCCTGACATGATGGCCCTCCCCACCAAGGCCCTGGATGTCACCTCTCATGAACCAAGAAGAAAGGGGCCTAGATGGAGGGCAGGAGACTCCAGGCCTGTACACCTTGCTGCCATTCACTCTGCTGTTTGATTGGTTCAAACCCCCATTTTCAGGCAGAGTAACCAGGTAGGCTGAGAAACCCCCATAAAAACAACGATGTGAAAGGGTCCTCCATAGAGCACCCCCCACCCAGGTGAAGAAGAGAAGCTGCCAGAGAGTCCAGTGGAATGTCAGTGCACACTGCTCACTGCTCCAGTGGCCACAAAGCTCTGCCCAGAGGCAAGGTTTCCCAAGAAGAAGGTGTGACTACGCAGACAAGGTCAAGGGCAGACACCAGAGAAGACTTCCTACCTACCAGACCCGGGGCTGACCGGACACTCTAGGGATCGCTAGTGACAGAGTATTAGAGCACTGCTGTGAGTTCAAGACAAGATGGCAGAGTTGGCCAGGGCACAGCAGGACTACATCCCAAGGGAGTGTGTGGCCAGGGATGGGGGTATTAGTCTCCACTGTCCCGTGTACCTCCCTGCAGAGACACTTTCTCAGGGCTGAGCTGCAGACTAAGTCCCTGCCCACCACCTCAGCTCAGACTCCCCCACCCACCCACATGCAGCTCTGGCTCCCTTTGAAGACTCGCTGAGCAGTGCTGTTCTGACCACATCAGCTACTCACTCAGAAGGGCTGAGTGAGGAGGATTTCCCAGGCCAGGGACCTGAGCAAACCCAGCTCTGTCAGAAACACAGCTTGGACATCTTCCCATTGGCAGCTGGAGCGAGGGCCAACCGTGGGGGATGGAGGACTGTGTTCCAGACATGGGGCATCTGTTTTCCCATCCTAGCTGCGAAGAGCTGTGCGGTGTGACACCCAGTGTCCCATCAAACTGTCCCGCCTGTGAAAGCATCTAGACTGCCCTTCATACCTCTACCAAAGGTGTGGGTTCTAGCAGCTTCTCTCACTCTGTGAAGAACTTTGACTACTCTGGTGGAGAAATGATTTGAGTCCAACAGCAGAAAAAACTTCAAAGGTCACAGCAGTACAGGACCCTGATTAAATTCACAGATCTCAGCTTGGAGTGTATTCAGTGTACTCATTTCTGCAGGCTTTGCAGGGTCAGCCTGCTGGGTGGCGCGTGACTGTGCAGGCCGGGTTTGTCTGGACAGGTCATAATTCGCACGTCATATAAAATGCTGGAAAGAGCTGTCCATAGTGGTGTATACCCAGCAGTCATGAGGTAGAATGGGAAAATCAGGAGTTCTGGGATATCCTTGGCTACATAGTGAGCATAAGGCTAGCCTGAGCTACTTGAGACACTGTCTCAAACGATAAACAGCAGATGATCCTGAGTGGAGGGAAGCTTCCCAGGGAGGCCCTTCCACGGTGATGGGAAGAGAGAGGTTTTTCTGGCTTGGGGTAGACTGTGTCAGGAGCTTTAGTGAACTCCTGAAGATCACCCAGTTAGCCCTTCAGGGTCATATGGGGGTCAAGCCAAGCATCCTCACTCTTCCAAAATCATTGTTCCTTTGCTTCACCGAAGGCAGCCCCAGGAGTTAGGATCCTAGGCTTGGATCCCAGCATCTCCCCCTGCTGATCTTCGGCAACTGTGTGTTCATTTTCCTCATCTATGAACCAAGAATGATGATAGAGTCTGCCTTCCTGAGGGTAAGTTCCTGTTGGGCCCTCACACAGTGCTTGGCACATAAATGCTGCACAGTGGACCCTAGTTGTTCCTCGGAAGGCCCTTGCAGTCATTCGCAGTCTTCTAGAAAGTTCTTTCTTCTGTCTGCCTTCCACCCCATCTGTGATCCTGACCGAATGTCATCTTTCTAGTTTACATTAGAAAGCAGGGCAGGTGGGTGTGTTGGTCCCTTCTGGCCTCCGTTTCTCCCAGCTTAAAGCTGGTTCTGCATTCTGCTTTCCTCTTCCTCCGTCCCTGCCACCCACCCATCCACCAAGCTTGCATGGTGAGATAATGTCTAAGAGATACTCTAAGTGACTTGGAGGAAGAGGCCAGACAGTGAGTGACCAGAGGTGATTATCTGGCGTGACTAAGGCAGTGGTTTCTCTCCCCCAGCTGAGCAGAGGGGGTTGCCTGCAGTGGAGGTGCTCCTTAGAGAGGGTTAGACCTGGGGAAATGACCTCGGGGTGGAGGTGAGGAAGGGGTGAGGCTGAACACTCTGTTCCAGGTAGATTTTTTACAGAAAGCAAAACCAAGCAAATACAATTCCTTCTATGTGAACAAGCTTTGAAGCAGGGGCCTGGGCCCAATGGCCTCTTCAACCTCTGGGTTTTATTCTTCTTTGGATGGTTCTCTGAACTTCACCCCTGTCCTTGAAGCCTGGGACTGGCCCAATTTTGGCACCTCGGGCCATGCTGCCCTGTCCTACAGGGCTCAGCTATGGAGGCCCAGGCTTAGACTTTGAGCCTATGCAGGTGAAGGCTAGGCCCCGCCCCACCCCGGCCCTGCCCTCTGAGGCTGCCCCGCCTCCTGGCGAGCCGCTTGCAGTTCCCACTCTGTCCTCTGGATGTCGCTCGACGGCTGCGGTTGGTCCATCGCTTCCCCCCCCCCCCCCCCCCCCCCCCCCCCCCCCCCCCCCCCCCCCGCCTGTCCTCACCTCTCGACCTTTTTCTGGTCCTCCTGTGCTGCCACCCCGCAGCGGCTGCTTGCATTTAGGGAAAGAGAAACAGCCACCACTTCGAAGTATTTTCACAAACACCTCATTTGATCCTTTCGTTGTGAATGCACTCACTGCTATAGATAACTCTCGGAGACACTAGGCACGGAGGGCCTGGTAGCCTGCCACATATCTACAGAAAAGGGAGAGAGACTTCCTGGGAAGACAGAATAGAGTCTCTAGAACTTGGGCGGCGGAGGGGGATGCCTCCGATGCTGCTCTGGCTTGGGGTCCCAAGGCTTGGGGTCCTTTTCTTGGGAAAGGCCCTGCTTTACTCTTTCCCAATATAAATTAGATCTCCCTCTCAGAGGGCTCTCTAAGGAAATCTCATTTAGCAAACAAATCCTAAAAGCAAACCGTGCATATCTGAGCAGTTAAGGACAGCTTGGGTGAAGGACTTTGTTCCCTGCCCATAGTCCCTGATTCAGGGTCCCTGATCTCTTATTGTCCCTGAGAGCCCTGCACAGACCCTTTCGAAGTGACCAAGAAATGGTTGGGGGCAATGCTACACACACACACACACACACACACACACACACACACACACACACACTCACACACACCCTATCCATGAGGCAAGAAGAATGTCCCAGAAGTCATTGCTTCCTTCCTGTTGCTTCAAGAGTCAGGCAAGATCTCCTCTGACCTGTCTCAGCTCCTCCCATCTACCCCTAAATTATATTTGTTTTAACAAAAATGTTTTGAGGCGTAGGGTGTAGCTCAGTGGTAGGACTTGAGTTCAGTTCCCCAGGGCCTGAGGAGAGGACGGAAGAGATGATTTCATTTAAAAAGTTACAAGCTGGACCTGGTGACTCAGGCTTGTAATCTCGGTTGCTCAGAGCTGGGGTAGGGGAGTCGTGAGTTCAAGGCTTGCTTGGGATGCAGAGTGAGTGCCAGGTCAGCCAGGATAAGTTAATGAGATAGACTCTGCCTCAACAAATTTAAAAAGGGGCTGGAGACATGGCATAGTAATCAAGAATACTGGCTGCTTCCTCAGTGACCTGGGTTCAATTCCCAATACCTACGTGAAGACTCAAAGCCAGTTCCAGAGGATCCGACACCCCCTTTTGGACTTCATGGGCACTGTATGCACATGGTACACACAGACACATTTGGACAAAACATACATACACATACTTTTTTGATCAATAATTTTTGTTGTTGTTTTGTTTTGAGAAAAGGTTTTTCTGTAGCCCTGGCTCTTCTGGAATTTGCTCTGCAGACCAGGCTACCTCCAGAAGAGGCACTCTGTCTTCAACTCAGAGATCTACCTGCCTGTGTCTTTTGAGTACTGGGATTAAAAGCATGCACCACTACGGCTTGGCTAATTAATAACTTTTTTTTTTTAAGGTTGGAAAGAATGACTCAGTGGTTAAGAGCACTTCCTGCTCTTGCAGAAGACCCAGGTTCAGTTCCCAGCACCCACATTGTGGCTCACAACCTTCTGTAACTGAAATTCTAGGGATTCTGATGCCCTCTTCTGGTCTCTGTGGACACTGCGTACACATGGTGCATTTAAATACATGCAGGCCAACACTCATACATAAAGTCAAAATAGATCTCTTTTTAAAGTTAAATTGAAAAGGCTACGACTTTGACTCAGTGCTAAGTACTTGTCTAGAGGGCCTGAGGAAGGGAGTTTGGGGGGGGGGGCTTTGTTTCTTTCAGTGAAAACAGTTATATTAGTGTCCTGTGCCTGTTACAATCCTGGAAAAGAAGTCAGCAGGGTTCAAGGCATTCTCGAAGCCCTCCCTTTGCCAGAGGAATTAACAGTTGTGCTTCCTTTCAGATCTTTTTAAATATTACAAAAAATAAAAACAAAAACAAAAAACCAATTAGAGACCTATTTATTTTGGCAAAGTTAGTACCTAACTCCTGAGCCGGGTCTATGCTCACAAAGGCAGCTCTCCCCTGGGGCCACAGAGAGCCTGCTGTGTCCCTATACTTTGACTGGTTTGGCCTCTCTCATCATCATGTTCTATTCTCTTAAGTACCACTGGGACAAAGTCTGCTGGAGTCCTCACACTGGTGTGAGCATGCTTTGCCCAACTGGCAGGGTGATGGCACAGACAGGGTGTGCATTTGGTTTATTGCTACCTCCAGAAGAGGCACTCTGTCTTCTCCCTTAGAGATGTAACCCTAAGACAGGAAGGTCAGAAAGTTCTTTCTCTGGTCTAACCCAAATCCCAGGAAAGGAAGCTGAGCAATTTTCTTCCTAGATCCCCAGAGCTGGTTCCCCATCGCTGAAGAGGCAGCTGGCTGTGGTCTGGGATAGATCCTCTGTCCTTACAGACTGGTATTGTTATGTGTTGGGAACAAAGGACCACTCCTCTCCTTATAGGACAATTCTTGCAGAAAGGGGAGAAAGTTCTGGAAAGGACCCAGGAAACTCGGGATAATGAGTACTGGCTTATTTTCTGTGAGCTCTGGGTGGTGCAGTCAGAGGTACTTGCTGCCTTCCAGGTCCTGGTGTTTGAGAAGGCTACCCAGTTCTCTGCTAGCAATGGACACTTTTAAGCACTTCTCAGATTTATACAAAGATTTTTCTCAGGTATGAGGGGACAGTGGCTTCTGTAAATGCCCTAGGGAGTTCAGGCAGAACTTGGGAAAGAACCCAGCTGTCCCTGCCTCCTTAGTGGCCTTTCTCACTGGCTAGATCCACCACCTGCCCCAGTATATGAGGCTTTAGGTAATGGATGTACACTCACCAAGTATCTCAGAATACCAAGGTGCTTGGGACTAAGGGTATGTGAGGGGTCAGTTTGAGGTTTACCCAGCCCATAGGACTGGGGCTACTCTTAAAACTCGTAACTCAATACCTGTGATATGAGCCCAGAGCTCCAGCACAGTGCCCATCCCCCTCATACAGATGGCTGCAGTTTTGCTCCTGGTCTTACTCTTGGAACACTGTTCACATCCTCAAAGCAAAGCCCTGCTGAATGCCTCCTGCATTGTGTGGTGGTCTTGAGGCAGACAGGGCCTATCCCACGGGCTATGGGAGGGCAGCCTGAGAAAAATCACTATCAGAAGCACATTCAAAGGGTCTGGAGAAACGGCTCAGTGGTTAAGAACACTTGCTTTTGCAGAAGACCTGCACTTAGTTACCAGCATCACAGGGGCATCATATCCATTTGTAACTCCAGTTTCAAATGGTCCAGCATTCCCTTCTGGCTTCTGTGGGCACCAGGCAGGTACATGATACATATATATACAAAAAACATAAAAGGTTTTTTGTTATTTTTAAAAAAAAACATATTCAAGGCTGGGGCCGGGTGAGGTGTAACTCAGTTGGTAGAGTGTTTGCTTAACATGCATGAGGCCTTGAGTTCCCCATGAACACATTGTGGAGGCCCACACCTGTCATCTGTGATAGCAGTCTCTGACATGGTGCCTGATGCTAACCCACAAGGGGGTACCAAATGACAAGCACTGGCCTGGCCTGTGGGTCAGGAAGGAGGACAGAGTGGGTTCAAGGCCTGTTTGAGCAACTTCACCAGACTCTGCTCTGAGCAAAAAGAACAGAGGGCTGGAGATGGACTTTAGTGGATGGACATTTGCCTAACAATGTGCATGGCTGTGGTTCTGGGTGGTGATAATGCTCAAAGCCTCTTTAATCCCAGCACTTGGGAGGCAGAGGCAGGTGGATCTCTTGAGTTTGAGGCCAGCCTGGTCTACAAAGAGAGTTCCAAGACAGCCAGGATTATTGTTATACAGAGAAACCTTGTCTAAAAAGAAAAAAAAAAAAGGAAAAGAAAGGAAGAAAGAGAAGAAAAGAAAAGACACGGGGATGGATGGGTATCCATTCTCAGCCACTTGAGGCAGGACTTCTTTCTGTCTCTTCTCACAGTGCAGCTTACAAAGGCTTCTGCCCATGGATCTAGATATCTGGCCTTGGGAAACAGTGTCTAATACCCCCCCACCCCCCACCCATGCACCAAGCCAGCAGCTCACTGGCCTGGTTCCCTAAAGAGCTTCCTACATGTCTTCGAAGCACCCTGGGCTTGGCAGTAGATATATTGGGGGAATGCTGATAACATGCCTATTCCTGGGGAGCTATGGGGTTCACATTTTGATTAGATGCTCCCTGTCTAGGGTAATGGAATCCCATGCCTATATTTGGAAAATGCTAACGGTGGGCACTTACCTGGTCTTTTTCTGCCTGGGAAGTACCTAGAGAGGGACACTGGTTGAACAGAAGTAGCCTGAGGGCTGTGGCTGGTCCAGCACAACCCCTCATTCCATGGCCAGGCATCTGTTGTGGCCTGGGGAGGAAGTAGGGGGTGGAGAAGCACTTGCTGGGGGAAGGGGTCAGGAAAGTTCTGAGGAGGCGACCAGGCCACTTTGGGGACTGAATGGTCCTGCTCAGGTCCCCAGATCATCCTTTTCTCACCATCTCCTTCTCTATACAAGTAGGTACTAGAGACTCTGGGCTTTTTCCTCGGGCCTTGTGAAGTAGAGAAGACCTGTGCGGGAGGGAGGTAGCACAGTGTACCACAGTGGTGCTGTGTGGGAATGATGAATTTGTCCATCAGGGAAGTTCTTCTTAATGTCTAACTTTAAGTCTGCCTGCTGACAAGAAAGACATCTTCCTCCTTAGAATGGGGGAAGGAGAGGGATCTGATTCACATCTGTCCTGTTTCTGAAGCTGATTAAAAATGCACACACACACACACACACCCCTCAACCCTGCCAAGCCATATTCTTTACTGGGTAGTAAAGCTTTTCTTCTTATTTATGCTTGTGTTCTCTGGGCCTTCTCTGGTCCCCACCCTCCTCCATTCCCAACACCGTGGAATGTCAGGAACCTCCTATTCCTGCTGACACCCTCTCCTCAACTCCATGCTGCTGCGGGGGGGGGGGGGGGGAGACCAGTTTTTCCAGCCAGCTCTGAGACAGTGGATAGACCTGCCTGCCCCCAGGGGCTCTCCTGAGCTCAGTCGAAAGGCAACCCAGGCCTCCTTGGAATGTGGCTGATCAGGCTCTGGCTGCTGCCACCGGCTGACTGAGGGTGTTGAAGGTAGCCAAAGAGCAGAATTTCAGCTCAATCCCTCATTCCAGGTTTGGTTCATACTCAGAGGCATTGACTACTTTTTACTCCTGGTCCCTTTCCAGGAGGAGGTTGGAGGGAGGGATCTTCTCCCTTCCACATATATATTCTTCTCTAACCAGTATCGGGCCATCCTTCCTGTCCACCTGACACTTGCATCTAGGAGGCCCTCTCTAATTGAGAGTGTGTGTGTGTGAGGGGGCACTGCTCCTTCTAGATACAGAGACCCAGTGCTGACACTGTCTCCATCTCTGACATAAGGGCTGACCCAGGGCTTGGGAGGGTGCATCTGGCTAGTAATACCCACCTGCCTGGCTGGCTCAGGTGAGCCGTGCCAGGCAGGTGGGAATCAGTTCCTGCCAGCCGGGGCTCAGAAAGGCATGTGAGGAGCCTTTTTTTTTTTTTTTTTGCCCCTTTGTTTCCAGTCTCACACCAAAACAGAGTCACTTCCTTCTCGGGCTCCTCTACAGGCACCTGGAAAGCCATCATGAAGGGTTCTCTCTGGGTGAGCCTTGACCCTGGAGCCTGAGTCAAGTGATACCAGCAGCCCATTCCTGACTTTCCCTGGGGGGCTTTGAAGTCCCTGCTGGTCCAGGACAGCTTAGTCTGACGCTTATGGTCCTGGTCACTTTGGAGTATGCTGGAGGCCAGCAGGTGTTGTAGTGGGAGGAGGGGCCAGAGGCAAGGCTGGGACCCACTCAGTTGGTGACAGTCAGGCTGCCTTCCGGCCGATGGGTCTGTAGAGCTTCAGGAAAGTCATATTCATATTAGCAGCCATGAGACCTGCCATATGCTGAGCGCCTGCTGTATGCCAGGTCCTAAGAACTTCCAAGTGCAATTTCCATTTAAGCCTTGTGACAACCTTACAGAGAAGGCACTATTATATTATTGACAGATGAGCAAACGGGGCTGTTAGCTCCCAGTTTGACGAGACACATCCCAGTCTTTAAGCTGCAAAAGAAGCCTTAGTGTTCTCTTAATATAGCATGTGCTTTGGTCTCCAGGATCAGACCTAGCTTTCCCCTCTCAGCCCGCCCAGCGATTCCATAATCTAGGGTGGAGCCAGGCTGGAGGCCTGCTTCCCCTGAGTCTGTTTCCTAAGGATTCACAGAAGTTGAAACAATGACAAAAGGAAGTTTGGGCAAATCAAGACAGCCCTGAGTTCCTGGAGCCTAAGTGTTTCGCCCTAGATGGGGGGGGGGGGCTCCCTGGGCTCATGTGGGGGCAGGTGTGTTCCAGGTAGGAAAGTGGGGAGCTACTAGAAGACCTGACCCTCGGTGCTTGGGTTCTGGGATTCCTGTCTGAGGTCTTCTGCCGGTGCCCCTGGGGCATCTCTAGTGGGTGGGGTTGCTGTCAGGGTTCTGTTGTGATGTTCTAGGCAGGAGGGCGGGTGCAGCACAGGCCCTGACCTGGTTGGGCAGGTTGGCCCACCCTGAGTGGCACCTGTGACCAGGCGCCAACCCCACCCATCACCCTTTGAAGTCATCCTGCTGCACTCAAAGCCCAGCCCCAATTCTGGGTCACCTCCCCAAAAAAGCTTGTGGGGTCCTCTCAGGAAAAAGCTCCTTTTACCTAGGGGGCGGTTGTTAGATGGAGATAAGGCAGGCCTGGACCTGGCTGAAGCAAGGCCATTCCTCCCCCACACCACAGTCCCTTTGGAGGTTGGTGCTGGGGTCTACTGGGATTGACAGGAGCCCAAGGGGAGAGGGAGAGATGAGCAAGAGGGAGGGACTAAGAAACAGAGAGAGTTTAAAGTCGGGAGTCTAGGGAGATGGGCTGCTAGGCTGGCCAGTGATGAACCTCCTAATCACACCCCCCTCTCTGCACCACTGGCCACTCGCAGTCAGTACACGCAGGTTGCGATGTTTCAACCCCAGTCTTCGTCACCGCGTCCCTCACGCTGTCCCTTTCCGTGGCTCCGCAGTTGGATTTGAGTCTTAAGCGACACCAAAGGCCGTCGCTGCAGCTTTAGGAGGAGTCCCAGCACCGCCCCTGGAACTTCGCCCCGCGTCTCTGTGCGCAGCGGGTTGGCTTAGCACAAAAGCCACTTGACTCCACCCATCCCTCTTGGCACGTGCTGAGTCCCGGTCTCTAACCTAGTCCTGGCCCGCCGCCTCGCCCCGAGGGGAGCGACCTCTAATCCCCGGGGCTCCTCGGAAAACCATTAGGCGGTTGGCCGCGCCCCGCGGGCCCCCACCCGGCCATTTGGGCGCCCGCTCCCGCCGCCCCTCTGTCGCGCTCCACCATAGCCAGATTTCTACCGCGGCGGCTGTCTGCTCGAACCCGGGACCGCAAGGCTAGCCTCGTGCGTGTTATGCTGGCGAGGCTAGGAGCGTTGTGTCCACGCCTCGACTTTCTGCCTGTTCTGAGCTAAACTCTTTATCCCCCTACCCCAACCCGAGTGGCCAGCTTGGTGGAAATGTCCGGAAGCCCAGTTTCTGCTCACCTTGGCATGATCCAACAACTCATCTCTCTCAGAGGTTGATAGATAACTTTGTCTCTCATAAATTGGTGAATTAAGATATTGGATGAAGCTGGCTTAGAAAGTGAATGGGGATCTTACAGTGTAATCAAAGTTAAGGACCTAGATCTTTCTCCAGACTAGTTAGGACCATCTGCGACCTTTGTTCACATAGTGTGGGGCGCTAGAGACTGCCACCAGTGACCTCCCTGCCTCGAAGGTTCTAGAAGACAATGGTGTTATTGTCTGCCCCTGCCAGGAAAAAACCAAAACCAAAACCAAAACCTCCCAGAATGGGCATTGGACTTGGGGAGTGAGGGCAGGCACCCCCAGAGCTATCAGTTGAGTGGACTCAGGTGTGAGGAAGAAGGGGGGAGTCCTCAGAATAGGGCCTCCCTCACCCTCTGTTCCCTGGACTGTTAGAGATAATCAGCGGGGGGGGGGGCTGTTTCCAAGCCCATAAAACCAGGAAAGGGATACCTCATAAATGGCCCAAGCGTCTCTCTCTCAGTTGGATGAGTGGATGAGATCTACTTGGAGAAGATTATGTCTTGACAATTGCTGAGCAGGCTGAATTTTTGGAGCAAATATAGCCAAGTAAATCATCTTCTAATCAGGATGGATGACAGACACAAGAGAAATATCTATTGCATGAAGCAATACGTGTAATTTTAGCTGAATCTTGCTCTTTCTCCTTGTGAAATTCCAGTTTTTATCAGTCGAGCTCATTGGTGTGTGTTTAGTAATAACAGTTTTCACTTTCTGTCATTTAGTGCCCATGACTGTGTAAAAGCATCAGCTAGCTTCCTTTCCATACTTCATCTATATGTTTCTTCAGGAGTAGTTCAGGGCCACCAAGTATGAGGATATAGGGCAGGGGCAGGAGGATCTTGAATTGAAGCCCTGGGCTACAGAGAAAGACCTTCATCTTGAAGGACCAGGGTTAAGGATGTAGTTCAATGGTAGAGCACCTGAGTAGGTGTAAAATGTCCCCAGTTCCATCCAGAGCACTGGAAAAAGAAGAGAGGTTAAGTTATGAAATATTTATCAAGTATCTACTGTGTGCTAGGCATTATCCTAGATACTGAGTTTATGGATCCAGTAACAGCAAAAATAAATAAATAAATAAATAAATAAATAAATAAATCAAGATCTCTGTCCTGTTGAATTGATATCTGGTGAGAAAAGAAGAAAACACGTAATAAAATATAGTCAAGAATGGTGGAGCACACATACACACATACACATATACACACACATATACACACTCACACATACACACACATATACACACACATATACACACTCACACATACACACACATATACACACAGACACACAGACACACACACACTCACGCATACACACACATATATACACATACATACACACATACACACACACATTTCTTTTTTGAAAGAGAGGGTTTCACTGTACAGCCCTAGCTATTTTGAATTCACTATGTAGACCAACTTAGCCTTGAACTCACAAAGATCCACCAGCCTCTGCCTCCTGAATGTTGGGATTAAAGGTGTGTATCACCACCGCCTGGCCATTTTTTTTTTTTTTAAAGACATGGTCTCATATATCCCAGCCTGGCCTCAAACTCAATATGTAGTCAAAGATGACCTTGGACTTCTGATGCTCCTGTCTCCTGAACTCTAAGATTACAGGCACACACCACCACACTCAATTTATAGAGTACTAGAGATCAAACCCAGCGCCTTGTGCATGCTAGGCAAACTCTAAAAACTGAATTACATCCTGAACCTCAACAACCAGTCCCTAACCCAGCCCTCTGCCCTAGGCTCCAATAACAAGCTCTTAGACTAGATCTCAGGTGCTTTCTTACTGTAGCCCTGACACCAGGTATGGGGCAGGGCATATAGTAATTTCATAGTAAATGTTTGTAGAACACATGGTGGAGTATTAGCTAGGTGGAGAGACTGATTTCCTACCAAAGCCTACCGCTTCCAGAAGGAGATTAAGTTGCTTGCTGTGGGAGGAATCTTTGTAGACCTGAGCTGAACCCCATAACTCTACAGAGGAGGAAACTGAGGTGCAGAGTGATGGCACATGAAGAAAGACACTGTGTGGGAGGATGTAAGGTGTGCCAGCCTCTTTTTCGGTACTCCCCAGACAGAATTGGAACTGCTAAGGCTGGGATCAGCTAGAAATGGGAACACTGAGGTGTGTGCAAAGCCATGCTTATCTACACTGTGGGAAAACCTGAGATAAATGGGGCCTCTCGGGGAATCGGGAGGGACGCGACGTGGTCTTAGATGAAGGTCCAATTATTGGTGAAAGAAATGATGATCAGATCAGTCCCAAGGAATTTTCCCCAGTATCTCCCACCAATTGTCCAGTTTATCCATCCAGATCTGATCTTCCCTGTTTTCCCAGTCCAAGTGCACGAATGACATACACCAAGAGATGCCCCCAAGCCATCGTGCATCTTTCTGAAATATCTGATGCACCTAAAGAATTTTCAAAAAAAAAAAATAGCTAGAAATGTTTTTAGAACACTCTGCCTGGCAGTGATGACACATGCCTTTGATCCCAGCACTCGGGAGGCAGAGAAAAATGGATCTCTGAGTTAGAGGCCAACCTGGTCTACAGAGTGAATTTCAGGACAGCCAGGGCCACACAGAGAAAAATCTTAATTGGAAAAAAAAGACTCTTTTTATTAAAATGCATTTGGAAACAGCATAAAAGGAAAAGGTATTTGTACATAAACATCCTTTTTGATAATATTAGATATAAGGGTTTGGGCTATACCTCACTTGGTAGAGAGAGTGCTGGTCTCTCTAGGCAAAAAGCACAGACTCAATCTCTGGTAATAGATAAACAGGGCACAGTGGGTGGATGCCCATAGTCTCAGTAATAAGGACGTGGGGGCAGGGAGATTAGCCGTTCAAGGTCACTGGGTGTGGTGGCACATGCCTTTGATCCCTGTGCTCTGGAGGCAGGAGGATCTTTGTGTTGGAGGCTATCTTAGTCCACATAGAGAGGTACAGGACAGTCAGAGCTATTAATGAGACCCCTGTCTCAAAAACCAAAAGGAGGAGAAGATGAAATTAGAAATTGTTCAAGGTCATTCTCAGCTACATAGTGACTTTGAAGCCGACTGGACACCTGAGACCATGTCTCAAAAGTAAATAAATGGGGCGAGATGGTGGTGGTATAAACCTTTAATTTCAGTACTTGGGATCTCTGTGAGTTCAAAGCCACCCTGGTCTACAGAGAGAGTCCCGGGACAGCCAGAGCTACAGAGATACCCTGAGTCAAAAAACTAAAACTAACCAATCAAACACATAAATGAGATGGCACAGTGGGTAATGGTGTCTGCTGCCAAATCTGATGGCCTGAGTTAATCCTCCAAACCAGACCATACCATCAAAGAACTTTGACCCCTGCAAATTGTCCTTTGACCTCCATGTGTGAGCTCCACGTGGATGACTTTCACCCTCAAATAAATGCATAAATAAGTATAAACAAAGCTGAGCAGTGACGGTTCATGCCTTTAATCCCAGCACTTGGGAAGCAGAGGCAGGTGGAGCTCTGTGAGTTTGAAGCCAGCCTGGTCTACCAATCAAGTTCCAGGACAACCAGAGCTATTACACAGAAAAACCCCTGTCTTGAAAAACAAACAAAAATATAATAAAAATAAATAAATAATAGGTATAAACAAACAGATGAAAGGTAAAACAGAAGCCTGGATCTAAGAGCTAAGGGATCCTGGACCTAGGCACCATTTTTCTTTACCTTTTCCTCAACTCCTACCCATAGAGGTAGCCCAAGCTGAACTCTGAGAACTACTGTGTGTGAATGGGGTCACTCCAGAATGAGGATGTTAGCCTTAGAGCTAGAGCTCAGGCAGACTCTGGGCACCATCCCTGGTATCAAGCTGGCAGTGCCTTCTTTGCATAGAGCAAGAAGAGGGAGTTGCTGGTTTCTAGGGAAAGCTGTTTGGAGCTTAGCTCTTCCCCAGAGGCAGCGGAAGAGGATGAGTGTGTGTCCACAGGCTTGGGAGGTGGCAGGTTTCAGCAGGAGTAGGCCTGAGCTGCTGGCACCAGCTGGCCTCGGCACCCAATGCTCCGCCCAAGGCCTAGAGCAGGCTCAATCTGCACGCTACCACTGTACCACCCTAGGGAAGAGGTGGCTGGCTGCCAGCGAGGTGACAAGAGACACAGAGACAGGGAGGAGGAGGTCACAGGTTGTGAGCAGGGCAGGGACACCAAAAGGGTCAGTCCTGGGGATAGTCAGCTGCCAGCACCAGCATTGTTGGGTGGAACCAGACAGACTGTCTGCCATCCTGGGTCTCCGTGAGACTGGCTCTGGGAAACTTACTGAAGAAAGGGCTTTTCTGATGGCTCCTGTAGGGTGTGTGTGTCAGGGCTGTGGAGCAATCAGATTGGAGAGAGAGGAGGGACCCAGGGCAAGTGGGACAGTGTTCAAGCCTGGTGACCATAAACTGGTGTAGTTAACAGAGGGTCCTGCTTTGTGAGTTGAGCAAAATAGCTTTGGACTGGAGATACATTCTCACTGAATTCTTAGTAGCACAAGACCCTGCTCTACGATCTCCCCCAGGATGGACTCATTTCATCCTGACAGTAACCCAGGAGGCAGGAATTTGCTCACCTTGTAGGCAGGCAGAGATGTGGGAAGGCTAGGATGTTCCTCTTGTGCTGGGGAAGTGCATCAGAGAATAATGTGCTCCCTGCATGAACATGAGGATCTGAGTTTGGTCTCTGATACTTAAAAGCTAGATGTACCTGTCTCTAATCCTAGCCCTGGGAGGCAGGGATAAATGGATCACTTTCTGGCCAGCCAGCCTAGCCTAAATGGCCAGCTCAATGTTCAAAGACCCCGTCTCAGACAAGACGTCTCAGTGAGTAAAAGGCATTTGCCACGAAGCCTGAGTTCTATCCTCAGAGCCTACACTGTGTAAGAAAAAAACCAACTGCCATAAATTGCAGAGCCATGGGAAACATATGTATGTGAACATGGAAGTGTGTACATACCCCCAAAAAACAAATGAATGTGATCAACAAAAGTAGTGGCATTGACCTTTAACTTCAGTACTCAGGAAGGACAGAGAGACAGAGAGACAGAAAGAGATTGAGAGACCCTGTCAAAAAAATAAAGTGGTAGGGCTGGCATAATGATTGAGCAGGTAAAGGCGCTTGCCACACAATCCTGAGTGATTCCCTAGAGTCCACATGAAGGTGGAAAGAGAGAATCTACTCCACACAGCTGTCACCTGACCTCTACAAGCACATTGGGGTCTATAGAAGTCCCCTCCCCCAACAAACACACATACACAACAATAAAAGTAAATAAAGAAAGAGGTGGACACTGATGGGGAAGACACCCAACGTTAGCTTTGGCCTTCACATTTGTGCAAACACCCTCACAACCTACAACTCCCTGCAGTGCTGGAAGAAGACACCCGTTTATGGGGGCGTCTGAGACTCTGTAATGAGGGCAGACAAAACATAAATGGAAATTCCTTCAAGTTGTGTGTGTGTGTGTGTGTTAGTATGTGTGGTGTTTGAAACAGGGTCTCATACAGGCCTTGAACTTGTTAGGAGCCAAGATTCAAGACTGACCTTGAACTCATGACCCTCCTGCTTCTACCTCCCAAGTGCTGGGACTGTGGGCTGTCACTACCGTGCCAGCTATTTCACTCCCCTCCTCCTCCCCCTCCTCCTCTCCCTTCCCCTCCCTCCCCCTCCTCTACCTCCTCCTCCTTCTCCTCCTCCCCTTCCTCCTCCTCTTCCTCCTCCGCCCTCCCTTCTCCTCTGCTTTCTTTTGACAGTAGCCAGGCTGGTCTTGAATTTGCAATCCTTCTGCCTTAAACCTGAGTTCTGGGATTACAGGCATACACACCATGCAGAGTACATTTCCTACTTCAAAATGAGGAAACCGGTGTCCAGAGAGAATACACACCTCACAGTGATGTAAGACTAGGTGGTGGTCACAGACAAGGCAGTGACAGACCTAGAATCCATAACCAGCTCCAGGTGACTCTGGGCCTGAGAAAGAGACCTACGAGTAAAGGGGAGTCCACAGACCAGCTAGCAACTTGGCATGGAGCTCATAGGTAGAGGGTGTTTCTTTTTCTTTTTTCTTTTTTTCTTTTTTTTCTTTTTTAAACAAATTGGAGCATTCCATTTTTTAAATATTTATTTATTTATTGTGCATATACTTTACAGAAGAGGGTACCAGATGTCATCATAGATGGTTGTGAGCCACCATGTGGATGCTGGGAATTGAACTCAGGACCTCTGGAAGACCAGTCAGTGCACTTAACCTCTGAGCCATCTCTTCAGCCCCCTGTCATAGAATTCTTTTGCTTGTTTTTATTTTCTTTCTTTTCTCTCTCTCTCTCTTTTTCTTCTTTCTTTTTGAGACAAAGTCTCCTGTAGCCTGGAGCTCACTATACAGCTCTGAAGATGACTTTGAACCCATGACATTCTTGCTTCAACCTCCCAAATGTGCCACAGCATCTGCTGGAGGTTTTTCTCTTTTGGAGAAATCAAGTCGGTGGTGGGGCAGGAGGGAGTCTGGTCAGCCATGCCTTTTCTGTTCATGCCTTTCTCCCCCATAGTCCAGCCTCTGCCCCTTGGACTGGGCTTCCAGCTCTCCCTTCCCTCAGGAGCAGTGAGCCTTACCTGGTCAGAAGGTCTCACCACATCAGGTACTGCCCCACTTTCCCAGAAGCCCACCTGGATAGTATCCTCTAAAGGAAGCCAGGGTAACAGGGTCAACCTGCCACAGGTTGAGGCTGGGGTGAAAAGAGAGCTGGGAAAGGCATAGGGAGCCATCCTGAAGAGAGAAGTCACTTCACCCTGAGGTGGGGGAGAGCAGGAACGCAGGAAGGGACCAGAAAAATGAAAGGTGTTTTCTTCCAGAGAACTCACCTGAAGCCTTTACCTTCTCCCTAGTCCTTAGACAAGTGTGTGTGTGTGTGTGTGTGTGTGGCTCGGCCTTACTCTTCTTAGCCTGGTTATTAATGCCTCTGGGTCTATGATTCTGTCCTCAGTACCCCAAGTCTGGCCCCCCACCCCAGGAGAGAGCTTTATACATCCAGAGGAGGTTCCTCTTACCCCTTTCTAGGCCCAGACCCCAGAATTCCTGTTTATACTTTTGTGACACTGGCTGGGTCTGCTGGCTTTCTGTCTCTCTGCTTCCCTACACATATTCTAATAAAGCTTCTAAGCTTCAGGTTGTTCATATGGGGGGCGGGTTAACGAACCAGAGGATGGACCACAGCACCAAGCCTCCCTACCAGCCGGGCACCCCTTCCTGGTGTAAAACAGAAACATGTAAGGGTCAAGTCTTCACACCCTGCCTATCTGACCCTGATCTCTGTGTTCCTAGTCTGCTTTCTGAAACCCCCATGAGGGGAAAATGGGGGTGCTCTGTGCCCAGAACAGCCCTTCTGCCAATCTGAGCCATTAGCATGTATTTTGTCCTTTTTAACTTTTTTTTTTTGGGGGGGGGGAGGGTGACCAAGTCCAGGGCCTCACACATGCTAGACAAGGGCTCTAACAGAGAGCTAGGCTGTCAGCAACAGCACGTGTTTCTGGTGGAAGAATTCAAGGGGTCACCTAGACATGGTGGCACTCTCTTATAATCCCAGTACTTGTGAGGCTGAGGCACAAAGGTTGTGAGTTCAAGGCTGGTCTGGGCTGAGCCCCTGGGGGAGGGGTTGGGACTTAGGGCAGGTGGGGGCAGGGAAGGAAGTCTAGGGGTACTGTGAATGCTGGCTGGAGCTCTTTAGTTCGCTTCACCAATCTGTGAGCTTGTGTCTTAAAGGGACCAGAAAAAACTGCTGCCCCTCAGAGGTGACACGGTCTTGCCCTAATGTATCCCTCTACCGGAAAGCCCCTCTGTGCATCCCCAAATTGTTCTAACCCCTAGTTCCTTCCTCTGCTGCCTGCTTCCAGGGAGCAGCTGCTTCAGCCCTCCTCAGGGTCTTTAAACAGTGTGACAGTGCTCAGGGCTAGGGGCTGGAATGGCGGCCACCAGCCCAAGGCGCCTCCTGTATCTGTAGGGAGGAAGGCCTCAGTACCTTCCAGAAAGGAAGCCCAGCCCCAGCTCTGAAGCAGAAGTGTTTCCATTCCGGAGGGAGGGAACCCTGGTTCACTGGGAGAAAGATGAAGCGGGTCCCCCACGTGTTAGTGAACAAATTGGGCCAATTTGGTGTGATTAGTGAAGAATTCACATCTGGCCAGCAGAGGCCTCCCCCAGCCCAGCCCAGCCTGGCTCCTGCTCCCCATTACAAGCTATTTTCTCTGACGGCTCCATTTGTCTCTGGAGTGGGGGAATTTGACAGCTCCCCGGCCAGCCTGGGGGGCCTGGCTCTAAGTGAGAGGCCCAAGGCCAGGCTGCTTGTCCACCATGAGACCTGATTCCATGCAATGCCACACTTCCTACAGTCCCGACACCTGTCTGTCTCACCTCTGTGCTGTGTGTAGTGCACCCTCCTCGAACCTGGGGTGTATTGCCACTGAGATTTCCCACCCAGGTTTGGGTCACACAGTTGGTTTCTCTCTGTGTACCACAATGGTTACGTGTTGAGGTCGACAGAGCCTTGTGTGTGAAAGAAGCAAGGGTCTGGTGTTTTCTAAAAGAAAGCAGCTGAGCATGCAGAGGGAGGGTCTGTTCCCTCGACACTTCCTCCCCTTCTGCACCCATACCCCTCCCATAATACCCCTGATGCAGCCACTCCTCAGGAATGCCTGTGGAAGGCTGGCGCACAGCTGGAGGGCTCACCCCAGAAATGGCTTCAAGGTAGTATGGGGGTGTGGCCTTCAAAGTCTTGGGTCTTCCTCCCCCAACAGTGACCCCAGGTTGCCTGTGTCAAAGACAATTTAGGGCTGTTTAAAGGAGTCCGACCTAGGGGTCACCTGGGCAAATCTCCTCCTTGAGGAATTACCACCAGATGGCAACCTGGGGCTTGCCTCCTCCAAGGTGCTGCCTGGTTGGTCAGAAATCTCCAGGCTATTCTCTCTCTCTCTCTCTCTCTCTCTCTGTGTGTGTGTGTGTGTGTGTGTGTGTGTGTGTGTGTACCATGTAGGCATATGTGTGCCAATATGTGAGGTCTACATGTGTATATGTGTAGTGTACCTGTGGCAAGGTATGTATGTATTCATGTAGGTATGTGCATGTACACGTGCATGCATGTGTTATATGCTCCCACACATGTGTATTGACCTAGGACATTGGTCCTCGGATGAAAAGTGTCACTGGATAATGGAGGAAGAGGTCCTAGACTTGTGTGCAGTGGCAGGTGAGCACCTTTGTTGTGCTGACACATCTTTAGGGGTGGACAGTACAAGCCTTTTGGGCCTCCAACATTTTGCAATGGCATGTGGGTGTTATAGAAGACAGGGCAGAGCGGAGAGACAGCCTCTACCATCTCCGAGCTTCAGATCTGACTAAAGGAGGTCAGCAGCCATCCCACTTGGCTTCAGAATGAAAAGCTGCCTCGGATGTGGCTTTCACTGTGAAAGCCAGGACAGTAATAGGCAGTCACTGTCCCCTAAGCCTGAGCCTCAGAGGCAGAGGAATGGAAGGGAAACCAGCTTTCTGTCTTGCTGCCCGCTAAAAGTAATAATAATAAGAAAATAAGGGCTGGAGAGATGGCTCAGAGGTTAAGAGCACTGACTGTTCTTCCAGAGGACCTGAGTTCAATTCCCAGCAACCACATGGTGGCTCACAACAATCTATGATGACATCTGGTGCCCTCTTCTGTATACTGGATACATAATAAATAAGTCTTTTAAAAAATAAAGATACATTTATTTATTTATTGTGTATATACATACTCACATGTGGAGGGAGGTCAGAGAATAACTTGCTGGACTTGCTTCTCTCCTTCTGCCCTGTGGGGCCTGGGAATCAGACTTAGTTGTCAGGCATGGTGGCAGGCGTTTTTTTACCTGCTGGATGTCATCCTGGATCTTATTCAATCCTCACTTGGATGTAGCTTAGTTCTCTGTTAGTATTCCAAGGTCCGCAGCTGTTTTTGTTTTTTCAGGGTAGTGCCTGGGACGGGGAGGAGGTTCTTACTTGGGGCTGGGTGGTTTATCTTATTCAAGCTGAGAACCACAGCTTGGGGTGGATCCTAGTGACCAGATTACGCTGCCCTCCCAGGGCACCGACCACCCAACACTCATCTCTAATTAGCAGATGCACTTTCAGAACACCCACTGCTTGGCTGCTGGAGTTATTATCCCATTTTAGAGATAGGATAACGGAGGTGGAGTCAGAGGCCCCAGGGCTGAGTTGGAGGAGAGAGAAGCAGGGTCTCCCAGTTATCCATCCCTGCTTCGAGTCCTCTGCTGTGGAAAAAGACTGTTTTCTTTTCCTTTTTCTTCTATTTATTTATTTTTTGAGACAGGGTCTCATATAACCCAAGTTGGCCTCAAACTCTCTCTGCAGCCAAGGGTGACCTTAAATTCCTGATTCTTCTGCCTCTATCTCCCAAAAGCTGAAATTACAAGCATATGCCACGTAGGCTGGTAGACGGCTCTTTTATTGAGACTAGGGGTAAGTCCTGTGCCCCCCTCCCCAGCATCAGGCAAACCTGCCTGTCATTCCAGAAAAAGCATTCTGGGTTCCACTCCCCAGAAAAATGTAGACATTAGAATCAGCTTCAGCCTGATTCATAGTGGCACCCAGGAAAGGAAACGGAATGTGAGGTGACTTAAAAGTGTTTTGAGGGGGCTGGAGAGATGGCTCAGCGGTTAAGAGCACCGTCTGCTCTTCCAGAGGACCCAGGTTCGATTCCCAGCACCCACATGGCAGCTAACAACTGTCTGTAGTTCCAGTTCCAGGCAAAACACCAAGGCAAATAAATAAATAAAAAAAAAAAAAAAAGAAAGAAAAGAAAAAAGAACCCTGTTCCTGCAGCCTCACCTGCCCTTCTCCACACATCCCCGGCCCAGCTTCTCTGAAGTTGTCTCTGTATGGACATAGGGCCCTTAGACTCTACACAGAGAGACAGAAGCTGGGCTGGGCTTCAGTGGAGCTGGGTTGGAAGCTGGGTTTCAGAGAATCCATTTCTTTTAGCTCACTGTGGGTCTGAGGACACTTAGGTATAAATCTGGAGCCTCAAGCATGCTAGGCAAGTACCCTACCCTGAGACCAGAGCTGTGAATCGTAGGTCAGGGTCACTCAGCCCCCTTTCCTAGGCTGCCCATTTCTAGATGGCTTGAGAAGACCTCAGAAGGATTTTGGCTCACAGGAGGGGACCTGGAATCTGGTCCTGGAGCTGAACTTGTATCCTGGAGAGGATCATTTTAGGAACTGCCCTACTCCAAAGCAATCTTGATAAGCTTTTTGTAGGAGGCTCCTGGCCTAAGAAATAGGGTATATTCTCTTAAAGAACAGAGCTCCTTGGCTTCCATTTTGGAATTCAGTCTCAGCTTCTCCTGGAGGAGAAGCCTCAGGTGGGGTGCCCACCTGTTTACACCCCGTTGAAGTTTGCTTCCAGCCTAAGGCAACTTCCTGTTTGCACCAACAGGTCCAGAAGAGATCAAAGGCAGGGGCTGGTGAGTTCAGGGGTCAGGAATTGAGGATGGCCATCCAGCCACTGTGTCATGGGAAGGTGGTAATAGGAAGGACATGGAGAATAGAGCCCATCCCAGGGCCCTGGGCCTAGGCCTGGCTGGGTTGATCTTGTGGCAACATCTCTTCTCTGGGAAGCCCTGAACATCCGGCCATGCCCTCTAGGAGAGAGTTCTGCCACCTTTCTGATCTCTGGCAGTGTCCTGACTCTTCCAGACGGCCTGATCCCTCTCCTTTCACAGGGCCCATTCAGGCCCAAGGCCTCAGCAACAGGGGCACCCCCCAAACACACACACAAGGTGGACCAGCCCCCTGCCCCTCCTCCATGGCGGGCGTGGCCGCACGGCTGTCACTCACGGGGAGGAATGCAGACGGCAGGGCTGCCCTGTGGTCACGTCTCCGCCCCACAGGCGAGGTAGGCGCCCAGGTACCCAGCCTGTGGGCCTTGGGAGACCGCCAAGCTGCTGATGAAAGGCGCTGCCAGATTAACCCTTTCTTGCCCGCACCCCCTCACTGCCGCTGGCTGCTGGGTGGTCGCTGACCTGGAGGTGCACTAGGCATGGAGCCTGAATGGGCAGGCTAGAGAGAGGCTTCAGCGTGCTGGAGGTGGGGAATCCCAGTGGCCGCAGACACCTCCCAACCCCCCACCACCACCCATGCTCACCCTTCTCTGGAGACAGGCCTAACAGTTATAGAAGGACTCTTTATTAGGTACAGCTGAAGAGCACGGGGCAGAGTCCAGAAAGCCTTGCATCCCTCTTCATTTAGGAGCAGAGACTTAGCTCAGCTGTGATAACCGCCAGTGGGCTTTTCATTTCTCCCTAGGGTAGGGAATGACAGCCTGGATTGAAGGCTGGCGCCCACCTCTCTAGCAGCCTCTATTCTGCCCTCACATGGGGTCACTAGCAGATTCCTAGGCTATACACTAAGGGAAAGATTCTGGTTGGAGGCAGGTGGAGTGTTGGGTGGTGATTTTCCCATCATCCTGGCTCTGCCTGCTCTCCTAAGAAACATCATCTCCACCCCCAGGACCCAGGACAGTTTTGGAAACTAGGTATGGTGTAAGATAGGTTTAGGCATTACCATTTTTCTGTGTCTTGCCTTTGTCAACATCTGCTGGAACTTTAGCAACCTGGCATTTACTGAGTTATGGCTCTGTGTGTGTGTGTGTGTATGTGTGTGTGTGTGTGTGTGTGTGTGTGTGTGTGTGTGTGTGTGGTGTTGAGGGTATTCTGGGGCTCTGGGACTGTCTCTCCCTGGGTCTGAATGACAGGCTCCTGCTCTTTGAGGAGGGCTGTACCTTTGATCTTGGGGATCCTCATTTCTAGCCTATGTCCTGAAGCCGGGCTCACGGTCATACTTGGTATTTCAAGCACACTGGCAGGTGAAGCCATGCTCATGTTCCACACCCCATCCAAACCCTCCTTCCCTATTGTTCTGGTAAGAGTTCTAAGGGGCAAGGGGAAACCTTTTGTACTTGAGTATGTGGTGGGCCGGTGAGGAGAGCAAGCTCTTGGGGCTCAATCTGCTGAATATTGAGTTCAGCCCTCCATTAGCTCCACCCTCTATCTGCCGGTGAATCTTCCACAGACCAAATCACATTGTTAACTGGCACTGAAGTGGCCCACGGCTTGAGAGCCCCCATCTCCTTCACCTCTCTCTCTATGAGGGACAGGGAATAGGTGGTCAAAGGAGGAGGCTCACTGTGTACAGTACTCAGTGCCACACTGCTCCTTTGCCAGGGCCTCTAAGACCCTCACACTCTCCAGGAGCTATGTCATCCTGCAGAGGGGTTCCCATGAGGCCTGGGGACATGGGTTTGGATTACAGTAAGGGTTGGAGTGCAGACACCAAGAGAACTTCCTGATCAGTGTGATCAAATGTAATACCTCAAACACTGGTGCCTTGGGTGCCAGTGAAAAGATGCTACCACCTCTATCTAAGACAGGGCCCCCGGAAATTTGTAAGGTATTTATTTATTAGATTTGTTAGGTTCAGGCCAGCCTCAAACTCAGTGTATAGCCCAGGTTGGTTCCAAACCCACAATTTTCCTGCTTCTAGGGTGCTGGAATTATGGGCATGAGCTACCAAATCTGGCTTTCAAGTCATCCTCCAGAGCTCATTCCCCTCTCCATCCACATCTGTCAGGTCCCATTTTTCCTGCAGCTGCTATATTAGTCGTTGGTGAGAAGGGTTCTTCTTTTTACCCCTGTCTCTCTCCTGATCCACTTTAACCTGTTCTCACCAGTTCCCGAGACTGTTGCAACAGTGGCTATTTCCCTTAGCTCCAGGGAGCACCCTCCCCCATCCTCCCTTCCCTCCTCCGCACCTCACCAAGAGACATCCTAGAACACAGGTTGGAGCATGCACCCTTACACTCAAAAACCTTTGATGGCTCCCCATTGCCGGCAGGATAAAGTCCCAGCAGTGCTTGGCATTTACAGTCTGCCCTGATCTGGTGCCAATTTACCTTGCCAGCCTGGGTCCCCAACTTGTACTTCATACCATTCAACTCTAGCCACATCCTATAGCTCATCTTGCCTCAGACCTGCTATGTGTTTTCATGGCCGACCACCTTGGCACATCATACAGATGGGCTTGTTCCTGGCTCTTAGAGTGTTGTGGGGGAGGAGGATTAATCCCCCCAATCCCATAAATAAATATGTTTTTACATACTCTCCTAAGCTCACCCAGGTCCTTTCGGAACTCACTCATGGAGAAGCTAGGCTAGGAACAGGGTAGATTCAGATGGGGTCTCAGAGAAGGCTTTGAAGTGTGGGAGGGACCTGGTGGGGGATTCAAGTTTCCTCCCCCTTAAATGATGAGAATGTCAGTGCATGTCTTTCTTTTAGGATGGATGTCACCATTTGTACATTGTTTTTGTGGCATGTCCTACCTACCTTGGTTTTCATCCTTGGGTTTTTTTGGAGTATGACTTCAAGATGGACCATCTAAGAGAAGATGTTGTTTATTTATTAGAGCATCACCTTGGCACACAGTAGGCCTTTGGCAGTCGTATCTTATTTCTGAAGTGCAAGTATGCCAACTCTGGTGCTGAATAAGCATGGTGATGACCTTTAGACAGAAAGCAGTATTCCATGAGATTCCACACAGAAGCACAGGATGGACAAGGAGTCCATCTTGGATATTCCTTTTGGTGAAGTTCTGTTCTTTCTCCATTCAAATGTGCTCTTCACCAAGCCCATCCCTTCCCACATTCCTTAGAGGGCTTTCTGAGGGATGGAGAGGGGCTATGGGGAACCATGATGTGTAAATACGGTGCCCTCAGGTGGGTAATCTGATGTCTCAGCTGTCTGGGGTACACCCTACAGGTTGCTTTGCCTGTAGATTGGAAAAAGAAAGTGCCCCTCCCCATTGACTGTTTCCCGCTGTGGAATACCTCAAGTTCTGCACTCCCCCCTCCAACATATTACATAGGAACTGGGGGGTGCTGGGAGACAGACGGCAGGGAGGGGAACTTACCTGGGAATGACCCTGAATTAGAGGCTCTCTCTTGCCCCATGATACCCCTGCCTCACCAGGGATTTTTCCAGGTTTTCTAGTTCTTGGTGGCTACCCCATTTCTCCCAGGCCTTCCCATTGGTGTGAAACATGAGTCAAGCAAGATGGGGAAACTGTTGAAGCCAGGAGTTGGGAGGCTGACCCATCTGGTGCCAGCCTAGCCCCTTTGGGCCAGGTTCTGGGTATAAGTTCCCCCTTTGGGAATTCTTTGGTCTGCCTCCAGGGGACATGGGTTCTGGCCTCAGGAAGCTTCCAAGTCTGAGGCTGTGCAGCAGCTCTGGTTCTGAGGATCTACCAGCTATGAGAGACACAGGACAAATTAAGACACAGACTCTGAGCATCACTGTGTTTATCAGCAGTGAGGTGCCCAGCAGAGTGTCCACATCCCCCAGATTCTTCTTTTCCTCAGGGTGACATGTCTGGTCAGCACTTCCCACTGTCTTGCTGTGGAGTCCAGGCCAGTGGTAGGACGGGAGGTACAGGTAGCCAACAGGTGGTGAGATCCAAGGAGGAGGAATGTGCCTGGGGCCTGGGCAGGATGCCACTGGACCTTCCCAGCCATTCCACCTCCTCCCCATGACCTGCTCACCCTATCTTCTGCCAGCCACCATCATAGTCCTTATGCTAAGGGTCATAACCAGGTCCCTGCTTCCGTGTATAGCCATTCCCAGGAGGATACCTGGCCTCTAGACACAAGGGGCATCTTGTGGGGCATTAGTCACCGCTGTGACTGCCACCGAACTTGTGTTGGCAGTTAAACACTGGGTGACCTCCATTTTACAGGAGGGAATACTGAGGACACTTGAGGAGACGGAGTTAGGATGCAAAGTCTCTCTGAAGCCTATCCTGAGGAAGCTGTGCCTGGGGCTCCTGGAGGCTGAGGGAGGATCCAACAGCGGACCTTCAGCCTCAAGGCGGGTTGCTTTCATCTTAAGAAACAATATGTCCCCACAGTGAGAGGGACTGATCAGGGCTGAGAGTGGTCTCAACAATGGGACTGGGGAGCAAGCTCGGTGAACAGCACGCTTTCCCGACACCTTCTTTTCTCCCTTCTCCAAGCTGAGGGAGATGGAGGCTCCCAGGAATTCCTGTCAGCCTAGGCAGAGAGCATGCGCCCTGCTCTGGCAGTCCAGACGCCCCACTGTCTGGAGGCTGCCCTGTGGCCCAGGCTTCTCCGTGGAGTTGGATGCCTTTAATGCAGGGGCAGGAACCCGGCTTAAGGAATCCAGAAAGATTTGGCTTTGTTCTGCAAGACTTCTGCTCCACGCTGCCCCCACTCCCCTTCACCAGCCTTCCTTTCAAACCCAGACCACCTACAAACCACCCATTTGCCCAGACCACACAGCTCCTCTGCCCAGCTCAGCTCCCCAGTAGAAGGACCTCCCCACCCCCACCCACTCAGCCCCCAAGCCTAATTACTACCTTGGCACCTCCAGGGCAGGGGCAGGGGGGCACTGACCTCTGTTTACGCTTGACATTCTCTAGGGCAGAGGAGGCTTGTTTTCCTCGGGATATCAAGGGAAAGAAGCAAATTAGAGAGAGACCCTCATCGGGACCCCCTCTGGTTGGTCCCTCCCAACCCACCACATGCCACCACCTGGTTCCTGGTTCCAGGCTGCTGAGGCACCGCTGAGCAGGAAATCAGGATGGTGGAGACCCGATGTTTCTGGCTCATCCTTCCGGGCATGGTGAGGGGATGAAGGAAAGAGCAGACTCTGGTTCTGCCCTGTAGGGGACACACACACACACACACACACACATACACACACACATACACACAGACACACACACACTTACACACACACACTCTCACAGACATACACACAGAGGCACACACACACACTCTCTCTCACATACACACACTCACAGGCACACACACTCACAGGCACACACACACATACTCTCTCACACACACTCACAGGCACACTCACACTCTCTCACACACACACACTCACAGGCATACACACAGAGGCACACACACTCTCACACACACACAAGCACACTCACACTCTCTCTCTCTCTCACACACACACACACTCACAGGCACACAGGAAAAGCACTGCTGCACTGGTGAGAGTTTGACTTATGCTGTTTCTTCAGGGCCCAGCTTCCCAAGTGGGAAGGATAAAGCGGGCGGCCATCTTGGTCTTTAAGCATTCTTCCAGCTGAGGGTCCCAAGCCCAAACGGGTACCTGAGAGCTGCCAACTGATAGAAAGGGGTCTTCTTGCAAAGAAGAGGGTATACGAGGTTGAGGCTCTAAAGGGCAAATGGCCAGAGACAGTGGACAGTACGGGGTAGGTCTTACATTGCCTCTTCCGGGGGTTGGGGATGGCTTGGATGGCGAGGTTGTATGTATAGGACCGCAGAAGTCAAAAGCCCACCACGGAGCTCAGGGACTAGTGTCCTCTGCTTCCCTGGGATCTAAGATAATGAGAGAGAAGACACCTTTCTGAAGGCTTCTAAGACAACTCCCTCAGCAGCCTCTACCTTGGCCCAGGGAGTGCAGGGACCAGCCTCTGTGCGGGAGGCGGGGAGCAGGGTGCTTAGAAATAAATCTGGAATGACAGTGGAGAAGACTAAGGCAGCACCAATAGGAGAGCCCAGCCTGTGGCCCAGGCTGAGCTGGGAAGGGAGGGTAGGTAGGGCAGGGAGTAAGTGCCCCTGGGTTCACCCATACCCAGGCAGGGCAGAGCCAGGCTGAGGCCTTGGGGCTGGGGCCACCAGGGCTGGTCCAGGGCGGATGAGGTGGTCTCTGTGGGGTCCCTCTCAGAATCCCTTCTTCCCCCATAATTACTTCTGATTAGCTTCACCACAGCAGCCAGACTGCAAAGAGAGGGGTGTTTGGGACATGGGGGGGGGGGGAATCAGGGCAAGGTAGAACAGAAGTCTCAGGACAAGCCCTGGCCCCCAGCTGAACTTCCTCCCTGCTACAGCTGAATATAAACCACACACACACACACACACACACACAGAGAGAGAGAGAGAGAGAGAGGAGCTTGCTGGAAAATTCCGAAGAGGCCTCATGTACATAGACTAGGGAGCTACAGTAAGCCAAGGGCAGGTCTTTAAGACAACTCAACAGTGGCATTAACCCAAAATGCCTCTTCATACCACCAAGGAAGCAGGGGAGGGGACAGAGTTTCACTCAGAGGGTGAGGGGACATGATGGGATTTGGGGTTGGCATGTACCCCTCCAGAGCAACTCAGAAAGCTCTTTCTGGTATGTAGCTATCATTTCTGCTTGGTCCTTACTGAGTGGAAGGACCTCAGACAGATGTGCCCAGTCTACAGATCCTGCTCCCCTGTGCTACTCAAAGCTATCACTGCAAGGCAAGGCTGGGGTCTCCTGGCCTCTAACTCATGGGCGCAGCTCCCTCCCCGTTCCCCAGCAGGCCTGGTAGGTGCCTGCTCAGGCTACTCCCCTCTCCCAGAGTCTATTCTGACTGTTGGAGAGCGCTGAACATGAGTACTAGAAGTGGGTTAGAGAATAGAATGATATGTCTGCTTTCTGCCAAGGCCCTTTTTTGGGGGAAAGTTACTATACAACCAATAGTATTAGTTAGATATTTTAATGTTTTTCTTTAAAATATTTTGTATGTACATGATGCTAGGGATTGAACCTAGAATCTTATGCATACTAATCACGTGCTCTACAAATGAACCCCTGCCTTGCTCTTTAAAAATTATTTATTTTTATTTTATGTGCATTGGTGTTTTGCCTGCAGGTATGTCTGTGAGGATGTCAGATCTTGGAGTTATAGACAGTTGTGAGCTGCCATATGGGTGCTGGGAACTGAACCCAAGTCCTCTGAATGAGCAGCCTGTGCTCTTAACCACTGAGTCAACTCTCCAGCATCCGCCCCTCCCATTTTAAAAGACAACCTCCCTATATACTTCAGGGTTGTCTCAAATTTGTTATTTTCCCGCCTTAACCTCCTGAGATTACAAATGTGTGTCCCTTGTCCAGTTTAGGTAGCCATTGAAAAAGAAAATGTTGCTATAGTGGTGCATGCCTTTAATCATAGTACTAGGGACACAGAGGCAGGTTCCAGCCTGGTCTACACAGGGAGTTCCAGGACAGCCAGGGATACACAGAGAGTCCTTGTCTTACAAACAAACAAAAGCAAAGGGCTGGTGATATCAGTCAACTGTATGTTTGTTTACCCAGCATGCACAAGCCCTGAATTCGGTTCCTAGCACAGCATAAACCAAGTGTGGAGGTGCATGCCTGTAATCTCTGTGCTTGGGAGATGGGGGCAGAAAGATTAAGGTCATTCTCTACTATCCAAAAAGTTGGATCCTAGTGTGTGATACACATGATCCTATGTCAAAAACAAAATAAACTTATGTATCCAGGTACAATGGTTTGTGTGCAAAAAAAAAAAAATGGTTTGTACACACATACACACACACACACACACACACACACACACACACACACACACACACACACACACCCCTACCTATTTAGGAGGCCAAGGGAAGACAAAGTCAAGGCTAGCCTGAACTACATAGGGAGCTACTAGCTCTGAGCATGGCTACACGCTACATTTGGCCTTGCATTCTTTCTGATCCCCAACCTCTGTGGCAGTCCAATGGATGCTTTTCTGTGGAACAACTATTCCATAGAGAACTAACCCTAATCTCATAGGTGGTAGAGCAGGGTGTCATGAGCTAGGTGGTGGCTCTCTGGGGGCTGGGGGCTGCCTGGAGGAGGCAGCATTAGGGTTGGGCACGGAGGATGCCGCCCGGTCGGCGCTCCCACGACCCGGGCAAGGCCGTCTGGGCGCCGTCTCCGGTCTCGGGGCTTGCGGTCGGGGCACAGCGGGGCCGCGTTTGAGCCGGTCAGCTCCCTGCGGAAATTACAGGGGCGCTCGGCACTGCGGTCGCGCCCCCCGGGGCAGCACCCGCTGGTTGGAGGCGTTTAAATTGAAAGCAGCTTTGGGGAGAGGGGGCGGGCGCGGGCAGGCGAGCCAGGGGAGGGGGCGCCGGGCACAGCGACCCCATTGTCTGTGTCCTCGTAGGGGCGGAATCCTGCGGTGAGCGCGGCGGCGCCCCCTCCCCGCGCGGGGCTCAGAGCCACTCCCAACCGGTTCCCACGCTGCCCAGGGCCTGGCAGGCTGTGACTGTGACTCAGTCTCCACCTGGTCCCCACCTGGCTCTGGCCTGCAATCCCCTCTCTCTACAGCTTCCTCTGGTTTTGTTCCCATCCGAGGACACAGAAGAGCCATCTATCTATCTGATCAGGTGTTCTTTGGGTCATGGAAGGTCGGGAAGCCTAGACTGAATCCATTGCAAGGCTCAGTCACCTTCTTGGGACTTATCTCTACTCTTTGGGTCACAAGATCTTCCATAAAGGGGAGAATACTTCACCCTACATGTTTCCCTTCTCTGGGCAATTTGAAGATAGTTTGAACACATGTATGGAATGGGATTCCAACAAGAGGGCAGGGCCAGCATCTGAGGACAATGCCCAGCTGCAACATCCCTCCTGTGAGGTGGTGCATGTGTGTAGTCACAATGCTAGAGAGTGAAGAGGTCAAGGTCATTCTTGGCTGCAAAGTAGAGGCCAACCTGAGCTACATGAGACCCATCTCAAAAATAAAATAAAATAAAAAATAAAAGGAAAATAAGAGGAAAAGGAAGACGAGAAAAAGAAAAAGTCTCTCATTTATACTTGTCAGTAAGTATGTAAGAGGTACACTAGTGTGCTAATGTGGGCCAACAGAGCAGTCCTGGTAAACTTCCTGGAAGAGGGAACTGTGGAGCCCACCTGGGAAGGTTGGAGGCTGAACAATGTTCAAAGGAGAGAGGGTCAGGAGGTGAGGTGGAGCCCAGGAAGCAAGGCCATTGTAAAAATGAACAGGTCCTGCTGGAGTGACATGATTTGGCAAAAGGAAGGGGGTGGTGCCAGGTCCTGGTACAGTCTCCTGGGTATGTAGAATGCTCCCCTGTGTGGCCTCCTAGTTTTTTTTCATAGGGCATTGGACTCCTAGAGGCTGTCCCTGGGCTCCTGGCACCAGGTGCAGGGAGCTGGGTTTGTTGTTTCCTGGGCTTGCAGTCACAGAAGTTGTTTGCCAGGCTTGGTGCCCAGGGACCACCTAGCAGAGCCACATGTTTCTACTCTGCCTTCTGGAGGTCCCCAGGAGGTATGGGGTCAAAGACAGTGGCCCAAGTCCCTGTTACAAGGAACCTGAGGCCCACATGTGTTTGCAAGGAGAGGGGGGCCTGCTGCTTGGATGACGGAAGGGAGACTCAGCGTCAGAAGAGGGAGGCTGATGGGGGAAACAGAGAGATGGGTCAGGGTTCTCCTCAGAGATGTGGGCATTGTCAGAGATCTTTTTTGCTCCCTCCTCACCTATGAACACCCCTCCCTCTCTGAGACCACATTCTTTCCTCCAAGAAGGCTTGGATCTGTCAGATGAGGTAAGATCTCCAATCATGCTTTAATGACTAGACTGGAGACTGGGCTCTGGGTTTGGCCTGACCTTTCCTGGCCCCAGAGGAAGAGGCTTTCAGCTTGGGCAGCTGATGAACATCCCTGCTGGGCTATGGAAAGAAAAACCATGAAGAGAGGAATAGTGATCCAGGATAGAGGTAGTGACCACAGATCACTGGCCAGGCCATTTTTGCCAGGGGGCCAGGGCCCAGGTTCCTGCTGGATAGGAATAGCAGGCAGAATAGAAAAGCCCTGTCCCATAGCTGAGTAACCCCAGGGTACCTGTATACCCCCATCTTTCTCTTTGGAAGAGCTGAGTCCTCTGCAGGCTCTGGACCCTGGTTGACTCTCTGGGTGAATACAGCACCTGCATGAATCTCATAGAATTCTGGGAAGTGATACAGCTGGATTGGACTAGAGTGAGGTTCATTCATCCTCTGGGGCCATCCCCATTATCAAAATGTCTCAGAGCAGGTGCCATGAGCAGCAACAGTCACAGAGAGCCCTTGTTGTCCGGAACTCAAGCCTGATTTGTCTAGAAAGGCCAGGGTGGAGGAGGAGGAGGAGAAGGAGGAGGAGGAGGAGGGCCCCCGCAGATGAGGAGGCCAGGTGCTGCAGGTGGCCACAGGGCTGCTGTAGGTTGCAAGAATGTAATGTTACAATCCAGCATCTGCACAGAAGGGGGTATTGGTGTTAGTGGCCATAAGTGGTCGATATTGACACCTCTTGTGTCCCGTTTCCTGTGATTCCTGCCTGGAGTCAGGGTGCCTGGCTATGGGCTCCCTCTGTGAAATCTTCCCCTTCTTCAAGAAATCTACGAGGTTTTCTCTCCCCACAGCTGCTCCTTCCTCCTCCTCCTCCTTTTTCTTTTACATTTTTATTTGTTGTTGGGTTTGTTTTGTTTTTATTTTTGAGACAGGTTTCTCTGTATAGACCTGTAGCCCTGGCTGACCTCGAACTCACAGAGATCTGCCTGCTGGGATTAACACAGCCTAGCAGCCTCTGCTTCTCTTCAGAAACTCCTGCCATATTTTTCTGTGTGCTGGGGCCTGAAGTGTCCTTCCAGCCTCTGCCTTGATATTGCACCTCAAGACTTTAATATTTTTTCTAATAAGCTCTTTAACCCCCAGTAATCCATCTCAGTGTCCACTTGAACCACCCACCTCACCCAAAACCTAACAACTGTGTAGTCCCAGAATCTAAGATCCTAAATAGGATGTGGTCCCTTGGTGCTAAGATGACAATGGTTGTCATGGTAACAGCTTCAGCTGCTGGGCTACCCACCCAGCTCACTGCCTGCTGTCTCGAAGGTGGTAAAATGTAAGAAGTCAAGCTCAATACTGGACTCAGGTGAAGGCTGGAGCCTCACAGGGGAACAAGGAAGATCATGATCCCCCTCCTTGCTTCCGCCCGGGCCCAAAAAGCCTGCAGGGGAGAGGAAGATGGGCAGGAAGCTGGGGAAAAGATTGGTCTAGATGGCTAGTGGGAGTGGGCCACTCCAGGACATTAGGGTGCACTGGAAGGAACCTATTGTTAGTGATGGTCGGAGGGGCTCAGGAGACAAAGAATGAGGAAGAAGTCTGGTCTGGCTGCATTCCCTTCCTCCACCACCAGCCTGCTTCAGACCCCAAGGGGGCAGACAGGACTCTTGCGTAGCTTTAGGAGAGAAAATGCCTCCTGGGCCACACTTCTCCAGGCCTTAGCCCACTGCCTCAGGCTGAAAGCCACTTTCAGCCACTGTCAGGCGGATCCCTGAGGAGGCCCAGCAGTCCTCTCTCAGGACTGATTAACAGCAAACAGCTGGAGGCAAACAGCTGCTCTTCTCCTAGGGGAGGCCAGGCCCTTGTTCCACAAGTTAGCAGATATCCGTCCCTGCTGAGGAGCCAGCGCCGCCTGCTCAGGCCTCCTCAAAGTCTGCACAGAGAGCAGACTGACACTAGCGAAGCACCAGCCAGCAGGAGAGCAGCAATATCCACTTTTGCCTGGGGGGAAAACTGGGACAGAAGCAGGTGCAGGCTCCCACAGCCCCACAGAGGTCACAGTCATAAATGGCTCTTTTCTGGCTTTCAGGTGCTATTAGGGGGTCTGTGTAGGAGCTGGAGTATTTTGGGGGTCACTCCCAAGAGGCAGGGTAAGAAAACATGGCTCCTAGCATCTGGCAGCCACCCTGAGGCAGTTCTACTGCTGATGGCTAGCCCAGGTAGTAGTCACATGGGCATCAGGAGGCATGGAACAGCCTAGGAGACAGGTCCTATGACTCTCTGACAGTGACTCAGGAAGGTAATGCTGGCTTGCTTATTACCTAGCTAGACGCAGAAGAGGCGCTATCGATCTCAGAACTATCTATCAAGCTATCATTCCTTTCGGTGGATACAATTGCTTTCGTGTGGTGCTCCATCTCCCCTCTCAGGGTCCAGCTGGGCTGGCTGAGCAAAACCCTCACCTGCCTGTCCTCTGACTTCCTCTTGTCTCATCCCACAAGGATTGGCCCATAGGCCAGCTTGCCCAGTCCAGGTGCCGGGGCTGCCCAAGGAAAGATTAAAGGTCACGTGGTGAATTCCATGTCCTTTGTGCTCAACCCTGTCACATACTGGAGTTCCACCGCCTCCATGGTCAGAAAGAAATGTCTTAGGTGATATCTGGTGTTTAGAAAGTGAATCAAGGATTTTTTTTTTTTAAACTTTATTTATTTATTTATTTGCTTTGGTGTTTGCCTGGAACTGGAACTACAGACAGTTGTTAGCTGCCATGTGGGTGCCGGGAATCGAACCCAGGTCCTCTGGAAGAGCAGACGGTGCTCTTAACTGCTGAGCCATCTCTCCAGCCCCAAGGATGGGTTTATATTGTCACTTGATATATAGGGCCTGGGGCAAATGATTTACCCTCTCTGTGCCCCTTTTTGGTATGTATAAGGTAGATGAGGCATATCAGACTTTGGGCTAAGAACAGGACTGAGTTGGAAAGGATTGTCAGGACCTTGGAGCATTGTGTGTCTTATTGTTCACTGGAGAATCTTAAGGGGCTTTTTAAAAAAAAGGGAGGCCTGAAGATGGCACGTTTATAAAAAGGACATGGTAGTTGGGGAAGTGTCTAGATTTAGAAGGAAGGATGGATGGGTAGAAGGGTTTCTAGATGTCAGTCTTTTATCCCCACTCCCAACCCCAGGGAGGAAAACATTCCTCTCCGGTCTCCTTACACTTCCAGGAACCTGGGAGCCCAGCCCACCTGGAAGTCTGACTCTATGAGTCAGGGCTGCTGGAGGGGCTAAGGGCTCCCATGTATTCCTGTGAACTGTGAGGCCCCTCAGGGTCTCACTGGGAGCTGAGAGAGACAGGTGGTTCAGTGGAGAGTCTTTGAGACTGAGGGGCAAAAGCCTGTGTGGGGATCGGCTTGTGGTAGTTCCTGTCTACACAGCCAGTCCCTGTGATGTGTCTACAGGCCTGGGCTGGGTCCTGCCTGACTCGGCACCTGGAGGAGAGACATATCTTTTCCCCCACTGATATCTCCATCCCCCATCTCTGAAGCTAGAGGCAGGCTTCCTGGACATCTCCGGAACCCCAGCGCGGTCCGTGATCCTGTCTCAATGGCCTCTGTTGAGAGGTAAGCCTTAGTGAGACAATGGCCCCCTGGCATGATGGAGAGAAACTGGAAATGAAGGGGGAAATGACAGGCTTCCTGGAGGAAGAAAGACACATGACCTGGAGGGAAGGGCCAGGCTGAGAGTAAGAGTCAGGGACACCTGATCTTGCCTTGGTGTGTGTCCCTCTGCATGACACCCCCACCCCATTCACCCACTTGCCCGTTTTTGAAAAGATTTATTTTATATATTCATATTTTATGTATACATGTGGTAGCTGGGAATTGAACTCAGGACCTCTGAAAGAGCAGACTCTGCTCTTAACCACTGAGCCATCTCTCCAGCCTCGCCCGCCCCCCACCTGTCTATTTTACATTTGTTTCTTTGGGCAGGACCTCAGAAGTCCTTCCCCAGTTGGCTTGAGCTATTCCATTACAAAATGAGCCCAAAGACAAGCGGTGAGCTTCCCCTAATAGCATCACCCAAGTACCTTTGCTGGAGATGTAGACTTCCCTGCTCCCTGTTACCTACAGGAAAACACCTATATCCCTACTTCTGTCTTTCAGTGGCCTCTACTAATGGGCCCTAGCTCTTATCTATGTGATAACCTAAGATCTCTTTTTACCTACCCCCTCTCAGCCATCTGACGGAAGCCCAGCTATAACATCCATTGGAGGCTTGGAAACTGCTTTATTGATGGAGGCTATGGCTGCTGCTCCTGCTGACCCTTGATGACAGTCACAGTGTTGTGTGTGTGTGTCCAGCACCCAGTAGCTGGCACACAGTAGTTGCTCAATAAATGAAATCTGGTAGTTGAATGAATCAGTGGTGAGCAGACCCTGCCCTTGGACTTGGAGCCAGAGTCTCACCCATCCTCTGGAGGAATCTCAGTGCCTCTTGACCCTAACCCCTTCCCCGAGGCCCCCATCTGTGAGAGTAAGCCACTGTGACAGAATGTTCCTGTCACCCTTGAGCCCAGTGGCTCTCCCATTGCCCCACAGGCTTTTTGAGGCTGAAGTTCAGTGAGTTTCCCTCCGAATTACTGGACTGTTTCAGTGTTGATATGACCTCAAGGCTTTAAAATGGACAGGAGTGGTGATGAATTCTTGTAATTCTGGACCTCAGGAGGCTGAGACAGAAGAATTGTGAGTACAAGACCAGCCTGTACTATATGCCAAACTGACTCTTGTCCAGGATCACCCAATTAGATGGGTGTCCAGTGCAGCTCAGGAACAGGTTCACAGTCTCAGCTTCTCAAGTACTTGTAACCCCAGCCTTTGGGAGGCAAAGGCAGGTGAATCTTTGTGAGTTTGAGGCCAGTGAGATCCTATTTGAAACAGAACAGCCAACAAGCAACTGAAGTAGCAGTGAGCAACACTTTCCATCTTGTTGGAGTCTTTAGATGAGGATCAAAGAGGCCCCGAGCTGTCTCTGTCCCTGATACAAATAGCATTTTATTTTATTTCTTTATTTCTTGAGATGGCTTCGAGGCTAGGCTTGGCTTGAACTCCCCATATAACCAAGGATGACCTTCAACTTCTGACCACCCCGTCTCTGGTCTCTGTTTCCTGAGTACTGGTTTTGTAGTCATTCATAACCACACCCATTTTATATGGTGCTGGAGACCCAGCTCGGGGCTTGTATGCTAGGTAAGCATTCTACCAACTGAAGCCACATCCTCAGACGCTTGAACAACTTGAACGAAAGACAGCCACAGTTGTCTTCCACCTGGTCCTCCTGTGTGTCTGTCATACAGAGAGAGGGCGGACCCACCTCCTGACGTTGGTAGGTCAGCATTTGAGGCTCTGACGTGCTTGTATTCCTTCTCAGAATAGAGAAGGGCCATCAGAACCAAGAAATGGTCCCCATTGACCTGGAGAGCTTGACTCCCACCCCTGAAGCTCTCCCGCTTCATGCCCCCTGCTCTGGCCCCAGAACGGAGCTTGGCTCCCTTCCTCCAGTCTCCCTCCTGGGGACCCTCGGCCTCATCTCTGAGGTCTTGCCCTGCTCCTTAGAGCTGGCTTTCACCCCCACCAGGCTCACCTGCTTGGCTTCTGTCCCAGTGGACACAGAGATGTTATCCCGGGGGAAATGGGCCTCAATGGGGCATTGTTCCCTCCCCTTCTGGTGTAGGATCAGGGAGGGGACAGGGCAGAGACAGGGAATGTCCCAGGTACCACACAGGCCTGCTTTGTCCTCCTCCTCCTCCTCCTCTCCCTCTTTTCCTGCCCTCCTACCTGGCCGGCCCCCTCCCTTTCACCTGACTCCAGGCTTTACACCTTGGGGCAATGCAGCTGCTGCAGGGGTGGGGCCCAGGGTGGCCCTGGGCAGTTGTGTGGGAGCAAGGTGTCCCCACCACATCACAATATTCTTAGCAACTGAGTCTTTCCTTGGCTGTGTACCTTTTCATCTGCCTAACTTGTCTGTGTGATATCAATGACCCAGGAGTACTATGTCCTGGGAGATCCTGCCTCAGGAAGCACCCAGCTGGGGATCACCTCACTTAGGGAGCACCCTGTCTGGGAGGAGGACCTGACCTGAAGAACGTAATGTCTGGGGAGAACCTGGCTAGGCATATTCTAGCTGGGGAGCATCCCATCTGAGGAGACCCCACGTAACGGAGCATTCTGTCCTACACAATAAAGTGAAGCTCTTCTATTATTCACTGTGCAGACTCGGTCCTGTCTTGGCTGTCTCATGGAGACTGCTTGGTCATCATCGCATGGATAGGCTGTCAGGAGGTGGGACAGATTAAAAGTCAGTTGAGAAAATTAAAGGGAAAGGCCAGTTCCCACCATGCACAGTTCCTGTAGCCCCCCTAGTACTAGGGAGACTAAAGCAGGGGGAGCCCTTGAGCCTATGAGCTCACGGTCTGCCTGGGTAATTTATCCAGATTCCCCAAAAAAGGAGCTAAAAGACCACTTCCTAAGAGCTGACCAGAGAGTCAAAACTCCCGAAGCCAGGTGTGGCCTCAGCCAGTGGTTAGTCATGTGACCCCGGTCAGCCACTGTATCCTGGGAGGCTCATTGGTCTCCTGTGTAAAGTGGGGGTCAGACCATCTTCTTCGCTTTCTTTCTGGGCTCTGACCTTGGTGAACACTGAGCCTGTGCGGCTGCCTCCTGGAAGGGGAAACCGGGCTGCAGATAATAGAAAAGAGCCCTCCACCCTGCTCCAACTTCTGCCAGAGCTTTGTCCCCAGAGCAAAGTGACAACCAAAGAAAGTTAATGGAAGCTGGCCCTGATGCAGGTGACACTGATCTCCAGATCCAGATCCAGTTTCTGCCCTCGTGGCCCCCAGGCCCCTCACACCTGCTGGGTCCCCTTTGTTCCTTAGGCTGGGAGTACCAGCTTCCTTTCATCCTCCTCCTGTTCCATTCAAACCTTAAGCCGGGCACCGCCCCCTGCCTCCTGGCTGGTTACTACTGTGATGATGGCTGCAGGCTGGCTGGGCAGCACCCAGTGGGCTCTGCTGCTGCTTTCATCTGGAAAGATCATAGAGAAGGGAGATGGGGTACGGGAGACAGACACTGATGTTCCGACTCCTTCAGGCAATTGGTCAGTTTTGGTGTGTGTGTGTGTCTGGGTTTTTGCTGATGAAGGTGGAATTTTAAGGAAGGCTTCTTGAAGAAGGGACATTTGTCATGTGGATTTGATACACACTTAAACCCATTTGGGGAGGCGCATGCTAAATACTGTGAGAGGGCTCCATAGTTAAGAGCCCTGCCGACCTGAGTTTGGTCCTCAGGATCTTTGTTAGACAGCTCACAACTGTCTGGAACTCCACTCTTCTGGCCTCAGTGGGCACCCATACTCCTGTGTAAAAATCCCGCCCCTTTGCACACATAGTTAAAAATATGATAAATCTTCTTTTAAAAATAAACTCAATGGAGGGTGTGTGAGCAGGCTTGCCCTTCCTTTCAGAACTGGCTAGAACTATTATTCATCCATTCATTCATCTAGCTATCCATTTATCCATTCACTCACCACGGAGTATGTATGACGGGGAAACTCTGTAGGGGATCTGCTGTAGGTATGGAGGACATGGCACCGGGTCATCAAAATCAAGCTATCCTTACCTTTGCAATAGCTGTGCTCTTGAGTGGAGGAGGCAGGTCAAAATGATAGGATATGGGTTGGCTAGGACAACTGAGGCACAAAATTAAGATGGGGAAAGGAACAGGAAGTGCCTGAGAGATACATTTGATAAGAAACTCAGCTGGCTTCCCCTTGGAAGGTGATAGGAGCAAAGAGCCAGGTGGAGAGCTGGGGGAAGACTTCCCAGACAGTGGAAAGTGTAAAGGCCCTGGGGTATGGGAGGTGGGGAGGGTTTGTTGGGTTAGGGAGGGGCAAGGAGTCCACTGGGGCTTGAGTGGAATGAAGGGGGATGGGGAGGAGACGAGTCTGACTCAGATCTTATGGGGCCTTGTAGACTATGGCTATGACTTTCTGTTTTATTACAAATAAGATGGAGAAGGAAAACAGACCCATGTTCTTCTTTGGGAAATTGCAAGGTCAACCCATTGACTCTTCTTTACTGCCTCCCAGACCTTGGAATACAGCAAGAGTTAAGTTTGGGGAGCAGATAAACCTAGGTCCACCCATCTGCCTGACTGTCCATCCATCCATCCATCCATCCATCCATCCATCCATCCACCTGACAAATATCTTGTCCTACTCTGCTCAGCGTGGCAGCCACTCACTAGCTGGGTGGCCTTGGGCAGGTGACTTTTCTTCTTTGTCTGTAAAGTGTGGCCAATTGCCTTTGCTTCTTACTTTGGACACTTCTGGAGGTTAAGTAAGGTCTTCTTGGTGCTGGGCATGCCACGCAGTGCAGAGAGCTGCTCTGTGGATGTTGGCTTATGTGCTCCCGACTTGGGCTCTGCCTTTTACACAAGGCAGGAAGTCTGACATGTATCCCACTTTTCTGGGGAGCCCTTCCAGAAAGGTGCCCCTGTACTGTGACCCCAGAGTTTGCTGACACTTCCCAACATTTTGCCAAACTGCTCCAGATCTATCCTCAGTTCAGACTATTGTGTTAGAACCCCATAGAACTTTCTCTCCGGGCTTCTTTGTGCTTACCATCTTGCCTCTGTGTGGTAGCTGGGACTGCTCAGTCAGTGACCTCTACAGAATGGCAGGCATCCATTTGGATCTGTGAGAACTGAGAACATAAAAGCCTAGAGAAACCTTCTAGGGAGTGAAACCTGGAGAAATCCCAGGCTTTGAAGCCCCGGGGACTTGGAGAGTGAGGTACATTGAGCAAACCCTAACTCTAGCCTGGCCTCGATGTAGATTGTGAAGTCACTTCCTGTGCCCATGCCTCAGTTTCTGAGCCCTGAAAGAGGGCAGTAACATATGGAGGGTTAGCCATCCTGGGGGGGCACCTCCCTCCCTCGGGAGTGTGATTCTTAGACTGTGGCAGCCAGTGAAGACATGCGATGAAATACATGCTGCCTCTTTAAGATGTAGGTTCTGCTCCAGACCCGGGGATGGGGATGGGGATGGGGATGGGCAGAGCCCCAGAAACAGCTTCAAGTATAGGTGTGGTGTGTACCATTGTATGATGAGGATAAGAACAATGTGAAACAGAAGGGCTAAGAGATCCAGAACTTTCCATTGCTTGGTTCACATTTCAAAACTGGTTCCCAGTGTTTAGCATGTTCTCGGTATTTACTCTGAGGAGTCAAAGACACGTGGGGATGCCCATAAGATGTGCCCCTTGACTGAGGATAGCTCCCTGGTACAGTGTTTCCTTAGCATGTGTGAGGCCTTGGGTTCTACACCCAGAATTGTCAAAACAAAAAGCTGTTCCCTGTGACTCAGTGAGGGGAAGCCTGTGGAAACATGCTCTTCACAGACCAAAAGGCACCCCCTCCTCTTGTCTCTCTGGTCCTTTCTACTGCCCTGCAAGAGATGTAGAAGAGGTACTTCAGTAAGCTTGAGGATCAGAGATACTAGTGACTACCCCACAGTCACACAGCAGGTAATCTGGGACTGGAAATGAAAGTCACTTCCCCAGGGCTCTCTTGCTTCTTCTGAGACTAGCTGGTCTTCCTCCTCCCCCTCCTCCTCCTCTTCCTCCTCGGCCTCTTTTCCCCTTTCTCCTTCATCTTCCTCTCTTCTTCACTCCTTATCTCCTTTTCTCTGTCCTCCCTTATTGCCATACTTTGAGGAAATCATCTGGGTTCATCCCCAGTCACTGTCAGATGTCTTTTCCAACATGGAGTCCTGCCACATGATGAAAGAGTCAGGCTGGCTTTGGACTGGAGGGTACAGAACAAGAGGTACCCTAGCATATAAAGTGAGGAGAGACGAGCACCTGATGAAGAACACCTCCCACCACACACACACACACACACACACACACACACACACACACACACACACACACACGGCTCCTGTATGCACCCCCATCGCTGGCTTTTTTGATGTTGCTGAGGATAAGCCAGGCCTCAGCCCACGCGAAACTCTTTACACACACACACACACACCCCTCCAGCTCCAGGCGGTCCCCTCAACCTTGTCAGGAGCTGGCCCTGTGCCTAGGTCCCAGCCCAGGGTGCTGGGTGGCAGAGAGGGGCGGGAGGCTCTGTATGTTTCAGTATTTATTTATTTGTAGGTCCAGCTTACACATTCCAGGCTCTGATTACCCCTGGGGACTGGGAGGAGGGATACACTGATGCTGCCTGGGCCTTTGATGTTGGAGAGGAGAGATGGTGAGATGCTCAAGAGTCCCTGCTTCTCTGGGGTGTGTATGCTTATTGGGGAGTCCTAGTGATGTCACCTCTACAGACCAAGAATGATAGATAGGCCCATAGCCAGGCCCAGGGGTAATAGAAGGGGTCAGAAAGTTAGAAAGAGGAGGGGGCCCTTCTTGGGAGGGCTGCTTGGTTCACAGCCTAGCTGCCCCTAGCAGGGGCACAACCATGGTCGTGCACATGCTCCAAGGGCAAAGGCAGAAGTCTTGTAACAAAGGACCAGCCTCCACCCTACAGAAAAGCTCAGACAGGAACTGGGAGAGAGTAATGCAACCCTCACTGAGGGACAGTCACTCATAATCATCAAGGCTCTGTCAGTGGACCTTCGTCTCTCAAAGGGATGCCCATGAGTGATGTGGAGTGGTTGCCCATGTGTGGGGGAATGACTGAGTGACTGAGTGAGTGAGTGTGTGGAGATGTGGACACAGACGAAAGACAGGAAGGTGGTGTGAAAATGTCACATCACCACAAGGGTGAATAAATGAAGAAATGACACAGGGAATGACAGCTGGGTACGTACTAGGGTGAGATGCATGGAGGAGGAGGAGGAGGAGGAGGAGGAGGAGGAGGAGGAGGAGGTCAGCTGCACCGCTGAGAGCCCATCAACCATTCCTTTATCTCTAGCTGGATATGATTTCAAAAGCTGCAAACTTGAAATAGTAAAGAATGGCCTTGATTCTCTACCCAGATGATCCATGATTTAATATCCGTACCTACACCACGCACCTTCTCCTGAACGATTCAAGGTCACCTGACCCTCAACATTTCCGTGTACATTTCCCAGGAACAGGGCTGTTCTCTTCCCTCACCAAAGTCTATTGGTCTCATCATTTTGATTCAATCACCATATTGCATTTAACAAATCTACTGTTCACAACCATATCCTATTTTTGCCAATTAGCCTACCATGGTCTTTTGTTTGGGTTTTTAAGATTAATTATTGTTATTTTAATTATGTATGGAGAATATATGTCTGCAGGTAGGTATGTTCACATGAGGCAGGTACCCTTGGAGGCTGGAGGCAATAGTTCTCCTGGGCTGGAGCAAAGGCGGTCACAAACCCCTGGACTTAGGTGCCAGGAACCGAACTCAGGACCTCTGCAAGAGTGGCAAGTGCTGGTAACTTCTGAGACACCTCTCCAGTAGGCTGATTTCTTTTTATATAAGGTCCCAGTGTGTAGTCCTGGCTGGCCTGAAACTCTATGTAGATGAAAGGCTTGCCTCCAACTTTTACAGACATACTACTATGTCTGGCCTAGGGGCTTTAACATTTTATTTTTATTTTATTTATTTTTATTATTTGTGTGTGAGGGAGAGAGGGAGGGAGAGATGTGTGGATGCTTGCATGTCCCATGTATAGACACTAGAAGATAACTGTGGAGTGAATCTCCAGGACTGAGCTCAGGTTGTAAAGACTGCGCTGTTGGATAGCAAGTGCCTTTACCTGCTCAGTTAGTCTCTTCACAGGATTTGCCCCTGAGATTCATAAGGATTTGTATAAAAGAAGAGATAAAACATTGACAAATACCCAGGGACACAATAACATGAAGAGGGAACACTGAATGGATTGGAGGATACTATACATAAAGAAATGGTCCCGAGTCCCCAATGATAAGGCTTGACCTAGGCCTGGACCTCTTAACTCATTCATATAAGAATCCCCTCCTTCTCCAGCCCCATTCTGAGAATTCTCTAATGTCTGGTTGCCCAGCTCTCCTGAGCTTCCACACTGGCTCTTGAAGACCTGGGAAGCTATGCCTCACCCAGACATGACAGATGTCCACACAGCAGACAAAAGTCTGTGTGTCAAGTTGCCCAGACCAGTTGGCTGCTGTGTCCCCGTTGGGCAATGTGGTGGGGGTAGGGTGGAGGCAGGGGGGCAGGAAAGACTCCAAGTCACTTGTTCCGGATGCTGCAGCTGCTGAGTCCTAGGCTTCATGGGGCCAGTGGGAAAGTGGTCTCCCTATCCCAGCAGGCCTCTGCCATTCTTGATGGGCAGAGTCTCTACTCAGAGCTCCCCTGGGCAACTGAAATGCTCCGGATCCTCTGAGACCTCTTCTGGAAACATCACCTTCTATCTGAAGAGTTCTAGCCCCCTTCCCACACTCACATTCTAGAGAGGGGGCCCAGGAGGGCTGTTCATCCATGTGCCCATGCATCAAATAGTGACCGGAACTCAGCAGATACTAATACCACTTTAAGGAATGAGGGAATGAGTGATGAATGACCAGCCAGCTCTACTTTCAACCCAGAGGACCGAATCAGAACCTGTTCTTAGGGTTCTTGGGAACCACCAGATAATGTTTCTGGGCTTTTAATCCTGAGGTCTGAGACTTGTTCATTTCATTTGATGATCAAATTTAATCACCTCCAAACAGCTCCTTGGGAACAATGCAGAAGGATCTAGAAAGCAGGAAGTGAACAACGAAAATAGAAGGCCTATTCTCTATTCCTGCTCAAGGCCCAGTGTGGAAAAGTGGTTAGACACCCAGAGGAACTTCTCCATATGTTTTGATGAACGTACCCTGGATGGTTCCTTGGTCCATCTGTGTAGAGACAGTGGGATGTCAGAGGCAACCTGCTGACCCTCACTCATGGTCCTTTTGGGCCTCCCAGGCTCATCCAAGCCTCTACCCGTCAGGCGTGGGTGGCTGAACTGTGGATGGTTGGCTCAAGACTGCATCCACTGTCTGCGCCAACCCGGCCAAAGGTGCCCCCCACAGACGCTTGGTCTGGGATAGTGTCCAGACCGTGGTCCCCAAGGTCCTCCCACCCGTGCTGGACAGTGGCCTCTCCCTGTGACTCAGTCCTGACGTCGTGGGGCAAACGGAAAGGCCATGGGCGTGGGAGGTGGTGGCTCCCCCTCCCTTCCCTGGTCTCAGTCCCCATAAACTCCTTGCCTTTGACATGACATCCCTGTCTTTTCCCATGAGCCTTTGGGCTGTCAGTTATTGCCTCTATTTGGGCCCAATGGGCACAAGAGGTAAAGCACATGAGAGCTCAGGTTTGTATCTTGTCCCCTCTCTCATACCACACGGCAACACACGGATGTGGAACTGAGGGCTAGCTCGCCCACCCTTCAGCTACCTGTGCCCCAGATTCTGGATCCTCCGGCCATCTCCCTGCCTTCCATAGCCCCCTCTAAGTATGTGATCCCAACTCTTGATCTCCAAATTGGAAAGGATCCCTGGTTCCCCAACCTTCTCCCTGTAGGCCAAGCACCCAGAGCCTCCAGCTCTGTCCTGCCCACACCCTGCCCAGTGACCCCCTCCTCCACCCACTTCAAAGCCCAGAGCTGGCAGCTGCTAATTACATGCCCCCCCTCCTTGTTATGTGTCATTAATCCCAGTTTACAAATGAGGAAACTGAGACTGGAAAGGTGGAGGACGTCACCCCCTCCATCCCCACCTCAGCTCCTATGCCAAGGCTGGCACAAGCACTGGGGGACCTTGCCAAGACTTCCCTTCCTACAAGGATTTGGGGGCTCAGTGGCCTTTCTCGGCTCCCATCCTGCCTCTTCCAATTCTTTTCTTCTTCTCTTGTAGTCAGAAGAGGCTTCGGTCAGAACTGTGAAACCCCTGGCATAGGGTAGCATAGAACTTCTCAGAAATCATACACAGCAAAATGCAAATAGGGTCCCCAATTACTCCAGAGTCAGGGCGGTGGCAAAGAAGTAATAAGACTGGAGTGAAAGGACCCCCACCCTCCTGCGCATCTGCTTGCCAGAGGCCCTTGATGAGAAGGTGTTGGTGATGTGGGGCTGGGGGAGGTGGGTGGGAGCCCGTGCTGACGCTGGTAAGATTCTGGAGGGCCCTAAACTGATGCTGTCAGCTGGCCGGCCCTGCCCTGGGGACCAGAGGAGCCCTGAGTGTCAGCCCTCCGTGGGAAGGCGTCCCTCTGTGACTGGGAGCGGGGCCAGCTGCTTGACCCTGCTTGACTCAGTCGACTGGAGCTGGACTGTTTGTGAGAGCGCTAGAATGTCCCCCGACAAAGAGGAACAATGGTTTTTTCAGACAGAGAAACTAAGGGAGGGGTGTGATTTGTTCAGCAGGGATTGCACAGAGCCACAGAACGGAGGACAAGGCTGATTTTGGAGAACTCAGTCAATACAACTGGGGGGGGGGTACGGAAGACTGGAGAGTTGGGAGGAGGAGAAAAGATTCGGAGTGTGAGGGCTTTGGGGGAGCATGTATTGGCACGCAGCTGTCCCCTTTCATAGTGCTAGCCTCTCCGTAAATCCTTTTTTTCTCTCTGTTCCTCCTCTTTGACTGGGTTTCAGGTAGCCCAGGTTCCTAAACTCACCTTGAATTTCTGATTTTCCTGCCTCTATCTTCCAAGCACTCCAGTTATAGACATGTGCTACCCTGCCTGGTTTCTGTGGTACTGGGAATCGAACCCAGGATTTTGTACCTACTAGGCAAGTACTCTACTAACCGAACATCCGCAGCCCTTCTCATGATGAATTCCCCTTGTGGTTTCTATTGACAAGGCCATAATAGAAGGGACACACTAACTGGACCACTAGTTTCTGTTTTGTTTTGTTCTCGTGCATTCATGAATGCATTGAGGTTGCAACCGTAGCCTGAGAGATAGAGAGCTGACTTGAACAAGAACTTTGGGCTGCCATGATGGAGAACTCTGACCTAAATATCCAGCTGGTACAGCGAAAGGCATTATGCGAAGTCCAGTCTCCACTCTGCAAAGGAGGAATGTCTCTGGCAAGCACCCTGGAGGCTTCCCCCTTCCACACTGTTCTCAGCATGGAATGAAAGGCCTGTGGACTTTGTCTGTCATCGTAGGAAGATCCCACATCTGGGAAAGCTGGCAGGGACATTACTACAGCTTTGGACCAGTTGTGCAGACTCTGCATGCTGTACCCTGATCCCTGCAGCTGTAAAGGTGTCACGGAGATCTGGGGGGAGAGGGGGTGCTTTGTGAGGGTACACAGAAGTAGAGAACCAGAACTCAGAGCCTCCCCACTATTAATTCTGTCCTATACTGGCTCCTCAATATGCCTTCTCAGGACAAGATCAGTCTCTTGGGCATCCATTTGGTCTGGTAACTCCTTGTAAGGAGCTAGCAGTGGCTGAAGTGGCTTGGGAAGGACGGAAGGTCTAGTGTTTGGGGCCAGCAGATAGCAGACTTGGTGAAGATGCTCAGTGGGTGTCCCTGCCCTTCTTTGGGGTCTCTTCCTTCCTGGGTGGCTTCCACAGTGGGAAGGTGCTCTGCTGAGGAGTGTGTAGTAAGCAGAGCTGCTGTGGATCCCCTGGAGTAGATCACTGTAAGGATGCTTTGCTGATGATTTGACCCCTTTCCTTACTGAGCCTCTGTTGCGAGCACAATCACACCCTCAGCAGTGAATTCCTGGCTGCTGTGCCTTATGCTCCTGTGTCTAGGCTCCTAGCTACCTCTCCATAGACCGTGGCTTGTCTCCTTGGTAACAAGAGGACAGGACTGAGTCTTGGGCAGCTCCAGCTTCCTTAGCCACTTCCGCTAGCTGTAAAATGTTCCTATTCCCCAAGCATACAGTTTGACAGGGATCTCAAGGCAGCCACTGTTTCCATCACAGCATCTGTGCCACTGGTCCAGGGTGAGGTGCTCCTGAGCCTCAGTGACACCAGATCACCTCCAAGGAGCCCTCTAGACTGAGTAGTACATCGAAATCTCAGAAATGAATCTAATCCCATAGAGAGCCCTGTACCTCTTCATCGCATTGAGGGCGCCTGTGCCAATCTATACAAATCACCTGCCAGTCTCTGCTGCTACTCCGACCTCTGACCTCATCTCTTCCCCAGATGACATGGACTGATTTGTCTCTGTGGTCCCCTTTCCTGGCACAGGGCCCATCACATAGCACATGCTCCATGAAAGCTTGTTGGGGTGAATTGTCCAAGAAGGGCTGGGAAGGAGTGTGCCATGGGGGGAAGCTCATGGGGAAGTGGACAAAGGTGGGTGGAGGTGAGTCCAACAGAAGGGTAAAAAGGGAATCCAAAGAGGGTGATTGTGCTCAAGGTCACACCAAGGTTAGTGGAAGAGCTCTGACTTGAACCTTTGATGTGGAACCCCTTGAGGTGGTAGGCTAGCAGGGATGGTTTGGAAGCAGATGGAAAAAGGACGAATCCCAGTCTCCAGAGATTTGGGTTGATGGAGAAAGCCCTTGCTCCATTCTGGACTGGGTGAGGCCACTCCAGGACAGGGGTGAGAGATGCAATGCCTCTCAGAGCTCTATTTGCATGACCACAGAGGGACTGTGAGCCAGGCTCCCTGATGGAGCTGAGGTTCAAGATCACACTATTCCTGATGTTTTCTCTGCTCCCCCTCTGAAGTCCAAGGGTCTTGGGGAGCTTTGGGGATAGGGTTACATCAGGTTCCATGACTCCTCCAATAGATGATTAAATAATCACCCCATAGCATGTCTAAGGGACAGAGCCACGGGCAGGGGCTGAAGATGAAGAGTTTTGCACTGTTTCTGGGAACTCAGCACCCAGGCTGCTTCTCCAGGCTCTAGCCCACCTCCATTGTATTGGTTTCTGGGGCTTTTCTTCAGGCTGCTGAGGGGAGCTGCTAGGTGTGGGACCCCTTCTTCTTTTTCAGGAGGTCAGTGGTTTTGACAGCATGACTTTGGACAGAGCCCCTTCTGAGACACTGAACCATCCCATTCACACATTTGCCTTCTGTTTGTAGATAAAGCTCCTGGAATGATGGAGGAAGTGATAGCCGCCAATAGGCTGGGAGAAGACAGTGTTCTCATGTACTCAGGATACAGGAAGGAGGACAGCAAAGCACAGTCTCGGCGGATGCTGGAGGGATGAGCATAGAGCAAAGGTGGATGCCTGAGGGTGGGGAAGTCTTGGCAGCTTGTATGGAAGAGAGACTGGGGCACAGGAAAAGAAGGGAGTCAGCTTCCTCCTTCAGACAGATATCACTTCCCAAACCATGTCCACCCAACTCTGCCTAATGCCAGCCTCCAACTGGTGTTGAAAAGCAGGGGGCCTTGGGTGTTGCTTAAGGCCAAGACTCCAAGGTCCTGGAGAAGCTAACTGGCAGCCTGGGAGAGACATGGAGGAAAGACAATGGGAGCCATCCCTGAGGCCAGAGTGTCTGATGGGGTGGATGGAGGATGGTCATTCCTCACAGAGTAAAGGAAGGGTGGTAGGGATGCAGAGCCCAGAACAGGCCTTGGGTTGGAGCCTGGATGCACTGTCCACTCTGTGTACACAAACACAGACACAGACAGACACACATACACACATAATACACGGGGTAGGAGGGGGAGAGCGCTCTGCTCTTGGCTAGCCTGGCTTCCAGTTCTTCCCAAGCCAGCAGCCTCAGCAAGGGTCTGGAGAACAGGGTGCTCCAGATGCTGTGAGGTTCACAGGAGCCTTGGAGGGGGTTGATGGGAGACTGCCAGGCGCCGCTTAATAGGATTTTAATTATACAGCTCCAGTAAGAATTTTTCCCCCCTGGGCTTGGGCCCTCACAGGCACCTCCATCTCCACCTCAGCATCTTCCCAGCCCAGGCAGCCCACTCTCCCAGGCCCCCCACTGGCAGCCCTCACCCACAGAGGGGGGAACTCTGGCCTATCTCCTTGAGGCTCAGAAAGGACCTGGCATCTGCCCCCCAGTAATCTTGGGTTCCTAGGGAGGGCCTTGCTTAGGGAGCTGCCTCTGTGAGATCTACATCCAGGACTCCAGGAGTGGCCAGAACAGGGTGTGACAGCCACTCAGCAACCTGATGGCCTTGGTACTCATTTCTTCAGGGTGATTCTGCCCCACGCCAGGCCCTTTTGTGATGATTGTCTCATGTGACGCTTACAATTCTGGAAGGCAAACCGGGCAGATGGAGCGATAATCTCCAGTTTACAGATGAGGAAACTGAGGCCCCAAGAGTGAGTGACTTGTTCAAGGACACAATGAGTAAGGAGTCCGACTGCCAACCGACTCCAGGCTCCATGTCCTGCCCTTGGCCTGCACCACCACTGGGCTCCCGTCACAAGGAGCTGGGTCACACGTGCAGGCTTTGCTTTAGAGGACCTGCATTTCAGCCTAGCATAGTGTCCCCAGCCTTTAATCCTAAAACTTTGGAGGGAAAGGCAGGAGGATCAGGAGTTGATGAAGGGCATTTTAAAGTATTTAGTGAGCCCGAGCTGGTCCACATAAGACCCTGTCTCAGATGGGGGGCGGGGCAGACGCCAGGCCTTGTCCCTTCTCATCTCCTCTTGTCCCCTCTTGTCCCCTCTCCTGTTTTTAATATAAGCCATCTTACCCTTTAGTCCCAGTCAGGGCCCTTTATCTATGCCGTCACAGCTCCTGAATGTGATTATAACTCAGTCACACCGTGTCGCACAGCTGGTTATCAGGAAAGCCTGTCATTAGCCCAGCATGTCCTTGACCCACCAAGACAGAGCTGCCCAGTGGCCAGGCTGGACCTGTCCAGTGACCTGCTTGAATGTAGTTGGCTCTTGGCCTTCTCTCTCTCTGACCATTCGATGTCAACAGTCACCAGCACATCTGCTGTGACTCTCTCAGCAGAAGCATTTTGTAGGGGCTTATTGGATTTTTCTTTTTACACTATTATTTTGTTTTAGACATACATAAAAGTTTCAAGCAGAGAACAGAGAATTCTCATGTGCCCACCAACTTCTCCCCTGTTTTTGCACACTGTATCAGTCTGTAGAGTTTGTCACAGATGAGAAGAAAACTTTAGCACATTACTAGTAACCAAAGTCAATATTTTGTTTGAATCGTATCATTTATTACACTTATAAATGTAATAATTAATACATGATGCATCATTTTTTTAGCTTCAGTTTTATTCTATGTGTATGGGTGGTTTGTCTGAATGTATGTGTATCACTTGTGTGCCATTGGATTCCCTGGACTGGAAGGATAGATGATTGTGAGCTGCCATGTGGGTGCTGGGAATTGAACCAAGGACCTCTGGAAGAGCAGTCAGTGCTCTTATCTGCTGAGCCATCTCTCCAGCCACTATGGTTGTAATTTATATGAGATTCAACACTACACAAAAAATATACAAGACATTATGGCTCTCTCTTTATTCTTTCCTGCTAACCCTTTCCTATACTTGGATATTTCTGTCCCTTTATGCCCTGTCTTTGGCATCAGACAGTGGGTCTGTAGCCATCAGCACCTTGGGCCAGCCCTCATCTGCAGCAGGAGAATGGCATTCTGACCTTCACCCAATGGCAACCATCCTATCAAGCCTCATTCAGTTCAGACTGTGGATCCCCATTCAGTTCAGACTGTGGATCCCCATTCAGTTCAGACTGTGGATCCCCATTCAGTTCAGACTGTGGATCCCCATTCAGTTCAGACTGTGGATCCCCATTCAGTTCAGACTGTGGATCCCCATTCAGCTCAGACTGTGGATCCCCATTCAGTTCAGACTGTGGATCCCCATTCAGCTCAGACTGTGGATCCCCATTCAGTTCAGACTGTGGATCCCCATTCAGTTCAGACTGTGGATCCTCATTCAGTTCAGACTGTGGATCCCCATTCAGTTCAGACTGTGGATCCCCATTCAGTTCAGACTGTGGATCCCCATTCAGTTCAGACTGTGGATCCTGAGGAAGCCCCTAGAATGTGCTCCCCCATCCAGATTTTTTTCGTCTCTTTTGGGACGATGACAGTTGTTAGCAGTACTTTCTTGCTCCACAGCTCTGGGAATGGAATGGATATTTGGTACTGGAGCTGAGTGAAAAAGAAGCTAAGGTTTCAGGAAAGTTATCTGTCTCTACTTGGTAAAAAGCTATGTCCCCAACATAGTGGTCGAGCAAACAGGATGGCATAGAACACTCAATGTCCACTGTTAGGAGCCTATAGTCTATGTGGGAGATGCTCTTCCATCTAAGCCTGGACCTGAAGGACTTGGGCTAGACCGGATGTGTGTGTGTGTGTGTGTGTGTGTGTGTGTGTGTGTGTGGACACAGCCATAGCCCATCTCTGCTGGGGGAGGCTCTGTGCACTTTAGTAGGGGCATAACGAAGTAGGACCATTCTCACCCTTGAACCAGGAGGAGGCTTCTAGCCTTTTCTGCCTCACCCATCACTCCTTCCTCAGCAAGCCCTAGAGGGCAACTGTGAGCTGTCTCTGACATCATCCCCGCTCACCAGGGTATGATGTACTGCCTCCCCCCTGGCCTCCCTCACAAGTGCCACACACCACCAATGGTACCAGGGCTCCTCTTGGGCTTTCCTATCTCAGCTATCTCATTCCATACTTTCCCCAAGGCCCTAGTAAGGAGACTGAGGCCAGGCTGAGGACAATGTCAGCGGTGATAATCTGTCCACCTCAGGAAATGGTCATCTTGATTTGCCACTGGCCATTTCATACATCCTCATCTCCTAGGTTTGCCTCTGCCAGTCGTGGGCAAAGGAGGAAAGGGGGCTGACGATGATGTCTGCTCTCCCTGGCCATGTCTTCCTTCAGGCTTGTCAAGCCTTTTCCTGGGCGGGGGAGGCCCAGGAACAAAGGACAGTAGGGGTGGGTATCTCAAGTTGTGGGTATATGTGGCATCGTGAGGAACCCCGGTCTCCATCTGCTATGGGGCCCAAGCCCTGGAGAAGCTGTGGAGCTGGCTGGTGGGGATGGAGTACAGCATCGTGGCCGGCTGCTGTGGCACAAGATGAAAGGCCAAGAGTGGGGCTGTTGGCAGACGGACAGGCGGGCCGAGTGGAGGCGTGGGGTGGGGGAGGGGAGATAAGCATCTGCACGGGCTGCCAGGTGTAGACATGGTGTGTGGAGGACGCCCGGGTGGAGTTTTAGCCCCTGGGATCAGGGCAAAGAGCTTGAACTTGGAAGGGTTCCCTGTGAGGTCATCTTGTCCAGCCTGAAGAGCCTTAAGGCACTGTGCCACAAAACAAGCAGGTCCTTTCTGGGGATGGCTTCTGAGGCTGGGTGCCCCTTTCTGGCACCAGCCAGTCTCCACCTTGTACCGTTCCCCAGTGGTGATTCCTGAAGTCTAACTCAGAGCTGAGTCTCGGCATTTAAAGGAGCAGCCTGTCTCTCCTTAGTACCTTGTTCAGAGTGCTGGAGAGAGGTGTCGGCTAGCTTATGGCTGGGTCCATCTTGGGCATTTCTTTAATTCTCAATTTTTATGATTTTATTGGTATTATTGGCTGGCATTCCACCCTAGTCTCAACCTTGGAGAGAAAGTTCCGGAATCTCTCCTTTAACTGCTTACACTCTGCCCTTCTCCTCCATAAAGGCTTTTACCTTTATGCACCTGGAAACTATTTCCTCAGTCTCCCCTAAAGCCCACCTGCCAGGACCAGCACAGCTGTGTCTCTGCCTAAAAAGACCTGGCCTCAGCCCTGTCAAGCATGAGTATGCAGAACCAACCTCCATCAAAGAACCCTCTTAACTCTGAATGTCTGCCTTTGGGACTAACACAGATAGAGCCCAGCTCAAGGGCTTCTTACTCTTGTTTTAATTTTTATTTATTTGTTATTGTTGTTTTAATTTTTTTTAACAGAGTTTCTCTGTGTAGCTTGTAGCCTTGTTCTGTAGACCAGGCTGGCCTCGAACTCAGAGATCTGCCTGCCTCTGCCTTCAAGCGCTGGGGTTAAATGCATGTGCCACCACTACCCGGCTAAATTTTTAATATATAAAAAAGAAAATGTGTCTCCACACCAGAGTTGAATGTGGAATTTATACCAGTGCTGGGGTGAGATACAAAGAACTGTGTATGGGCTCCATGTGCAGTTCACTGAGGGAGTGTCTGTCTCTCCTGTGAGGAGCTCTGTGCTCCACAATGTTGAAAAAGAAATGATGTATGTGTGAAGACTTCCCGCTCACAGGGCAGAAACACAGAAGGTGTTCTTGAGTTTTATTTTTGTTTTTGAGACTAGATTGAAGGAATTTAGAACAGGCCTTAAACTGCCTATATAACTGAAGATAATCGTGAACTTGTGGTCCTGTTGTCTCTCCTCCTGAGTTCTGAGGTTGCAGCTATGTACCACCACACCCAGTTTTATATGGTGCTGGGCACTGAACTCATGGTCTTATGGATGCTAGGCAGACATTCTACCAACTCAGCTACATCTCCAGGCCCCAGGTTATTTGTTTATTTGTTTGAAAATATCAGAACTTGCTCTCCCATAATCAGATTCTCTAGAATAGGGTTGGGGTGGAGTTTGGTAACTGTGTGGGTGATTGCTGTGCATAAAGCTCTAGGCTCCTTGAAGGAGAATGGTTTTCAAACATCTTTAAGACTTCTGGGCTCACCTCATCTATGATCTGCTGGAGCAGGTGAAGGGACCAGACCTACAGACTCAAAGCTGCAGGATCTCCTCAACACAGGGCACCAATGGGACATCCAGGAAGAGTCCTAGCGGGGGCCCAGGATCAAACATGTACTGGGGACCAGAGGCCTTGAAGCAGACAATGATTCTGCAGTGAACACCTGCAAGCAGAGTGGTGTGGATCCAGGAGTATAGAGCATGACTTGCTGGATTGCACTGCAGCTTCAGGATGAATGTTTTCATTCTCTCTTTTTTCTTTCTTTCTTTTTTCTTTTTTTTCAATTAAAAATTTTCTCATTTTCTTTTTTTCATTTTTTCTTTTGAATTTTGTTTTATTTGAAGGTGTGGGGTGTGCAGGGATGGAGGGTGGGTATGAAGGGATGGGAATTGAATGGGATCAGAATGCATGAAGTGAAAAACACATAGGAAAAAATAAATCTTATTAATAAAATTTTTAACAAAAAAAAAGAAAAAACTATGAAGCCAGCTCAGGCTATATAGTGCAACCCTGTCTCAGAAAATATGAATATATAAATAATTTTAAATTGCATGGTTGTTGTTGGCAATGTTAAATAAGCCTCAACATAAGTGTTTTTGTAAACCCATGTCTTTATTAACAAAATAAGTTTTTGACTGTTCCAGTGCTGTCCTAATTCAGATCTGAGGACAAAGATCTTAATTGCTCCATTGAGGAAACTGAAGAAAATAAGATGGGAGGGGATATAAATAGACTTCTGGGTTCTTTAATCCCAGCACTCAGGAGGCAGAGGCAGGCAGAACTCTGAGTTTGAGGCCAGCCTGGTCTACAGAGAGAGTTCCAGGACAGCCAGGACTACGCAGAGAAACCTTGTTTTGGGGGAAGAAAATAAAAAAAGACAGGGAGACAAATGAAAGTTAGCTGGAAACTTTATGCTGGCAATTGATGGATGCTAAACATTATCTATCACAAGGTGTTATGGCTTTTTGTTTAAATTTTTTTACATTTTATTTATTGTGTATTGGCTGGATGGTACACGTGTGTGCCTCAGCACAAGTGTGGAGCTCAGAGGACAAGTGTCAAGAGAGGATTCTCTTCTTCTACCAAGTGGGTCCTGGAGATGGAACTCAGGTGGTCAGGCCGGGCAGCAGCCTTTTACCCACTAGATTATCTTCCTGGCTCATTTTTACTTTTATTTTTGTAGCCCTGGCTGTCCTAGAACTCACTTTGTAGACCAGGCTGGCCTTGAACTCACAAAGATCTGCCTGTCTCTGCCTCCCAAATGCAGAATTATAGGCGTGTAATTTCAAAGTGTTGTGTTTAATAAAAATATCTCAGGTATAATTAGATTTAAGTGATTATAATTATAATTTTAGATTTGATTATTTTATATTTAGTCAAATTAAATTTCTGCTTATTCGTTATGGTTTACATTCCACCTTAATTTTAATAGTTAAATTAGAATTCTTAATTTATGAAGGACAGACATTTCTCAATGTCCTGAGGTCAGAAAGTTCAAGGTCATGATCCCAATAGATTCTGTTCTTCATAAGGGTTCTTAACTTCACTGATGGTACCTTCTGAGTTCTCACGTGCAGAAAGAACTAAGTTGGGCTGGAGAGTTGGCTCAGCGGTTAAGGGCACTGACTGTTCTTCCAGAAGACATGAGTTCGATTCCCACCATCCACATGGCAGGCTAACAACTGTCTGTAATTCCAAGATCTGACGCCCTTGCAGTTATTGGCAAAATACCAATTCACATAAAATATAAATATTTAAAAAATAAAAAAGAGGGGCTGGAGAGATGGCTCAGCAGTTAAGAGCTCCGTCTGCTCTTCCAGAGGACCCGGGTTCGATTCCCAGCACCCACATGGCAGCTAACAACTGTCTGTAGTTCCAGTTCCAGGCAAACACCAAGGCAAATAAATAAATAAATAAAGTTTTTAAAAAAAAAAAATAAAATAAAATAAAAAAGAGCTAAGTCAGAATATTTTAATCACATAAATACTTAGTCATATTAAAATTATGGCTTTACTCAGTTTTTAAAGTGTCTTTTTGAGACAGTTTCTCTCTGATCGTCCTGGCTGTCCCGGAACCACTCTGTAGACTAGGCTGGCCTTTAACTCACAGATTCACCAGACTCTGCCTCCCAGAGCACTGGGATTAAAGGCATGTGCCACCACCTCCCAACTGGCTTTACACAAATTAAAAAAAAAATTGTTGCTTTGAAGGAATAATGTTAGGGTAGGTGTTACAGTTGTAATAACATGAAAGCAGGTAAGAAGTTGTCTTATTTATTGATTTCTGAGACCCACACCTAGAAATCTTTTTTATATTTATTTATTTTGCATATGTGTTTACATGTGTGCATGTGCATGTACATGCCACAGTATTCTTGTGGAGGTCAGAGGGCAAGTGATGGGAGTTGGCTTCTCCTCTCTAGGGATTCCAGGGATCAGACTCAGGTGGTCCTGCTGGGTGGGAAGTGTCTTTACCCACTGAGCCAATTTGTAGACCCTCCTTGGTCTTTATGTATTTTTCATTTGTTTGCTTTGTTTTTGTCTTTTGAGATAAAGTCTTACCTTGTAGTCATTACTGGGTTGGAACCTGCTATATAGACCAGGCTGGCCTCAGATTCACAAAGATCGACTTGTCTCTGCCTTGATAGTCCTGGGAATAAAGGTGTGAAGCACCAAGCCCAACTCCTTTCTCCCTTCCTTCCTTCCTTCCTTCCTTTCTTTCTTTCTTCCTTTCTTTCTTTCTTCATTTTAATGTAGCTAAAGATGACATCAAACTTCTGTTCTTCCTTCCTCTAATCCAAAGGCTGGGATCACCAGCACATTCCCTCCAGAGCCAGTGTCCAAACATTATTTAATTATTTATTCATTCATTCATTTTTATGATAGGTTCTTGCTATGTAGGCGCAGGTGACTACAAACTCATGATCCTCCTGGCCCTCTGCCTCCCAAGTGCTGGAATTACAGGCATGTACCACCACATCTAGCTTATTTAGCAATTTATTATCACAATGTGTGGCCTTCCAATTGTACTTTGGTTTGAACCATACATACTTTAGAGCTGGGCTGTCATGGTACTCTCCATTGGCTGCCAGACTCCTTGGCATGCTCTCAAGAGGTCTTCACCATCCAGCTTCTACCTAGATCATCTTCATGCCATCTTAGATCAGGAGGCTTCCTGGGACACAGACATTTTACATTGCCTTCCCAGCCTGAAACACCCTACTATTCCCTAGACATTGAGTTCCAAACACCAAATTCTGCTCACCCTCAACTCATTGCACCTCTCCTGGCTCTGGCAAGCAGCAGACTCCCTCCCATACGCTCACTCTGTGAAAGATGCTTTTTATGATCATATAGCAAGGTTTGTAGGTGTAAACTGTCCTTCTTCTGGACAGGAATTGGTTGCAGGGTTGGAGCCTCTGTGGAGATCAGAGCTTGGTGCTGGACCAATGGTCTTCACCATCCCTGAACCTGTGGACTTGGGCACTAGCTGAGTTTGCCTGGAGTATAACCATGGAGGGGGTTCCAGAGAGCCAAGGTTCTTACTTGGCCCAATTGCCATCTCTAAGGATGGTGACTGGTAGCCAGGGGTTCAGTGAGGACAGAAGGCAGAAAATTAGGCTTGGTCCAGCAGCTATGGAGAAAGGAGAGGGAAGCGGTAGCAGGAAGCTGCAGGCTGCCAAACGCACAGGGGTAACATGGTGGACTGAGGGTGGGTGGGGTCCTGAGAAAGCTACCTGTTACCCACAGTCACTTGCTCCTGCACCAGAGATGGGGGAATTTCTCAAGCCTGCTGTGTGCCACTGCTTTGTACTTCATATTGTTTAAACTTCTGGAAACTTCCATTCATGACTTGTTTTCACCTGGGAAAATTTTAACACAACCCTGAGTATATAAAATAGGGAAAAAAAATAAAAATTTAGTGATACAAATTATAAAGACTCCTTTGGAGGGGCTTGGAAACTGGTTTAGGAGCTAAGAGCATCTGATGTTATCCCAAAGGGCCCATAGTTCCATTCCTGGCACCCACATGACTATAACTCCAGCTCCAGGGAGTCTGTTTCTCTCCTCTGGTCTCTGCAGGCATCAGACACAGTACATAGACATACAAACAGGCAAACTACTCTTATACATAAAAGTGAATCAATTTTAAGAAGTTTTATATTAGGCTGGAGAGATGGCTCCCTGGATAAGAGCACTTGATTTTATAAAGGAACTGAGTTTGTTTCCCAGCACTTGTGTTGGGCGGCTCACAGCAGTCAGCAGTTACTTCCCAACTTCAGCTCCAGAGGTTTTGAAACGCTCTTCTGGCATCTGCAAGCATCTACTCTCTCTCTCTCTCTCTCTCTCTCTCTCTCTCTCTCACACACACACACACACACACACACACACACACACACACACACACACAGAGAGAGAGAGAGAGAGAGAGAGAGAGAGAGATACTCCACATATCCCCAACATACATAGTCACACATAACTATACACAGAGTTACAAGTAAAAGTAAATCTAGGCTAGAGAATGGGCTCATCAGTTAAGAATACTTTTTGCTATTTCAGAGGACCTGGGTTGGATTCCCAGCAGACATGTGGCTGATAACAACTGTCTGTGACTCCAGTCCCAGGGAATTCAATGCCTTCTAACATCTAACTGCTCCAGGCAAACATACAGTGCACAGACATACATGCAGGCGAAACACTCACACATAAAATAATGAAACAAATACTTCCTTTAAAAACCTAAAATCAAAAACAGTTTTTATTTTAAAAGTTGTCCTTTGACTGAGTGGTGGTGGTGCAGGCCTTTAATTCCAGTACTCAGTACGCAGAGGCAGAGGGTCTCTGGGGTTCCAGAACAATCAGAGCTGTTCCACAGAGAAACCCTGTATCAAAGGAAGAAAGAAAGGAAGGAAGAAAGAAAGAGAGAGAGAGAGAGAAAGAGAGAAAAAGTTGTCTTTTGACTACTACGTGTGTGCCATAGCATTTCTGCATTTGCACTTACACATCACACACACTAATAAATTAAATAACTAACTCTCGGCTGCTTATTAGATGCTGCAGAATGTAGAGCATCCTTAACATTTTTCAAGGTTGATTGATATTTTTATTGTAACCATCAATGATGAGAATGCTATTTTCCATAAATACATAGCACAAAATGGCAGAAAGATTTGTTTGTTTGTTTTTGAGATAAAGTTTCTTTGTGTAGCCCTAGATGTCCAGGAACTCACTCTGTAGACCAGGCTGGCCTCAAACTCAGAGGTCTGCCTGCCTCTGCCTTTTCACTGCTGGAGTTAAAGGTGTGTGCCACCACTGCCCAACTGGAGAACAGTTTTTGAAAATTAGTTCTCTTCTATGATGTGGGTTCTGGGATTGAACTCAGGTTATCAGACCTTGTGACAAGCAACCTTCCACTGAGCCATCTCTCTGGACCCTAGACAGGATGTTTAAAGCCATTTTAGCAATTGCTAAAAATTCTGTCCTAATCACAAGACAAAGTTCACTAAATAATTTTTAAAAATTGTATGCATATGGGTGGTTTTCCTGCATGTATGTCTGTGTACCATGTGCATACCTGGTGAAGGCCAGAAGAGGGAATCAGATCCCCTAGAAGTGGTGCTACAGACTATTTGTGGGTCACCATGTGGGTGCTGGGAATTAAACCCAGGTCCTCTGGAAGAGCAACCAGTGGTCTTAACTATTGAAATTTTGAAGTCTCACTATGTACCCTGGCTGACCTGGTACTAGCTCTGTAAGGCAGGCTGGCCTTGAACTCACAGGGATCCACCTGCCTCTGCCTCTGGAGTGCTATGATTAAAGGCATGCACCATCATACCTGGCCTTAAATAAATTTTTGACACTGCTCAGAAGAGCAACTCAACAGAAATTTTTTTGATCAAATACTCTAACAACACAATCCAAAAGATAATAACATGATAATCACATGCTGAAGAATGATATTAAGAAAATATTTAAAATTTTTGTTTTTTTTTTTTTTTTTTTTTTTTTTTTTTTTTTTTTTTTTTTTTTTTTTTTTTTTTTTTTTTTTTTTTTTTTTTTTTTTTTTAGTAATCAAGCCATCCTGTATCTATAAGAGCAGAAAACAGTGTTTACACTAAAAATACTCCAATTCTTTTGTTGTTATTGTTTTTTCAGGACAGAGTTTTTCTGTGTAACAGCTCTGGCTATCCTGGAACTCACTTTGTGGATAGACCAGGATGACCTCAAACTCACAGAGATCCACTTGCCTCTGCCTCTCCTGGGATTAAAGGTGTGCATCACCACCACCACCACCCTGCAAAACACTCCAATTCTACACATACAATAGTGAGATACTGAGCCAAGGTGTTTCTGGCTGCATTCATAGACATTCCATGCTGTGATGTCAGCTCACAGTGCTAAAACCTAAATGTGTGTTCAGAACCAAGGCTGCAGCCAAGCCATATGACACAACCCAGGCTAGTCCTAACAGAAATACCTTGATTCATAATTTTAAATGAAGTTTTGGTCATTGCATATTCAGAAACTCCTTACTGTTACCAATTTTTTTGGTAACACATAATTAGTTATATTTGCCAACATTTAGGAGACAGAAACAGGAGGATGTCTGAGTTTCATCCACCCAGAGATGTGAAGCCTTGTGAACCAGTTTCTGTGCCAGGCACCAGAGCACAGAAATGGGCATAGCAGTCTGCCTCCTACTAATAAGAGTCATTCTTCAGGCAGATAGATCTCAGTGAGTTTGAGGCCAGCCTGGTCTACAGAGTGAATTTCAGGACAGTCAGAGCTGTTACACAGAGAAATCCCGTCTTGAAAAACAAAAACAAGACATACAAAACAAAGAGTTGTTCTTCTACATGAGAGAGAGAATGTCACCCAAAGAAACAGGAGGTGCCCCAGCCTGCAGAGGTGAACCCACATGTGAAGAAAAGCATGCAAAGAGAGACCAGAGAATGGGAGTGTGTGGTACAATGACATCACTAGAGGTCTTGTCATCATTTTGGGGGGCTTCAGAAGGGCAGAGAAAGAGCTTCTGGTTGTTGGTGGGCTGTGCCTATTCCCTAGAGGGAGACAGGAATAAGACTAGGAGCTTGTAGCACCCTAGACTAACACCAGCGGCTCCCAACCACGGTAGCAAAGATCCAGCACAGCAGGGACTCCTTAAAACATTTCCAACGCCCACATGTGTTTTCCCTATGGTCTCAGTACTCAGACTTGCACATGCCTGGATGCCTCACCTTTGAGCATCAGTGCTATATAGCACCCTGTTCCTTACCTCTGTCAAGAGACACTAGCAAGACAAGGGATGCTGAAGGCTGGACCATGGGAGAGAGAGGGCTGTCTGTCTTCCAGGGCTGTCGGCTTTACCTGTCTGAACAGCTGCTCACAGTACACTGAAGCAGGTTGGTTAAGCAAGCTGGAGCTTTCATTATTGGAATCTCGGAGGAAGACAGGGCAATGACCTGAGAGTATGACTGTCAGCCTATGAGAACTAAAACAAGAGTAATTATATTTTTAAAAGCACAACTGAAAAGGGGCTTAAGACCAGAGTCTAGATTCGGGGAGAGCACTAATGTCTTCTTTCGTTTTGTGAGACAGGGCTCCTCTGTGTAGCCCTGGCTGTCCTGGAACTTGCTCTGTAGACCAAGCTGGCCTCAAACTCACAGAGATCTGCCTGCTTCTGCCTTCCAAGTGCTAGGATTAAAGGTGTGTATCATCACCTCCCAGCCAGCAATGATGTCTTATAATAACACTATAGGGATCCTGTGAAATTGGGTAAGCCAGTAGGGGTCTGGAGAAAAAGCTAAGTGTGGTGGTCCACACCTATAAGCCCAGGGTTTGGGGGACCGAAGCAGAACATTATAAGTGTAAAACCAACCTGGATTACAAGGAGTTCTAGGCTAACCAGGGCTCCATAGTAAGACTTTGTATGGAATCAAAAACAAACAAACCAAAAATGACAAAGAAAAAAAGCCACCCCCTCCAATGATCTAGAGAAACAAAAAAGTGAGGAGAAATGTTTGTGCTCGGTTTAGAAAGCAGTGGGAGCCATGTATGTAGAGTGCTAGAGCATTGGAAGATGACCTAGATGGCACTGAGCTGAACCAGATTGGGGTACTCCCCAAATGCAAGGTGTCACAATATGCATGTGCACACATGCACAATGTGGATATCACCAGGGACCATCAGTGATGGGGTAACCAAAAATCATGAGTGAAGTAGGGGCTGACCTACCTGATCTCTCTGTCCCATATCCAAAGTTTCAGTCGCATTTAGGGGTATATATGGGTGTGTGTACATACTCAGGTACCCATGAGTGTGACTTCTCTCCATCACATAATGTTTGTTGGACTCTGTGGTTAGCAGGAATGAAGACTCCTGTGACTTGATGTTTGAGGTGACTCTGGCCTCTGTATGAGGATGTAGCTGAGAAGTACGGGATGGTTAGATGCAGAAGCCATACTAGGTGTGCCCACGAGTGTACATGTGTGTAGATGCTTGCAGGTAGAGAGGATCCAATAGTAAGGGAGGCTATGTGAAGAAATTTTGCTCTGCAGGCTCATTAAGTGAGCGGACAGACAAGTATGTGACCAAGTAGAGCTCTGATTCTTAGTGTAGGGACACCTGTGTAAGGAGATACCATGAACCAGACTTTTCTTTTTTCTTTCTTTCTTCCTTCCTTCCTTCCTTCCTCTGTACATTGGTGTTTTGCCTGCATCTATGTTTGTGTGAAGGTATCAGATCTCCTGAAAATAGAGTTAGACAGTTGTGAGCTGCCCTGTGGGTGCTGGGAATTGAATTTGGGTCCCCTGGAAGAGCAGCCAGTGCTCTTAACTGAAGAGCCATCTCTCCAACCCCTAGACTCCTTTCTTGTACACAATTATATTGAGTTCTCTGTTTGTAATGAATTGCATGGTACATACATTTTGAGACAGACTCTCACTTAGTCTATAGCACCTTAGACTTACTATGTGTTGAGGATGAACTTGAACTCCTGATCTTTCTGCTTTTACCTCTTAAGTGCTGAGCTTAGAGGCATGCACTATTATATCTAGTTTATTTAGTACTGGAAATCAAAATCTCTGGGGTGCATGCCAGGCAAGCCCTCTATAGTAAAGAAGCCAATCTCCAAGAACCTTGCCCAGGGTCATACTACTGTGCAAGCATAAGCAGACCCCAGGACTTGGTGCCCAGTGTTCTCACCTGGGGTTTCCCCTTAACATGTAGGAGCCAGTCACTGCAGCATAGTTAGGGACTAAGAGAACATCACTACCTTTAAGACTGGGTATGTTGCCAGGCAGTGGTGGTACATGCCTTTAATCCCAGCACATGGAAGGCAGAGGCAGATGGATCTCTGAGTTCAAGGCCCGCCTGGTCTAGGAGTAAGTTCAAGAATGCCCAGGGCTTTCTTGAACACAAAGAAAATCCTGTCTCGAAAACACAAAACAAAATGAAAAGACTGGGCACATCCTTTCAGGCACTCATGCACCTTTGGGACCCCAGGTGATCTTCTGTCTTCTTCAATTGTTCAGCTCCATCCCTGGTCTCTTCCTGGTCCTTCCACCATCTGCAGGCTGGGCTGTCACCCAGAACCTCGCTCCCTACACCACCTTGTCCCTGTAGCCAACTCCTTGAGGCCCAGGCAGAGCTCTTTGGGCACCGGCCATGCTTCCCCAGCTAGGTGCTGCAGTTATTGTCCTGGTGCAGGAGGGCGAGGGGGCGGCCTGTGGGCGTCATGACGCCAGGTTGTCTGCCCTGCTCCCCCCCTTGTTATTATCTCTCCTCCAGGCTCCCATTAGCCAGCCTGCCCCAGAGGCTTCGTAGCACTGCGCTCCTCGGCACCTTTGTTCCTTAATTATCACTGGGGAGCCCCACTCACCTGCCTGCCACTTTCTAAGAAGCTGTCTGGCTCCCCTTTGCTGCCCTGCATCTCCAGGACCTAAGCCCCTACACCCGTGGGGCGGGGGCTGAGTCTAGCAGTGGCTTGCCCAAGTCTCTAGCAAGCTCAGAGCTTAGGGTTTGGCCCAACCTCAGCCCCTGGTATAAACGTCTTTTTTTTTGTACCTTCCACCTCCTCTGGGAAGTCTACCATGATTAACCTGTTTTAGTTATCAGAACTGATAGGGACTTTAAACCATCTGGCTACTTGGTTCAGTAGATTGGACCACCTACTGAAGGTACTTAATACATAGAGAGTAGAATTAACCTTTGCTTGGATGCCTCTTTGAATGGGTAACTCAGTCCCTACTTAGGCAGCTGGTGTTAGCATGAGATGGATGGGGTTGTTAAAAAAAAAAAAATCACTATCTCTTTATACAGCGCTCTAATTTTCATGGATTTTCTAGAGGCACCTTGCTAGGTTTCTGAGTCTACACTCAGTCTTGTCCTGTGGACAGGAAGTCTCCCTGGCTGTGTCCACAGAACTGGATGCTCCTGCCTCACTCAGGGATGCAGCCTTGCAACATCTGCCCGGTTCTGGCCTCTGGCTTTCTTTTTGCCCAGGCCTTTGCTAGTGTTCTCCAGCAGGAAAGGCAAAGGAGAAGGTGAGTGGTGAGGTGCCTCAGGCTAAACAAGCCCCAACAGTCTACAACCTCCAACCACTGCAGAGGAGGCTCTGGCTTCACACAAGGCCTGCAGGGGACGTGGGGGGACCTGGGGAGTCAGTGGGAGCCCAGACTCTCCTTCCAGTACGCTGGTCCTGGTGATTACTCTCTGGTGCGGTGCATTCTGGACACAAGGACTCATAAGGGGCTCCATATGGAGGGACAGTAGCTGAGCTGACCCATCTACCCACATGGGTTCCATTCCCTGGGTCTCTAGGGTGCTGTGCTGGCTGGGTGGGGGCCACCAGGGGAAGCTGAAGTCTACTTCTCTGAACCAAGGAAGAAAGGCCTCAGTGTTTGATCCCCTGTTCCTCCCATTTCTCTCCACCTTCTCAGTCTCCACTCCAGTCTCAGCCTCCAGATGGTAGCATGAGATAGATTCTCACACTGTAGCTCAGACTAGTCTCAGGCTGTAAGAACTTGCACATCTTTCTGGTGTGCACCACCGTGCCTGATTCCCTACCAGTTTTGGTCTATTTGAAGGGTTACTTTACCTCCCCTTCCCCCCCCCCTTTTTTTTAACAGTACTGGGGTCTGAACCTAGAAACTTGCACATGCCAAGCTGGCAATCTATCTCGTAGATATATTCCTCCAGCCCATAGGTGGCCTTTTAAAGCGTGCTTTTGTGTTTTTTAAATATGATTTAGTTTTCCCTCAGACTGGGGTTCTGTGAGAATAGCCATGCCTCTATGCTTGGACTGGGGCTCTTGCGGGAACAGAGTACTGCTTCTTCCCAAGGACCAAAGTGTTTTCTTCCTTCAGACTTGGGCCCAGAAAGTGTGGTGACAGAAGCTCCGCCCCCAGCCTTGGCTCTGGACAGCTGATGTCCCAGGGGTGCCTCAGGGACGCCACAGGGTGCCTGGCACACGCAGAAGGGTGCCCTGGACAAACAGCACCTGGGGTGGAGGACTGGAGTCAGAAGGGCCACCTCCAGCCACCATGACCTCAGCAGGCTAGGCTGCCGATGTTGCTGTCCGGATCTGACTCAGTCCACTCCCTGGGCCTACTGCTGGATGGCCATGCCCAAAGTCAGCCTCAGGAGGCCACTAGTTTTGATGAGCTCCACCCTGACAGAGGCCATCTCCAGCCCTGCTTGCCCACTAGGGGTTTAAACAGGATGTGGGGAAATCAGGGAGCAAAGGTCACCCACTGGCCACTTGATCACCTTGGACCTTCTCTCTCCAACTAGAAGATTTCAGCCTGAAGTAGATGTGGTTCTAGATAGGCACCCTCCCACCGAGTCCCAGATACAGCAGGAACCCCATAGCAGACTGGGGCAGAGGGATTCCCCACAAAGTGAAGGAGGCAGTTTCTCCATAATGATTATTCCTGAAGTCACCCCAGAGGCTTCCTCCTTAGATAAAAATGAAGCCAACTCCTTTAGAATATTCTTGAACTTAGGTCTAGATGTCTTCTGAATAGGACATTGAGCTCGAGGTAGAATAGAGAGGTGACCTCAACTGACATTAGCACTCATGCCTTACTTAACCAAAGGGCTCTTGAGCCAAAGCTTCAGAGGGTTCTTCCATGCTAACCCCTTAGCCAGCCTCCTGCATCACCCAGAAGCCATGTATCCATGAACCCTGCCTGACTCTGGAGTGCCTACTTCTGAGCCACCTTTCTCTTTAATTTTGCTGTTGAATGAATGCACTGACTTACTTAGCTGAGGAGGGCTGGGACATACGTGTGCCATGGGATGGATAAAGGACAATAGTCAGAAGTTAGCTTTCTCCTTGCTCATGTAGACCTCAAGGATCAAACTCAGGTCATCAGGCTTGGTGACAGGTGCCTTTACCCACTGAGCCACCTCACTGTCCCATGGCCCCTGTGAGGTGGTGTCGCTGGGTCTCCAGGGCTCTCGTCTCTCTGCCTCTAGCTCCTCACACTTGCGATGAGGTTCTGGTTCCTTGCTCATTGTCTGGCCCCTCTTCTGCTTGGTGAGATCCTGGGTCCTGGGCGTCTAGTGTGGGTGGGAAGCAGTGCACCAAGGACATCTGCTAAGTGAGGGTGCATCTTGGGGAGGAAGACACACACATAACCCTCAGACCAGCAGAATTGGTATAGAGAAAGTCCCCAGAGATGCTTGACTGGAATTGAGGGAGAACGCCTTGGGGAGAGGGATGGGGGTGGGGGAACTGGCATGCCCTACCACCACCTCAGAACACAGGTCTGGTATGATAGGCAGAGAAGACAGGACTCCCATCCCTCACCCCCTGACACATATACCCCATCTACAATTCTCTGAATGCTCACAATCTGGATGGAACTGGTAAGTGGTTCCTTAAGTCTTAGGGCCAGGCACTTCCACTGAGCTCTGAGGCCAGCTTTCCAAGGCCTGGCTGCTGTGTCAGACACAGGTTACAACCCCAAGCCCTCATTCTGCCAACGGTCCACTGTGGCTCCCCTCTTTGTCCCTGGTGAGGTAGGGACAGTACTGCCCCTCTCAATCACAGAGCCTTTCAATTCATCAGCAAGTGAAGAACAGGTTTGGGACTTTTCTCCTCTTCAGGCCACAACACCACTTCGGGGCCCCAGAGCAAATCCACCAAGGGGTAGATGGCAGGGCAGGTGGAGAAGGGTGCCATGTTGTTACCCAAGTCCTCTGCCAGAAACTCCGGGTTTTACTGGCCAGTGCACAGGCTGGAGGCTGGGGACAGCACCACCCCGCTAATTCCTCCTTTTTTTTTTTTAAACTCTGTAACCCTAGAGAATTCAGCTTTTTTTCTTTCTTCCTCTATAAAATGAAAATCACCATGTTTATTTCCGCAGGTTGCTTGAAAACTAACCCAGAAAACATAATAAGCAATTAGCAAAATTTTGAAAAACATGTGCCATTTAATAAACGGTAGGCTCATTTAGTTTTAGTCCCCTCCTCAAGAACCTGCAGTGGCCCCTTCTCCCTATGCTGTGGCTACTCCCCTGCCTGGCTCTTGGAGTTTCCAGGGCACATCCTGACCTTTCCAGTCCACCCTCCAACTCCGCTTCCTCCGCTGCAGCCCCACCAACAGATCCTGCTTTTCCCTCTGCCACGCTCTTGGCCAAGCTGTTCCTCTTGTTCCCCTTTTTACTTTACTGGTCTTGCAAAGACCCTTCTCCTGAGCTCACTCCTGTTTGGACTGTTCTCTGCTCCAGCCAAGCACAATATCTGTGCTGTCAGAAGTGGCTGACTATTTCCATGTCTACAAATGTCACCTCTTATCCCTAGATTGGCATCTGTTTCCAGGTGGGCACAGAACCCCTCCTGGGCTTCCCTAGAATTTGCTGCAGTGTTAAAGACATATGACTTAGTAAATAACAAAACATCTACACTCTAGAGCGATCCATACAGCCGGGAAGCAGGTATGGGAAAGGCTCCTGGAGGCATGAGGAACTGGGCCTCCTGGACTACTACACCAGCCACTCCTTAGTCCCCACCATCCTGTGGGATAGTAGCAATCCCATTTTACAGATGGGAAGATGGGGGCTCAGAGAGGTGCTGTGACTTGCCCAGCATCACGTGACTAGAAGCTGGCAGGGCAAGGTTTCAGGGGAAGGCATTCCAGGGGTGCAGCCTACTCAAAGGCTCCAAGGTGGAAGGCTGGGGTGGTAATGTTGGGTAACAGTGCACTGACGGATGGGGCGGTGAGGAGCATGTTGGGGAATGCACTGGTTCGCCCATTTGAAGAAGGAGAAGACTCTGGAATTTTTTTTTTTTTTTAACAGCCTAGAGAAAGGTAGCAAGGCCTTCTGAACAAACTGGTTGTAGCTCCAGAATTTTCTTTGCTCTTTATTTAATTTTTTAATTAGTTAATTACTATTTTGAAGACAGGGTCTCATTATGTAGGCAGGTAGGCCTTGAACTCATTATGCAGCCAGGCTGGTCTTGAACTGGTTATGTAGCCCAGGCTGGCCTTGAACTGGTTATGTAGCCCAGGCTGGCCTTGAACTCATTATGTAGACCAGGCTGGCCTTGAACTGGTTATGTAGTCCAGGCTGGCCTTGAACTTGTTATGTAGCCCAGGCTAGCCTGAAACCTTCAGTCTTCCTGCCTCAGCTTTCTGAGTTTTGGGATGACGGGCATCATCCTGTCATGGAGGATGGCAGAGGCCTCATTGGCTGAGCAGTGACACCGGTGATCTCGGGGCTCTGGGCATACCCCCTCTCTGTAAAGCAGCTTCATCAGCCACATATCCAGATGACTTTCCCAAAGATGGGATTCCCCAAGGCCCAGACAGCTGTCACACAGCCATCAATCCTGGTGCATGTAGGGTCTGACCTATGCCTAGCAGCACTCAGTGAAGTGCCAGCCTGGATTCTGCCATTCTTGGCACCTGACTCAGAGACCCTTCCCGATCCCCAGTACCACTGGCTAGCCTCCCTGTGGCCAGCTGGAATAACATGGCCCCTTCCCTCCCACGGGCACTGGACTATTTACAGCTCACTAGGGCCTTCACGCCCATGAGCTCACTGGAGCCTCCCTATCCGCCCTGGGAACCCAGAGAGCCACACACCAGATCTCCATTTCATCCACTGGGAAACTGAGGTTGGATCTTAGCCAGGGACTGCCCGAAGCCCAACCTCATGAGTTTTCTATTCTCCCAACACCCCTAAGTTGGGGTCTGGGAGTCTGGGGCTGGTGCCAGGTGGGTGGAGAGTTTGATCTGCTGAGTTAGCCCATCCCAGGAGCTGTAAGGAGCCGCAGGGGCAGCAAGCCAGGATGGCGGAGGTGGAAGTTTTCATGTCTTGAGCCACTGGCTGGGCAAGGGCCTGGCAGAAAAACCTTCAGGGTGGACTGGGGAGAGTCAGGTCTGCAGGTGAGTTCGAAGCACAGCTGGACTGATCACCTAGGTGAGGGCAAGAGGAGAAGAGAGCACAAGCCTCCAAATCCAGTCTTGGCAACGAGACATAGGTAGTTGGATGTTAGCTGCAGCAGGAGGGATACCAGGTAGACACCAGGGGGTACTTCCTATCCACAAATTCCTTAGGCAGAGTTTCTCTGCCATGGGGGCTGGGCTCAGTGCAAGCCCTTCTGTGTCCTCTCATATAGAACTGAAATTCTTCAGTCTCTACTTCTCCAATCCTGCAGACCTTTCAATACCTGTTCCCTTTCTCCTAGGTCCCGGTCACTCCCCAGGATTCTTCTTCTTCCTAGTTGGTTCCAAAGGGTCCTGAGTCCTTCCCAGAAGACTCTAGGATCCCAGCCCATCCCCATCCAGAAAAATTGTACGATTCTTTGTTCTGGGTCCTGAGCGGAGGAGTTCAGAGTCCCCTATAAGACTAAAAGATGCTTGGGAACGAGGGCCATGACTTCCTCCCCATCACATAGGACAGCTCCTATTGGGAAGTTCTCCCTACTTCCACGAGGGCAGGCTCTACCCATAGGGGGCGCCCACACAGTACTGATGAGGCTCCTGCTGGCTCAGGGCACTATGAATCACCCTTAGGGAGATGGGTCTGGGAACCAGTATGTGGCACCCTTCAGTGACCTGTGCCGACTGGGAGGGAGAACTTACAGATGAGAAGAAAGGTTTCTAACTGGGGGCCAGAGGATGGAAATAGATGGTGGCACCAGAAGGCATCTTGACCTTCTGGGCTCAGAGAAGTGCTTTTCTTTATGCTAACAAGACCCATGTCTCCTTGACCCTACACTTACTGGCCCAGGCTTTTAAGCAAAGTCCCAACCAAGCAATCCCTACATCCTTCCCCAAGTCTCTAGGAAAGAGTGATGAGTCAGCTGTGGCCATGAACTCACCCTAGGCAGTAAAAACAGAAAACAAGCAGGCTCTCCTGAAGGAAGGGAGAGGGGGAGGGAGGGACCAAGGATTTCCCATGCAGTGCAGAAGGCATCAGCATCGTTTGAAGTCCTCAAGAGTGAGGCAGCGTCCTTATGGCCCCTAGAAACTCAACCACATCAAAGCCACTTGAGGAAGGTGTCACATACAGTCACAGTCACACAGTGACCAACAGAGTCCCTCAAAGGAGCACACAGTGACACACACGATTGACTTGACACCCCGAGACCCACCAGGAACTGGCTTCTATATGGTCACATTGAAGCAAGCACATTCAGACTCTCAAACACACGTGCAGACATCTCAGGGTCCCACATGGCCACGTATATCCATGACAGCTGTCTCCAGGCAGTCACACACAGATCACATGAGTAACAAACCACAGTTATGCAGACAACCACCTCTGTCTCCATCTGCCCAGCGCCCCTTGCCTCTCAAGACCCGTCTCTGGGACTCACACACGACAACACTCATTCTTATGCACGTGGTTGCCCAAATGCAGCCACACAAGGTCACACGCAGCCATGACTGCATAGCTCCCACACGATGTGCAGAGCCACACCCAAGTCACAGGGAGTCACACACACACACACACACACACACACACACACACACACACACACGGTCTGTTACACACCCACCACATCCAGTAACACACGAATCAGATGGCCTCAGCCACACGGGGTTCAGCCACATAATCACACACACCAGCATGAAGACACATTGGTCCATGAAACCTCTGGCTCAGTCCTGATGGCAGTTGGGCCCTGGGGTGGGAGCTTGAGAAGTGTGATTCACACAGTGCCACACCCCTCCCTCCTCTTGGTGACCCCTCCCTGGCATCCTCCTCTGTAAGCACTCACTGAATGGTGTTGCCCAGGCTTTTTGGTGAGACCCCACACCTTGTCTTGGAGAAAGCTCTGAATACCCTCAATAATGCCTTCAGTAGGATGCTTCTTGTACTGAGCCAGTGAATGAAGCATTCCAAATAAGATTCCTATTTCCCATGGTGGGAGGGGGTATTTCTTTCTACATGAGCCTTTGAGTGACCTTGAGAGAACCTGATCCAAACACCTACCTGTTCCAGGCTTCAGCCTTAAGAACCTGTCCACATCCCACCTTATAATTTCTTTTGGAGGCTGGAGAGATGGCTCAGCAGTAAAGAGCACTGGCTGCTCTTCCAGAGGACCATGTTTGATTCCCAGAACCCACAGGAAGGTTCACAACTTTCTGTAACTCCAATTCTAGGGAATCTTAGACCCTCTCTGACCTCTGCAGGCACCGAAGTAGTTCACAGACACTAAAACAAACAAAATACCAATTCATATTTTTAAAAATTTAAATTTTTGAAAAAATTAAAAAGAAAACTCCTTTGGTTTATCAGTGTTTGGGGGGGTGCTAAGTTGGGGAGGCTGATTCTTACATGATTGACACTACTTATGACAGAAGCATGGGGAAAGACCCAGGAAAGACTCCCTGTGAACTAACTTGGCCTTCTCTTTTTGGGGGGGAATGAGCTTTAAAGAATAGTTGATTTAGGCCAGGTATAGTGGCACATGCCTTTAATCCCAACACAGATCAAAAAAATAGCTTAAGGACAGGCAGTATTAGAGTGTAAACAACTGGATTTTTGCCCAATTTAGCATCATGTCATCTTAGGCCAGTCTTGTCTCCTCCTGGACTCGGTTTCTGCATGGTTTCCCAAGAGGCACTGTGTTGAAAGGCTTTCCCACTGCATCGTTTGTTAATGTGCAAACTTCAATTCCACCCCATCTCTTCCACATCTGGGGACTTCACGTGTCTTCTAGCTCTAAGGCTCATGGTAACTGAGGGACTAGGGACATAGCCATGCAAGCATCAGGACCTGGCTTTGAATCCAAATGAAACCTGGCCACAGCATTCATGCCTGTGATTCCAATACTGGACAGGAGGAAACAGGAGTATCCTGTGGCTTCCTGGCCAGCAGTTGAGCTGAATGGTGAACTCCAGGTTCAGTGGACAGCAATTGAGAAAGACACCTGATGTTGACCTCTGGCACACACACACACACACACACACACACACACACACACATACACCATGGTAGTTGAGCAGCCCCACAGGGTGGAGGCTGAGGGCTGTCCACAAGGCTGCCAAGGGCCCCTCCCTGCCCTGCTGGGCGCCTGGCACTCAGAGGCCACCACCACCTTCCAGGCTAAGCCACGTCATCTTGTTGGTTTGGAGGATTGGGCCAGCTCAGAGTTTGTGGTTAAAGCAGGTGGTGACCGAGTCAGAACTTTCCAGCCCTCGATCTGCAGAGGCTGGGTTTCCAAGGTGGGCTGGACTATCTGAAGATTCCTGTCATCTTTCCAGGGCTAAAGATGTCAAAGTCCTCAAGGATCTAGGACACACTCCATCTCACTCCCAAGCCTGGGCACTGGGTGCTTCCCAGAAGGGGACAGAGAACAATCAAGGGAGTTCCCTGAGATCTCAATGGGGGTTCTGCTTGTTTCTCCCCCAATTTGAGTCAATCTGCTTCCTGGTTCAGCTATTTTCCTGATGCGTAGGGCACAGAATCACACAACATTAGTAGGCACACAGCACATTCCTCTAGCCTATGATGCAGTCCCCCAATCAAACACATCATCACAAAAACCCTGTTACTGGCTTTCCATGGGCCGATGCTCTGCTGGGCCCACAGTGTTTCCTTTGATCTCTTAATAACCTCATGCATAGCATAGCCGCTATTAACTCCATCCTATAGATGGGGAAAGGGAAAATTGGGAATTCTGTCAAGGGGCACGTGGCTAATAAATTAGAGAGTTGGGGTTTAAATCTCTAGCCCCTGTTTTAAAGCCCAGTTTTTTCTTTTTTTAAAAAAAATATTTATTTATTTATTATGTATACAGAAGAGGGTACCAGATGTCATCATAGATGGTTGTGAGCCACCATGTGGTTGCTGGGAATTGAACTCAGGACCTCTGGAAGAACAGTCAGTGCTCTTAACTCCTAAGCCATCTCTCCAGCCCTAGAGCCCAGTTTTTCAACTACATCTCACAGCCTCCATAGACCCTTTCTAGACACAGAGACTTGCAGATACTTAACAAGACAGATTCCATGTCTATGCTGAAAGAATCTAGCCCAACACTCAGCTTCTCATGGCAGCAGAGGAAACAAGATATACCCAGGACAAGGAAGGACGTGGGCAACTCAGAAAGTACATGGTTAAAAATAGCTTTATATGGTACCGAGGTGTGCATTCCTGGGGCTTCTATTTGCTGTCTTAGGTTCTGGCCTTCAAGTCAGAGAACTCAGAAGTAAAGATACTTGTCACCAAACCTGACAATCTGAGTTTGATCCCTGGGACTCGTAGAGCAGGAGAGAGAGAGAGCGGGCTTCCAAGAGTCATCCTCTGACTTCCACAGCAGTGCATGGACACACACACACACACACACACACACACACACACAAATAAATAAATGTAAAAACAACAAAAAAAAAGATTTTTAAAATCACAGAGTCCTGGGGTTGTCGTGTAGTCCAGTGCTAGAGTGCTTGTTTGCCCAGTGTATATATAGCCCTGGGTTCCATCCCCAACACACAGAAAACAAAGCAACATAAACAGTCACGAAGAGGCCAGGCAGTGGTGACACCCACCATTAATCCTAGCACACAGGAGGCAGAGGCAGGTGGTCTCTGTGAGTTTGAGGCCAGCCTGGGTCAAAGCAGGGTACAAAGTTTTAGGACAGCCAGAGCTGTTACAAAGAGAAACCCTGTCTTTTCAAAACAAAGAACAAAAAATCAACAACAAACCAGTTCCACAGAATTAGTAGGCAGCCCCTCATGGGTTTGCAGACAGTTCTAACCTCCTAGTCCCTTTGTGGGACCAGTTGCTTGTTTTGCCCTATTCATTGCTCTGCCTGTCTGCAGGAATCTGTCTTTTCTCAGGGTACCTCTTGCATGGCCCAGAGAGATCTATTAGCAGCTGGCCATTGGTGTCTTGTCTGTCTCTCTTCCTTGGTCCACTTAAGAGTCTATAGGAATGTTCTGGGAAAACCCAGAGAACCGGTCCCCAAAGTCAAGAGGCCAGGGTTCTAATCCCATCTCTTTCACTTCATTGCACAATGCTGGGCAAGGCCCTAGGCCACTGGGAGCACTGGTTTCTTCATCTGTGAAATGGGGACAGAAATACTTGCCCCACCTGACAGGGTGAGTCTTAGCTAAGATCCTGAGTGTGAAGGCATTCCACACACCACCCAACAAGGACCCTCATAGGACACAGGAGGAACCGAGTGTGACTTTAGGAGTGGCTGGAGAATCACAGTTGTCTTAAGCATCTCAGGATGTAGGACACCATATTAGATGCTGCCTATGAGACTGGGGAGCTAGGATAGGCCTGACTTTGTACCTATATGAATTCTACAACCTGGAGTGTGACACCACTGGCCATCACCAAGTCCTCTGGGCTCAGCGTCATAATAACAAGACCAGACACCGGGGCTTCTTTTATTTTTCATTTTGCTTTGCATTTTGAAACAAGGGACAGTCCCATGTAGCCCAGGCTGGCCTCAAACTAGCTGAAGTTGATTTTGTTTTTTTTTTTAAACTGTTGTTTATTTTATTTTATTTTTAAACTTTATTTATTTACTTATTTATTTACCTTGGTGTTTGCCTGGAACTGGAACTACAGACAGTTGTGAGCTGCCATGTGGGTGCTGGGAATCGAACCCAGGTCCTCTGGAAGAGCAGACGGTGCTCTTAACCGCTGAGCCATCTCTCCAGCCCTGAAGCTGATTTTGAACTTCTGATCCTCCTATCTTTACTTCTCAAGCACTGGAATTACCAGCTTCTGCCACAAACACCTGGCTTTGTGTGTATTCTAGGCCAGCATTCGAATGATTCGAACTTTATCCACCTTTATGTTTCTTGAGACAGGGTCTTACCATGAAGCCCAGGCTAGCCTTGAACTTTCATGTGGTGTGTGTGTGTGTGTGTGTGTGTGTGTGTGCGCGCGCGCGCGCGCGCGCATGCCAGTGTGACTATCCATGCATGTCCATGCTGAGACTAGGGTTGTATATTAGGTATCATATATTAGGTATCATATTCTAACACCAACACCACTCTTCACCTTTTTTTCTCCATTGACACAAGATCTCTTTTTTTAAAATATTTATTTATTTATTATGTATACAGTATATAGAAGAGAGTACCAGATGTCATCATAGATGGTTGTGAGCCACCATGTGGTTGCTGGGAATTGAACTCAGGACCTCTGGAAGAACAGTCAGTGCTCTTAACCTCTGAGCCATCTCTCCAGCCCCGAGACAAGATCTCTTAAGAAACCTGAATCTTGCCATTTCAGCTATGCAGGGTGGCCAGTGAGAGTTCCAGAGAGCTGCCCATCTCCACCACCCAGAACTGGAGTGGTAGCTTTTGCATAGGTGCTGGGGATTTGAACCCAAGTCCTCTTGCTTTTGGAGCAAGCACTCTTAGCCACTGAGTGCCCCCAGCCCCCAACCTCCAGCCTTGAACCTTTGATCCTTATACCTCAGTCTTCTGAGTGACAGGCATGTGCTACCACACCCAGCATAACACAAAAACCTTTTAAGCCAGGTTGGGTCTGGCACCAGGAGGGTTCAGTAGGTGAGCTGAGGAAGGGATCTGGCTCTGGGAACCCCAAACGTCACGCAGGCACTGGGCAATTTACTGAATCTTCACAGTCCTTGGGAGCCTGGATTATTGTGTCTCTTCACAGATGAGGAAACTGAGACACAGTGAAGTTCTACTGGGCCCAGTCACTGCAGGGTGGAGGCAGGATTAGAATTCAGACCAACCAGGCCTCCAAGCTGGTGTGCTCCAGCTGGCTGTACTGGGGGAAAGGCCAGGATCCAAGCTGTCCCTCCCAGAAGAAAAGCAGGAAGGAGAGGGATTAGAAGGAACCCTTGGTGGAAACCTGTCTCTTGAATGTCACCCTGTGGCTTCAACGGCGTCCCTGCCACTGGGATTTCTGATAGAAGAGACAAAGTCATACCCTACACACACTCATCTTCATTCATATATTAAGTTCACAAAGCGGTTGGTTAGAATGTGTCGGTCCTGTGCAAGGTGCCGTGTGACACCTAGCAGGGCTTCATCCACGTCTTGGTACAAACTCCACTAAGATCACGTGACCGGGAGGGGGAACGCTGTAATTCTAGGGAAATCCAGGAGGCAGGGGCTGCACAGTCCTTCATGAGGGGACTCTGCCAGGATGCTGCACATTCAGCAAGGGAAGCTAAAAGCTGAAGGAAAGCTTGATGTGGTGGCCCAGCTCTGTAATCCCAGCAAGTGGGAGACTGAGGCAAGAAGGTCATGAGTCTGAGATTAGTCTGGGCTGTATAGTGAAGCCCTGCCTCAAAATAATAAGAGCTTAAGGCCAGTGTGGTTCCATTCGTGGGAAAGTCACCAACAGAAAGACACAGCAGTCAGAGGTAAGAAAACTAGAAAAAAAGCATAGAAATGGAGTGTGTGAGCCAGGGTGTCCAGGAGGGAGGGTTGGGATCCAGGAAGGAAGGTCTCAGGGTTGCATGGGGAATTCTGTTTTTTGGCCCTAATACCTAGTTTGTAAGTATTTCTTCATGTTGTGTTGTGGTTTCTGGTGGTGGCTGGCGGTGGAGTTTTTGTTGTTTCGTTTTTTGAGACAAGACTTCTTTGTGTGGCCCTGGCTGTCTCTGGAACACTGCAGGCCAGGCTGACCGCAAACTCAGAGATCTGCCTGCCTCTGCCTCCAGAGTGCTGGGACTAAAGATGTGCACCACATCCTAGCATGCTGTATGTTTTAAATTCACTAATTTCCCCACAATCCCACACATGTGCACACACTGTGTCACTGAATTCATGGAGTGAAATCTACACCAATCTCCCATGTGTGCTATAGACTCTGTATTTGACAGGTTTGTAAGTAGAGCAGACCCCCTGGTATGTTAGCAACAGCCTATAATTCCAATACTGTGGAAACTGAAGCAGGACAAATTGAGAATTCCTAACTGGCCGAGGCTACATAGTGAGACCTTGTATCTAGAAAGAGAAAGGAGATTAAAGGAAGGAAGGAGAGAAAGAGCAAGCTGGAGCCAGAGTGGAAGGCATGGTCCAACCCAGAGACCACTGCCTCTTTCCCGAAGCAAGAAATTCCCCCCTGAAGTGCACAGGGACCAAGAGGGTCAAAGGGTTTTTCTCAGGTTTCCTGGCAGAGCATCTGCCTAACATGCACAAGGCCCCAACACAACATAAGTAATAAATAAATAAATGGAAAATATTAAATATATAAAAGGAAAGAAACACCACTTCTTTTCCATGCTTGTCTAGGAAGATTTGAGCCCCAGACTCCAGAATTTGCCCCACCCGCCATGCCCTCTCAGCCCAGCACAAAGCTGAGTGGAGCCAAGAACACTGAGTCAGAAGGCCTGCTCTGGAAAGCCAGCTCTGTGAACACAAGTTAGGTTTTCCCTGACACAACATTTCAGTTCCAGCCTCAGTGTCTTCATCTGTAAAATGGAGCAGTAAGCCGTGTACTTCACAGGCTGTTACATAGCGGCAGGATCAGACGCTTTAGGTAATACCGTGTGCATGGCACACATTTTCATGTTTATTTTTTCTTTTTGATGTGTGGGGCACGAGTCATGTCACACATCTGGAGGTCAGAGAATATCTAGAAGGAACTAGCTTTCTCCTTCCGTCAAGTGAGGCCTGAGCCATGCTGCGGGCACCCATTGCATACTTTGAAATCCTCAGGCATCTATCGTCTTCCACCCTAACCACTCAGAACAAATTCTTACCAGAGTCTTACCAAAGTCTCCCCAGCCCAGGCGGGTGTTCAGTGTTCCAGCTTGGAGCTTCAGACCTGAAGCTCCAGAGAGATTCCAGAAGCAAGTTTACCAAGTTGGAGGAAGCCAGGCCGGGGAGGTGGCATTCCAAAAGGCATGTCAGCAAGTGAGTCAGGACTGGGGCGGCCCTTCCTGGGTCCCTGGAGGTGGGGGAGGACTTACCTCTCTGGCTCTGGGCCCTGGCTGGGTTGTTCATTTCCATATATCTGCATGTATGTATGTAAGTTTCACCTGCTTACATTGGCAGGGCTGGGAAAGACACCTGTGCAGAAGGATGGATCCAAGTGGCTGGCTGCCTGCTGGAGCATCAACCCACAAGTTTGGTCCATGCTTCATGAACCCATCACATGCTTTGAAATCTCTGAGCCAAACACATGGCTTCTTCCCTGGGTTCCCCTGGTTGCCTAGTCCAAAAGCTTCAGCCACTTTACCCTTCCCTGCCACAGTCACCAAGTACACTTGGGGGGTTGTCTTTTAGCTGCTTTTCTCTCGGCTCCCTTAGACTCTGCTGCCTGTGCCACAGTAACCTTGGGGGATCCCCTTCTCACTGAACACCTGACCCATTGCAAAGGCCTCTTCCTCCATTCTTGGCCACTTGACCCCTCCCCAATCTGCCACTTCCCAAGGTGCTCCTGGGAAGGTCCTCTGCTTCTGTTCAGGTCCTGCCTTCCCACCACTCAAGGCCATTCCAGCTCTTGGTAGAATACTGAGACCCTTCACATTGCACATCCTCCCTGGCTCCCATCACTTTCTTACCTTGCAGCTGGGTGAACAGAGGCCCTGCACACAAGGGCTGTTTCTGTGCCTCAGTTTCCTCACCTGTGAAACAAGAATAAGACCAGAACTCCCTTACAGGGTTGTGTGGCACATAAATTCCAGTAACGACCAGTCATTATTAATATTATTCTTTTCTTACTGCCTTCATAGAGGACATTGGCCTCCATGGCTCTTCTCTTCCTTCTCAAGTCTTCCTCTGCTCGTGCTGAATGGTATTCCTCCAGGGAAAGCCAGTTCCCTGGCAGTTATAATGGCCAGCTGGCTGAAGATTCTAATTGCAGCTTTTAGAAAGCTTTTTATTTGGCCCTTTTTTGCCTCAATGTCCTCATTTATAGATTATGAATATCTGTATTAGATATCAACTCTACCTTATATTAAAATATTGTGATAAAGAGAGGCATTTAAATCATTAGCATAATGCTTGGCACACAGACAATATATGACGGTGCAATCATTACTGTTATCCAAAACACATGACTCAAATTCCCATAGTGTTCCTTCTGCCTTTAAGGCTGTGAGATGGACTCCCCTGCATCCCATAGTGCTGTCTCCAGAAAGCAAGTCTTCATCTGGATCCTCCAGTGTCCCAGACATCCAGAGGACCAGGACCCAGCCCTCCAGTTCTTCTATGTGGGAAGCAACAAAGGTCCCATTGGGTTAAATGACAGCTGTGAATATAGGCTCAACTCCCCCACCCCTCCAAACTAATTTTGAGGCACATGTCATCCAGAACTTGGGCTGCAAAGAGCTAATGGACAGTGGTCACTGTGTCCCCCTCACACACAGCACAGAGGAGGCAGGGCCATCAGGTTCAAATGGTCTAAGGAGCTGCAAATGTTAGTAGTGCATTTCCACTCTGTACTCACTTTCCGGAGGAGGCTGCTGACCCTTGGCACATCCCCCACCCTACATCACAGACTTCTCTGCCCACTCTCTTCTCTCTCAACACCTCCCCAGCCCTTTTCAGCAACAGCTGAAGAACTCCAGGCTGGATGATCCTCTTCCAACTGCAACTGCAGAGGAGGTTCAGTGACGCAGTGTGGAGGGGCCCTGGAGGGGATGTAGGAGACACTGTCTTTCATTCCAACTCTCATGTGGGCCTTGCTCCCTCCTTCTCTGACTCCCCCCACCCTCCGGGGGGGGTGGGCTTGAGAGAGAGGGAAGGGTGCTGATGGACTACTTCTAACCCTCTCTCTGTTGACCCTCCTAGTGTTAGCAGAGGGAAAGTCTTTGGGGATTTTGTTTCTTGTTGGGCAGGTACTGTGTTGTTTTGCATACATAATTATTTGCCTCATTTGGGGAATGAGGACTGATTTTGAAGGGCTCCCTATCTGAAGTCTGCTCCCCAAAGCAGTATTCTCCCATCCTCCCAAATCCAGAGCTACAGAGGTGAGGCAGATAGTCCCAAGGACTGCACAGTCCAAAATAGCAACCTGGGATGGTCAGCACCTATCTCCTTTTAAATAAAGAAAAAAAAGCGAACTGACAAGGAATCTGATCTCCACAGTTAAAGTAGCAGCTCCTACCTGTATAGAGACCCAGAGGATCCTGTGTGTGTGTGTGTGTGTGTGTGTGTAAGGTATGGGAGTGTTCACCTATAAGCATGTGCCAGCCCGTGTCTAAGGTTCTGCTGTGTGGTGGGTCCCCCCCCCCCCACACACACACTGGCTTTCTCATCCGTTGCCTTTACAGACATTTTCTAGCTCCATGTCCCAGCCTTCACTTAAGGCTGGCTGGTGAGAAAGAGAGAGGAAAGGCTGAATTTCTGTGCAGCGCTGGAGTCTGAGGAAGGCTTCAGAGCTAGCCAAGCCGCCTCCGTTTTAGACCCAGCGAATTCGTTGCAGGCGGGTTGGCCTCCAGTTAGCTTGCAAAGTTCTCCAGGGCATCTGGCGCTAACTCCGCGGGGCTGTCCTCTACCAGGCCGGCTCCCCATGACCCTCTGTCCACTGGTAATCTCTGTGAGACATTCCTTCGAGAATCCTGCACCACTCACCCAGGTCCGACCCCAGTCCCCGCACTTGGGGAATCTCTGCACCCAATGGCTTTCTTCCAAGCTCGGTGCCACCGAAGCGTTTTCTTTCAACACTCCCGACTTCTAGTTTTCTTTGGGGGGTACCAAGTCCTGGTTAAAGAATTATTCATAGTTCTAGTGGTCTCTAAACAAACAG